>JADBJO010000445.1:32500-72500 GCA_016801955.1 Conus betulinus
CACCATGGGAACAAGAGTTACCTTACTTGTTTGTTATTTAGTCATAGAAATTTAAGAACCACATACATTCCCTCAAGCAGTTAGTTCGCGTCACTTGATCGAAGCAAGGGGATGACTGCTAGTACACAGCAGGTCTTTTAGAACGGGAAAACCATCCAGAGGCCTTTACGAAATGTGACATAAGATATTACACTCTAATCAGCGTCATGTTAACAACCGATTGTGATTGATTGAACTCATCGTACCATAAGAAAGCTGAGTGGAGCGAGCTCACTGAAAAGTATGCCAGTCTAGCGAGCAGTTTGAGAGAATAAGTCTTCCAACCTAAAGTCCTCGCCCATAGAAATTAGAGTGAGGTACCTCACAGGCTCATTGCCTATGATCTTATGAAACAGTTGGCGATTTCTGGCAGGAAAGAGGACTAGATTTCTTGCAGTGGCAGAGGCAGCAGATAAAGGAGTTTCATCTGGATCAGGTAGAGGACGGAAACAAAATTCCTAAGACTTTCATTTCCCAACTCAGAACAGGTGTTCGATAACGATGCGGGTAAGACATCCGTCTGCAAAAAAGGCAAAAACCTTGAGACGCCGATCCCTCAAATGATGCTGGTTCAACCCCGGCAGCGCTGGAAAACAAAAATCTAGCAGCAGAGGGACATCTAGTAGTCATGACCTAAATGTGGCCGGGCCCGCTCAGAGTGTAAAGAGTTCATGGCAGAAACGCTTGTATGAAGGGGGTGGGGTGGTAAGGGGTTCTTCTCTGATGATCAGCTGTTAAACTCTCTTCTGATTTTCTTCCGATTGAAATAGAAACAGAGGTACGGTGTGCCTAGGTCACAGTCTGTACCTTCCTTGTGGTGGCAGCCATGTGGGCATTCCAGGTAACGAGCTAGTTGATCAACTTGCCAAGAGTGCTACAAAGAAAGAGTTGAGCAGATTGTCTATCCCTCACACTGATCTGAAATTCGAAACACAGGCTTAAGTCAAAGACCTCTGGCAAGAGGAATGAAAGATGCAGGTCGAAAATCATTTGTACAAAATCCGTCCAAACCTGAAAGAGTTTTTTAACCATGTTCCCGAAGCGGCCGTAAAGAAGAAACAGTTTTGTGCCATTTGCATACAGGCCACTCCTTTTACATACATTCTTATCTTTTAAATGTGGAGAAGCTCTGTGGTGCATTGCATGGCATGTACTTCTCACAGTGAAAAACACATTCTTTGAGAATGTCGGCACTTGCACGATGTGAGACATAAAACACCTGAATGCAGACTACATGAAAATCTTGTTCAGGGATGTCCTACGGACGTGATCTTTGAATTTCTGAAAGAGCTAGACATCTTTTATCTGATCTGAAATTTTATGGAAGAAAGATTTTTTAATGAAGTTTCCTGTGTGTGTTTTTAGATGTATTTTAAAGGATTGTGTGATTTTTTAAAATGACTTGTGAGTTGACTTCAACGCGGTGACAACTCTGATAAGGCCCTTTGCGGTCGGTTGAGCTATAAGCAACATTACCTTACCTTAACCTGTGGTGGAATATTACAGAGTGCTTTTAGAGGATTAAAAAAAAAAAAAAAAAAAAAAAAAAAAAAAAGGAACGCCTTTTCCTCATTTAAGTTAAAAAATTCATCGTTTTTAGTGCCATTTCAACGCTAGCATGTAAAGGGAGACAAAAAGCAAGCACCATGTTCTTCCAATCGACAGCATGTTGCGGCCCTTTGCATGCTGGAAAACCCTTCGCCTATATATGTTCCATTTATTGTCAAGAAAGCTGAAAGCTGAAACTGCTGTGAAGTTTGGGAATACTCAATTCATAAGTATGCATGTACAAAATAAGTGAAGACTGAATTTTCCCTGCAGCTTCGTACATACACTAGTGTATGCTGATTGTTTCACATACTTAGATCACCTTTGAAACTACGCTTTCGACCAGGTGTTTCCTGGTCGCATTCTTTGCTGTGTGAAGGTCAGACCACACTCTCCCCTGAATTTCTCACTCAACTGCACCAAAGTGAACTGTTGCCATATTGCCAGAAAGATATTCCGGCATGCGAGGACTCGATCTTAAAATAGACTCGGTGAAGCACCTCAGGTGAGTTTTCTGAGACAGCATATATTGAAAACAGTATTGCCCTATGAAGCTTGTATCGCACGAACGGATTTTGTGCGTGTGGGTCGTAGAACTATTATACAAAAGGAATTGTGCTCTGGTGTATTAGGGGATGGTACTAGAAGATTGGGGATCTACGAAAGTAATTGTGGGATGTTAATAATCGACACTGCAACTGACTAATGACTAAGATTCCTATGTACCATTATCGAGAGAGAGAGAGAGAGAGAGAGAGAGAGAGAGAGAGAGAGAGAGAGAGAGAGAGAGAGCATTCAGTCAGAGATTCTAGGCTGAAAGTGAGCAAGTGTAAGTTCATGTTCAGAAACATACCAAACCGAAGATAGGACGAGGCAGAATATAATATAACATCCTTTCAATAAACAGGCTCTTAGAATTTACGCATGTGTTTATTTTGACTACACAGTTATAACAGACATTCCCAGGAACCCTAACTTTCAACTAAGACCTTCTCTGTCTAGACTAATAAAAATAGACACACAAAAACACAGAACTCACATACCTTAACGCCATGATCACTGTGGCCAGGCCCGAAGGCCGAGAGGCCCAGCAACACCTTGACTCACCTAGAGGATGCCAGGGAGGGGAGCTCTTGGAAGATGATATCTTTAGTTTATATAGCTTTTGCCCTGAGTGTGAATTGAATAACTGTGTAGCGTAGCGTGGCACGTCTTTGACACAGTCAGAGAACGCCAGACACTGGACATTATCGAGGTCTGGTTTTCATTTCTGACCCACTGCTCAGGATGGGGTGAAGGGGGAGGGGCGTAGCAATGTGAGGGGTGGGGGGAGCAGGAGATGGGACCTAGCATGTCAATGCATCCGGGTAGGTAATGGACGGATGTACCGCTCGGGGAGGGGGGGGGGGGGGGGGGGGGAGGAGGGGCTTAGAATGTCTCTCAGGGCGTCACGCTATAGATCAAGGCAATCAATGGCTCGGTCCATCCTGGGTAGGTAGAATGACCGGATGTAACTGCTCGGGGAGGAGGGGATGACACTGGAGAGGCTCAGAATCTCTCAGTGTCAGTGTGTGTGTGTGTGTGTGTGTGTGTGTGTGTGTGTGTGTGTGTGTGTGTGTGTAGCTCCTATGTATATCACTCTGTGATAATTGCCCCCCCCTCCCTTAAAAATGTCCTCATTTTTGCAATAATTGGAGATGAGAAGGGAAGGGCTGGACTATTTATAAAATACGGTTGTGACATCATATTTCAGTACAGGAATGGCATACGATTGGGATGTTTTTGGGGTTAGGGAATGTTAGACGCCTTAAGTCATGCATAAAATTATTTGAAATCTGCATAGACACTGCATTGCACATAGCTGTAGCCAGCATCACCATTTGTCACACGCCAATGAGTCCATTTTCCCTGGGAGGATAAGCAGTAATATGTAACTGCGTTTCATTTGTCACTTCGAAGCAAGAGTCATGTCACATATGGGGAAAGTGTCACAGCACAGCACTTGAGTCACAGTGTGATCGACATTTTGTTGCAGATTAGGTACAGTTTCTAGAACAGTTCACACCCATTTAGCGTAACTTATGTGCAGCGTTGAGAGGAATGGTTAAAATTTTTTTGAGCATCCCTAGCTCATAGTCACTCTGTAAGCAGATATGTCGTAAGCAGATATGTCGATTGAACATTGTGGTGCGGAAGTCAGTCGTGGATGGAAGAACGTGCGGCGTTATGATGTCACCACACGTCGTCCTCACAGTGAAATGACGGCCTGTCCATTGTTGAGAGTCAGACGGCGAATGCTGCCACATCACACATGATGGCCTGGAATCACGTTGTGGGGAGACTGCACACAACGGGGAGGGTGATCACTTTGCAGACAGTCTGGCGTGATGCTTGCTGGTGCTCAACACGGGAGGTATACAGATGATTTCCAACCTCCTTGGTCGGAAACGGTGATCACGTACCCATAACTGGGCGATGTGACGTAGACAACGGATATTTTGACAAAGTAGGTATGCTATTTAGCTGATGTATGTGCAGTGCATTATCTCGTAGGAATGGGGGGGGGGGGGGGGGGGGGGGGTAAAACCAAATGGAGAGATAGAGAACTATAAAGTGCAATCGCATGCCATCCGTGTTCAGTCACATGTAGCCAGCGTACATTCATAATGGAATGAGCCACCAAATCGTAAAAATAATGTCAAAATTGCAAACATGCAAGGCAAAGAGATATGAATTCCAACATGTAGCTCACTCAAAGCTGCAAAATACAAGAGAAAGGCAAATAATACAACCTTCGGTAAAAAAAAACAGAACACGTCATACCACATTCACAATAAGACAAAGAACTACTGATAAGTAAGCCCTGAAATAAAAAAAAAGAACCCAGTACCCAGAGAGGGGCATAGTATGGATCAATTTGAAGGCAGTTTAAAACAAATAATTCACGACAAATGCAAATCATTCACAGCAAAGGAAAAATAATGCGACATACGTACGATCCGACATAATGCAATGAAAAAAGGAAAGAGCACATCATCGGCAATTAATATCAATGAACAGTAACAAAACAAAAAAAAAATCAATGAGTCGGACTTGGAAAAAAGACGATGCCAAACAAAACACAATAGAAAATCAACACACAATCAAGAAGGAATGCAAAGGAAATTTCATGAACACTTCCATGAATTGTGAGACGTGTACCAGATTGCGAGGAATGTGTGAGCCATTGCTTTGGTTTCTGAACTGGAAGAGATCACACTGGAGCCCGGTGATAGTTTGAGATTACAAAAGGATCACGAAAGAAATGCCACTTAATGATTGTGAGGGAAAGGTGCAATAAATATATTATCAAAGAGAATTGCATTCCAGACTAGAAATAATTCAAAATAACACCTTGACATAACTAAACGAACACACAGATAAATCAGTAAGCATCTTCATGAACTGTGCATACAGAGTGAGTGAAAACAAAAGACAAAAAGTGAAGTATTTTAAGTGGCGTTTTAAATGGAACAAACAGAGGACTATTTGGCTTGCAAACCCATACATATCTCAACCATATACCGCCAACAAGTTAAAGCGAGGGTAGATTATGGTCTCCGGATATGGACTTCTACTTGATCACAACAGGGATACAAATCTTCCTTACAGAGTAGGTAACACACGGCAGAGCTTAAGTGATTATCGAAGGTGATGTCTTTTATAAACTGTAATATTTCAAAACAAACTGAAAGTGGCCTTCGAAAATAATCATAGACTGCGAAACAATCATAGACTGCATATGATGAAACTCCTCTTTGAATAAATATGTCATTTATGTTACTGGGACGATGAATTTACATGTTCTTTATATACAGCAGCATCATTGATGAATTGGAACCTGGCTAATAGCCGGACAGAACAAGCAGTAACTTGCTTAACAAAAAGAAAAAAACAACAGTAAATATGTTAGACAACACCTGCAGTGACGAATGAAGATGAACAATGATGAACATGAAGATGATGACCATGGCCATGGGACAATGAATTGAATATGGTTTGTGGTGACAGAAACAACTCATGCATCAGATGAATGAAATATGGATAACACATACACATGCAGACACGTCGTTACATCAACGAAACATAAGGATCCTTAACACACGACACAAACACAGATAAATGCGCATATTCACAAGGATGATCGCTTGCGCTGTGTACACAAAATGCGACCAGATGTGTAACGTGACGCTAATAAACAACGATGTGGAGCAAAAGAGACCGAAAGCAGCTCCAACAATATTTGAATGGATACGTTTTGCAAAACCTGCTCATCAGTGTGCACCCGCATTAAATTAACAGATAATCCGAGAAAAAAAAATGAAATGTATGGATAAAGTCGTGAGTTGGTCCGTGCGAATGTGAGAAGTCACATCATTCTGACAATGAAAAGTACGTAAGCGTAAAGACGAACGCGCAGTCGCTCCGAAACAAAAATAAGCCGCAGAGGTAGAAGGAAAAATTGTCCGTTGATTCAGCAGCAGTTCCTGAAACACTCAAAAGACGTGTTAATATCCAAACATAAACAAAACACTGAATGAAACAAAAGTACTTGACGAAATATTACGATTAATGGTCCTTGACGAAAGGGGGGGGGGGGGGGGGGGGGGGGGGGGGGGATGGGAGATGGCAGTGATCGGCACAAATGAAATCATCTGAACGTTGACAATGGGCCTGATGTATCACCAGCAGGAGAGTCGCCAGCGCATAACTCTCAAATACAATGCTGAGTAATAAAAAATTGTAGTACGTAGTCTCATAAAGTTTACAATCAACTGGCACGGAGAGATATATTACCAGCAGGAGAGTCGCCAGCGCATAACTCTCAAATACAATGCTGAGTAACAGAACAATATACAGAGCAGGCAAGATTCTGGACCGTAGCACACTTGGTCATGCGGCATTTGCGCCGTATAGTAGTAGAAGTAGTAGTAGCAGCCATGTAGTATATGTGAAGTCATGAGGCGTAACGTGCCGTTAGGAATAATAGCAGTGGGCGGGGGAGTAGGATTATGTACAGTGGGTTGTCAGCGCCCAGTAGTGTGCCATAATAAACCGATCGTAGATCAAGGGAAAGGGAGGTGGACTATGAATAATGACAATAAACGAACAGAGACAACACCGACCTTGCAGGAATATTTAAAACGAACGCATGTGGGCGTTTGAATTGTAAAGCAGTAGTATAGGCCTAATTAGCAGCTGAAGTAGAGTAATAAGCGTATCTGTTTACACATGAACGGTAAGTAGACTGATAATAAATGTGGTACGTTTAGAACTGAAGCATTATTTTATCACTGATCGTGGACATTGCAGTCGAGACGAATCAGACAAACAAGACGCGACAAGACGATTTGACATGTCAGTGACACGGGAAAAATGTGCAGGGTCAGTGAGGGTAGGGCTTGTTCTTACTATAGACTCTAATAGGAACTACAATTGAAGAATGGCCTTATGTGTGCGGGACGGGTTCAGAGTCATGTGCTGTGTCCCTCTCATGCCAACCAGTCCTGGCTCTGGAAGTCACGAGGGGAAACCCCTATCTGCTACTGCCGTGCTTAGTGCAAACGGCGGCGGTGTGACCGAAGATGTGGCAATGGTGGCACCGTAATAAAACCGGACCCGAATGGGGCTAGGGGTGGGTGTGGGTAGTGACTTGGGGAGGCAGCATAAGCGCCGTTCAATCAGAAGAGAAATTGTTCCAGATCGATAGGCTGATGCAAAGAGTTATAACAAGGTGACAAAGAGGGAGAAAGAACAATAATCACACAGCACAAAACCAACAGCTGACGGGACGCTATCAGTTTGTACACATGCATGGTCAGACCCCCTAACCAACTATACACATCGTGTGATCAATTTCAGTCTCCGGTCATCGAAACCCTATTGACCAGCCCTTGCTAACCACAAACTATGGGAGCGGTGGGAGAGGGTGAGAGTGGGGATCACGTAGATTCCAGTCCACTGAAAAAGTTAGTGGCGTGAGGTGGGAAGGGAACATTTGGCTGACAGATTAACAATAAATGACAATACATATATCGGAACGCTTCACAGGTACGAACTGGGTGCTTTCATTCAAATGACGTTTCGTATTATAGGCTGAAAATGTCAGACACTGCGAAGCATAAAACGAAAATGAGACACGAGGAAAAAATGGCGCTAAGCATACCCAACTTTTTTTTTTTTTTTTTTTTTTTTTTTTTTTTTTTTTTTTTAAACTGCGGACATGATGTTCAACTGAATTCGGAGCGGTCGGTCGTCTGGCAACTGGAGGCTAGCCACTTGCTGCGGCGGGAGCAGAGCTGCCTTTTTCTTGTTAACAAGAATATTGACGTCATTTAAACGACGAAATGTGACGTGCGTCACTGAGCAAAAAAAAATTCCTGTTTTGGCAATTAATTATGCTATTTGTAAAGACGTATTTGGAGTAAATAAGTGTTAAACCGTTATTGAAAATGCAAAACAAACAAAACACATCAATGTATTTTGTAAGCCAACGAGTCACGTTGATGACTGCTTTTATTTATAGTATTTAAACGAACGATTTGAAACACTTACTATCTGATCAACTTGTCAAGCAACATGTTTTACTATCCATTGTTTTCTGAAAGGTGTGCGGATTATCGTTGTTCTCTGTAAGTATGTTTGAAGTTATGTCTTGGTTACTTGAAGGAATTTTTAGAGAACTGAGTCAACGCAAAGCTAAGTGTAACAAAGTTTAACAGGAGAGACTTTTTTTTTGTTTTTTCAACTACACGAATCACTGCATGAACAAACTACTTGGATTGTACACATCAGGCTCAGCTTATTTTCACAGGATTAAACACAAAGCATTTGTGCAAAATTGAACACTCATGAGAGGCACAAACAAGTAAAAAAAAAAAATATACTGTACACTGAGTAAGAAAGTGGCGGACATAGTAAGTGCACTGGCAATAAGGACATACTGTAGAACATGCCTAGCAAAGGAGAACGGGACAAACACTTCGGTTTTACGACAGTGACGCGCCATAAACTGAGGGGCATGTAATGAAAGTGAGGAAGGAAAACGAACAAGTGGCATCACGTAAAGCGTTACAAGTGATTGTTATAGCTTTTAGATGAACAGTTGTAACAGTGATTATCACTTACTTTCAGACAGGTATGTGAGCAGGAGGCATGATAGACTCGGTAACAAACTGGGAAGTTAGGTAACCTAATTCAAATGAAAACAACGTCCATCCTGTCCGTACTACACACACCAGGCCAACAGCCCAAAAGGACCGAGATCGCCTTAACTGACAGAACGCGAGCAGGGTCAGTGAACCGAAACAACACCGCTGGACCTTTCGCCGGTTAAGGGCCTGGTGGCCGCACGTTGAGGAGGAGTTAACGGTACAACATATTCGCAAGCGTGCGGCCCCACTGCGTGGTAAGGGAATCACCGGCGATGTGCAACTGAAAAGCCTGACTTGTGGGCCCATTTGTGAATTCTGCTATAATACCGCTCTAGAGTAATTCTTTTCTTTTCTTTTTTTTTTTTTTTTTTTTTTTCAACCACCAGTTTTAGATAATTATTCATCCATGACAATGATTCATCCATGCCGATGCACCTATTAACAGAGTAGAGTAGGTTCTGATACAACTGCACGGCCTGACGAGCTCATAAAAATTATACCAAGGGAGAGTACAGGTAGAGGCAACACGCTTGGCTGCAGAGTGAGGTGAGGAGGATCGACTCGCATCTCCACCAACTATCGCACGAACGGATTTTGTGTGTGGGGGTCGTAGAACTATTATACAAAAGGATTGAGCTCTGGTGTATTAGGGGATGTTACTAGAAGATTTGGGGATGTTGGGGATCTACTAAAGTAATTGTGGGATGTTAATAAATCGACACTGCAACTGACTAATGACTAAGATTCCTATGTACCGTTATCGAGAGAGAGAGAGAGAGAGAGAGAGAGAGAGAGAGAGAGAGAGAGAGAGAGAGAGAAGCATTCAGTCAGAGATTCTAGGCTGAAAGTGAGCAAGTGTAGTTTCATGTTCAGAAACATACCAAACCGAAGATAGGACGAGGCAGAATATAATATAACATCCTTTCAATAAACAGGCTCTTAGAATTTACACATGTGTATTTATTTTGACTACAAGTTATAACAGACACATTCCCAGGAAATCTAACTTTCAACTAAGACCTTCTCTGTCTAGACTAATAAAAATAGACACACAAAAACACAGAACTCACATACCTTAACACCATGATCACTGTGGCCAGGCCCGAAGGCCGAGAGGCCCAGCAACACCTTGACTCACCTAGAGGATGCCAGGGAGGGGAGTTTTGGAAGTTGATATCTTTTTAGTTTATATAGCTTTTGCCTGAGTGTGAATTGAATAACTGTGTAGCGTGGCACGTCTTTGACACAGTCAGAGAACGCCAGGCACTGGACATTATCGAGGTCTGGTTTTCATTTCTGACCCACTGCTCAGGGATGGGGGGAAGGGGGAGGGGGTGAGTAGCAATGTGAGGGGTGGGGGGAGCAGGAGAGGGGACCTAGCATGTCAATGCATCCGGGTAGGTAATGAGGCTCAGAATGTCTCTCAGTGTGTGTGTGTGTGTGTGTGTGTGTGTGTGTGTGTGTGTGTGTGTGTGTGTGTGTGTAGCTCCTATGTATATCACTCTGTGATACTTGTATAAGACTCAGCGGAATACCTCAACTGAGTTGTCTGAGACAGCGCATATCGACAGCAGTAACTGCCCTATGAAGCTTGTATAAGACTCAGCGGAACACCTCAACTGAGTTGTCTGAGACAGCACATATCGACAGCAGTAACTGCCCTACGAAGCTTGTATAGGACTCAGCGGAACACCTCAATTGAGTTGTCTGAGACAGCATATCTTGAAAACAGTAACTGCCCTATGAAGCTTGTATAAGACTCAGCGGAACACCTCAATTGAGTTGTCTGAGACAGCACATATCGACAACAGCAATGGTCCTATGAAGCTTATATTTCCTCACCTACTGTTGGTGTCGGCCTTTAACTTGAGCTGGTTGCTAACACGTTGAGACAGAGTTGTGACGGATGGGAGAGAGTGATCAGTTATGCCCTGATATCAAATGGCAAATCAGTCTTATTCTCACCTCGTAGATCGAGTGGGCACGAGACTCGGACATGGAACTAATTCCTAACTTCGCCAAGTATTTATTTATTGCATATTGGGGCGTTCTGATTTGATTCTTTCGGAGTGCAAAATTTAAAAAAAAGTAGAATTATGTTCAATGCAGGCTCTATCAGCAAAGATGAATTCTCAATTATGGTTGAAAATTAAAGGACAAAAAGAAAAACAAAAAAAAAAAACAAACAAACAAAAAAACTGTGCCCAAAGTAGATGATGGGTTATGTTGTTGGGAGTATGTCCTTCACCTTTGCTGTGACTGGCTGATACTTTTGGTTGCTTGTAGCCCAGCCGACCGCAAAGGGCCATACCAGGACTATCATCTCGTTGAAGTCTACTAGCAAGTCATTGAAAAAAAAAAACAAACAATAGCAACAACAACAACAAAGATTCACACATCTCTTTAAAATACACCTTCTAAAAACACACCGAAAACTTAGTGAAAAAAGGATTTCTCCCGTAAAATCTTTGATCAGATGAAAAATGTTACTTTGCTTTAAATATTCAAAGATCACATGAGGTGGGACATCTCTGAACAAGATTTTCGTGGAGTCTGTTGTAAAGTGTTTATGTTTCACATCGTGCAAGTCCCAACACTCTAAAAGAGTATGTTTCACCGTGAGTGGTACATGACATGGAATGCACCACGGAGCTTCCTCACCTTTTAACAGATAAGAATGGGTGTAAAAACGAGTGGCCTGTATACAAACGGGGTTTGGATACATTTTGTACAATTTGTTATCCGTTCGTGAGTTCCATTCCTCCTGCTGAAGTATTTCGATATAAGCCTATGTTTGTGGTTTCAGATCAGTGTGAGGGATAGACAATCTGCTCAACTCTTTCTTTGTGGCACTTTTTGGGCAAATTGATCAACCACCTCGTTGCCTCGAATGCCCACATTGCTGGGAACCCAAGCAAAAACTATGTTGTATCCATCTAATTTCGTTGCTTCCCTTCATTTTACTACCTTTTACTATGTTTATTTTCATTGTTTTGCAAGACCGTAGTATGTATCAATAAAAGATGTCAAATATAACATAGTTTGTTTCACAAGTGCTAAACTATCCATGTTTCAACATATGAGATTTGGACTTCATCTTGAGAGAGGATATAATTCTCACTAACTGGAAATGCTAAGGCAAGGGTCCGAAGAAAATGAGTTTATTTGTCACAACTTGAATGGAAGTCAAGCGCTCGAAAGTCTTCTAAGGCCAGGTACTCTGGCAGGAAGCTTACATTGGGGCCCTTGTAAGTCTATTGCTTTTCCAGTGATGGGTTTGAAATGAACTCATACAAGAAGCGCAAGTGGCCAGACCCAAAGGATTTCCTCTTTAGATAGAGGGTACAAACGGCGTCACATCTAAAGCATTCATTGTGCTAGCATGCCCTCTATTGACTATATCCCTTTGAAAAAGTGTTTATCTTTAGTTTCCTCATTCTCCGAACTTCGGCCAGATTTTTTGCATCATTTCAAAGACCTTCCATCTGTTTTCATAAACTTTCAGGGGAAAGGATTTGGGGATCACAAATGATCTCTTCCACACAAGCTGGTGTGAATTTTCTCATCTGATTAGGATAGCTCTCAACTGAAGACTGGCATAGAAACAATAGGTAAGCTCAGTTCCTTGTTCCACTCCTCGAGTGAGGCTTAATCCTAACATCCTCCTCTTGGGTAAGTTGTAAAGGACCTGCTACCAGGAGACTGATCAGGGAGTTTATCCGAGGTTTTGTACATTTGACAGGACACACCGGAATGAATCGACAGTCTTCTGTAGAGACCGTACAGTCAGTGAGGAGGTAGAGAAGGTACAAGCAAACATCCTGATTGATGGAGCATTCACATCAATTCTTCTGGATCAGGCCACTGGCGACCACACGTTGAAAGTTGGCAGTTACATCCGGTGGTGAAGAGGGCTATGTGGGAATGTTCCGCAAGTTCGACAAGTCTCCCAACACACGGACTGTTCTGGAGACCACCACTCATTAGGGCGCAGATGGTTGTGTCAGAATGTTCAAGTTCCTGGAAACATGCTGGACCCGCAAGGCGTACTTGTAGAGAGTGGAACAGACTGAATGGGGAGGAGACACTCTTCTGTTCAAAGTGTGGAAATGTGTTCCATTCTAATTACTGTCATACACTATAACTGCCAAATGGTCCAAACAAAGTAACGCATTTCCCCTGTTAAGGTGAGAATTCAATGCTGTGACAATGTTGAATACAGCCCGGTATGCTAGCAAACTGATGTGTTTTCACTTCTGAAAATACTCTACAGTGCCGATTTCGTCAAATGGAATCAAACAATGGACGTCCTAAATTTCAAGTGACAGATAGACACTCCAGCCAATGCTTTTCCACTTATCAAAATCAAACTAGATAAAGCTGATGAAGAAAATTTGAGCAAGTTCAAAATGTTAGTCGAATAGATGTATGATATCTAAAAAGCAGTTTCAAAACGAAGGTTTTGATTAGATGTGAATAGTTTGAAAGCGCCAGACAGGGTCAGAACCACACTATTTAAACTATGTTAATTTAAACACGTGCGGTGCAGTTTTAGTCACAAGAAAAAAATAGATGATATGACCTTAAAGTCACAATACATATCAAACAGAATATTAAAGACCAAAAATGGTTCTGCTAGTAATTTTAATGAAACTGAACCAAAGATGAATTAATTCATAGTCTAAAAGCCCAGAAATAGGAAATATACACTTTTTGTAACATATGTTACCTTACACAACGGTGTAAACGGAAAAGCATTTTTCGGAAATTTAATTCCAAGACATCATATTACCAACATCACCGATGACTTCCAAATTGTATTATTCACATGAGGAATAACAATAAAACAGGAGCTTATGAATTACCTATCACAGGCAGCGCGCTAACTTCATTAAAAATTTTCTTTTGACGCATGTTTATTTCAGGCCAGGCTGAAGAAGCTTCTGAAGACGGAGTTCTTTTGCCTTTTTTCGTTTTTCATACATAATATTCAGAGTATAGAGAAAAGGGTTCAGCGCTGAATTGAGTGGCAGCATCAAAATGGCCATGGCAACATTAAGCTCCTCAGGAATGGTAACGTTACCAACGGACACCACACCACACACACCGATAGGAAACCAGCACAGAAAGTCCGACATGGCGATCGTCAGGAGACGTCTGGCGATAATGACTTCTTTAGACTTCACTCTCACACTGTTTTTAATCTCTGTTTCTATTACCTGGTCAGACACAGCATTAGCTTTAACTGACCAGTAAATGAGACACTGTCCTGCCCGCTATCCACAGAAAAAGAACCAAGTTACAGACGATCATGATGCTGAAGGAGTAGCCATGACCAGGGAACTCTGCTCTGGTAACAGGAAGTGGGATACAAATACCCTTCTGACGATAAAACTCCCAGTGTGATGTCGAAGGAAGCAGAGGTATTGGAGCCAAGATGAGTCCTAATGTCCAAATGATAACACAGGCTATCTGAGCTGATGCAGCTCTGAATCGGATCTGGCTAAACGGAAAAACGAATCACAAGGAATCGATCTAAAGTAATCAGGCAGATGAGCAAGGCGGACACCTCAGAAGACAGAAAAGCTAAACACCCAGCCACGGTGCAAACTGTGCTCATTTTCCAGTCAGTTTCCTTCCAGACGTACACGCCCGAAAAAACCTGATCTGCCACTCCAATGGACGCTTGGTAAAGTCCCATCAGAAGTCTGAAATACAAAAGTGTAGGATAAAGACAGCAAAGCCGACTTTGGCCTTTTCTGATGAAAACAACAAACGGTAAATTAAACTGCTAGTGTTTCCACAAACTGCAAGTACAGAAAAGGTCTGCAAGGACAAAGCGGTAAACACCTGACTTTAACAAGTTTTCACAGGAGGATAGTTCGTCAGAGGGAGATAAGCAATCGCCATAGAACATGTTTGGTAAAACAGAGGAACAACACAGGTGTGGAAATAAGGCGTTCATACCAAAGTCTGGAGTGAAACCATGAGGACAGCCCTGCACGTCTAAAACACGCAGGTGTGGAAATAAATCGTTTCCCCAAAGATAATGAATTCCTGCAAAATTTGAACCTGCAAGTTTGGCAGAATCCCTGACAAAACACCCAGCTTGAGAGAATGGAATTTGACTCTGGAAATATTGAGCACCATCAATGAAAGCAGTTGATACTTTCTGCTGACATCAAATATAGTATTGGATATAGGATTACCTGCCAAATAGTCTCTTTGAAGAAACTGTGATCCCACAAACAATTCAAAGGGTGACATGGGTCAGTAGATTATCACTTAAATCTAAGCTGTGAAGATTGGGCAGTTCAAATGCTGAAACGTTGGCCCATCGACAACCCTCAACACCAAGATGAATCAACATGGCATGCTGTGTAACATCAGCCTGCTAAGCCCACACTCTCCTTGCCGTCCAGGTAGCGCAGACGTGGGAAAGAACGTGTGTGGAAAGTGTGGGGACAGATGAAGGTCAGACCATAACACGTACATGATGCAGGACATGTCAAATCACACATCAGTTCATCATCATGCTGTGGACATTGAGGCAGGCTGTCACATAGATGATGCATGTGTACGCATGTTGTACGGTCACTGCCACGGCATCGGTAGAACCCTGGACATGTGTAAGAATGGCAAAAATATTCGTCCTCATGATCTGGACAGTCATTGACGTCATTACGCCTGACGTAGACAGGTAGACAGTAGTCACCACTGTGACACCGGAAGTGAGTGTCAGGGCAGTTGGTATAATGTTTTCAGGAAGAGGAGTGACAGTGAAGGCTCCAGGTCTGTCAAAGTTGACTGGGACTGGAGGTTTACTGGGTTTTAGTGTCGCTCTTATGCCATGCCAGTCACATTTCATTTCAACACCTGTCTTGCAGTTCTTAAAGCCATCACAGATGTTTGGAGCAAATAGATTTTTTAAAGATTTTGTTGCACCTGAAAGTTAATCGTGGGTTTAGTCTCAAGAGCAAGTTTGTGCTCTTCTACTATTTGGCAGTTGGACTTGAAATGATGATGATGATGATGATGATGATGATGATCAAAGCGTGTGTTAGGATACAGGCAGGGTGAATTCTTCATTTCATTAATACCACATTCTCCCTCTCTGGTTGCATGTAATTCAGTCACTCTCACTATCACAGTCTTGAGCCATCTGCCCACAATGACGCAATGCACAGTCCACACACACACACACACACACACACACACACACACACACACACACATGGACACGCACACACATGTACACTCACTACACACACACACACACACACACACACACACACACACACACACACACACACACACAATGATAATAAAGGCACAGACAATGTTAGGTAATACCCAAGGTTTGGCCACATCGTTGGGCTAATGCGCAGGTCAGCCATCTACCGAGTCGTAGCCATGAGTCCCTCTTCTTAAATTCTCTCACCTTAGTCATTAAGCTTTAAATCGTGCACAGCGTGGTCTCAAAACTTTAGCAGATGTGATGTAGTGTTTATGGACAAGTCCACACAAGGGACACCTCCTTAATGAAACTGAAAGCGAAACTGATTTATCTTTTGAGTTATGATGCAATGTATCATTTATCTAAAAAAACAAAAAAAGGATGCAAAAGGGGAAAAAAAAAAAGGACAACATCAAATTCTGATTTATTCCAGTCGTCATTCGAGTACTTCTCACACCAATCCAAAGACTTAGACGTATACGGAAGCCTAATGCACCAGTCAAAGCATATTGTAAAAGGTCTTTAACGGCAGTCCATTCTTGATACGTCTCCAAACTGACGAGAACAGCGTCACGTTTGCGACAGGCCACAGCAGCAGTTTTCCAAATCCGAGGACTGTGTGTGTGTAGTCTTCTGAACATGTAGCATCTTCCCCCAGCTTCATGCTGTAAGATTTAGAAAAAAAAGGAGGGGAAGCAGCGATTGAGAATTGCATGGCTCACACACTCCATACAAATAGTAACGCAAATGTGCGCATCCTTAGCATTTCTTTCCTCCTGTACTCAGAGAGAGAGAGGGGAAATGCTCACATGGGGATGTTACTTTCTTAGCAATCAACTTTTGATCTTCTGAACCAATGATCTTACACTCTTTCTGATTTGTGACATTTGTTTTAGTGCAAGATAGCCTGGATAACTGGTCTAAAGGACAGTCAAATTCAACCTTAACCCCTACTATCATGCTTAAAATCTCTGGATCTGAAGTGATTTTAGACCCTGCAGCTTCAAACTGTCTTAATCTCCCAGCAGTAAACTCATGTTTCTGAGGTTTTTACAGATGGAACCAAGCTCACCTCTTCTATTGGGAGCTGGGATTCTGATGTCCCCGTTTCTGCTGAAACCAATGCTGTCTTTTGTTTGTTCTGCTCCTGTGGCCTAAAAAAATGACCTTGTGGGCGATTCGAGTCAGAGTAGTAAGAACTGCTGGCTTGTCCACGATAGTAGCGGGGGTTTCCGAGGTATCTGCACTCATGGGCTACACTGGAGCTGATGCGTTCAGTCTCACGCACATCTTTCAGTGTCGCGGACAAACTGTCCTCAAACAACTGGTCTGTGATCGGGACCTATTCATCACAGATTCGCGAAAACTGCGCGTTACATGTGGTCTGATGCCACTGCGTCTGCGCAACGAAATCTCGCGCGAAAGGTGACCCATTGGTACAATGCTTAACAGCTTCAGAATTGGCCTCTGAACTGGGCAAGCCACTAGGCCTAAAAAGTAATCCGTCTGCGGCACGCACGCACGCAGTCGCTGCCTTGATGACCGCTCTCTGTATATGTTGCATTTTCAGGTCGCTTTTGATGGCCTCAGACGGTAATTTCGACCATATTTCGTCATTCACCGTCGAGACGATCAATTTTTGACAATCTGCCGGTCTGTTGTACGCTTCAAATTTCTTCTTCTGCAGATCCAGGCTGAGTTTGTTTTTTTTTTTTTTGTCAACCGCCCATTGACAATTTCTGCCAGTTCCTCTCTCACCTCTTCGCTTACCAGTTCGTCTGTACCACTAAGTTCAGCGGCTATTTTTTTCAGCAAGGTCAGATTTGTCTTTGACTCGTCATCTTTTTGTATTCTGCAATGCGAAAATCTGTGCCTCTTTTTCCTCTAATTCTTCCAGTTCCCCATCTTCTCTCAGCTCCAAAATATCACTGTTGTGTTCCTGTTCTGACTCTGAATTGTCTCCAGAAACTCAGGCAAACTTGGCGGGTTCTGTGGCGCCATCTTCGTCTGGAAGTTTCCTCTTTGGGCTAAGAAGTCCCGCTAGGGTCTCGAACCTTTTGCTCCAGCTTGCATCTAGCTCTTGAATCAGGCTTCTAACTGATTCTGAGACTGTTGAGGGCCTGCTGCTGTCTGTGGGTTCTGAAAGACCCCTCCAACATGGCTACTGAAAGAGCCGCCGATGTGTGCTCAAAAGTTCAGCTTCTGAAAGAGCCGAGCACAAAGGATCGAGACTATCAGTGCGATCTGAAAGCCAACCAGTCTAATATAAACTTAGGAATAACAATTTCTAGATTGTTAGATTCTAATGATCCATATGTGATTATGTTGATTATTACTGACCTGAAAGGAATTGTGATGGTCCAAGGAAATTATTCACGCTAGATATCTATCACTGAGAAAGAACTTTCATGCGTCCATCTGGGACCACTGTTTGGCATCAACTGGGCCGTGTGCGGTTTCGTCCTCCACATGTATACGTCTGACCAATCAGCAGACGAGAAATAATCTTTTATTGTTGCTGTTTTTATTCTTGCTGTTGTTGCTGCTACTGCTGCTGCTGTTGCTGCTGCTATTGTTGTTGCTTGTGTCCAATGCTGTGTGTGTCAGAGTCCTGGTGAAATTGTCATATATGTTGCCCGTAAGTCACAATCCTGATAAAAGTGTTATCGAACAACCTTAAGTCATATTCCTGATGAGATTTTCGCCAGCCCTCGGTCACATACATTACGCAAAGTCTCACCAACATTCCTTGTAAGTCCTAATCCTTGGTGAAACAGTGACGAATGTTGCCTGTGTGTGCTCTACATACGATGAAACTGTCTACAACCACGGGGGCTGTCTTTGGACGACGTGGTGGCGCCTCTGGAGGAGAGCTCACTCGCGCCGGCTCCGCGACTAAGCAGTTATTGTCGTCAGTAGGGGGCTTAGTAGGTGGTGTCCTACGTATGTTAGATCAGAACAGGCGCCACTGAACACCTCCGAAGTGACTCGGCAGCAGTGCAGCGTCTCCTCCGGTGGGTTGCCTCTTGAAGACTTGACATTGACTGTTCCCTGTGGATTGCCAGTGGCGGGGCTGCGGCGGGGGGGTCCGACCGGGCTGTGGCTGTGGACGGGGTGTCGGAATAAGCGGCGTATGTGCAATGCCTCTGAGGTGGCGCAGAGGTTGGCACAGAAAAAAAAAAACTGTCTTCAACATCGAACCAGTATTGCCTGCAAGTTCTAAATACGATGAAACTGTCAACAAGATCAAAACAACACTACCATGCAGGTTCTGAATACGATGAACCTGTATACAACATCAAACCAGCATTGCCTAAAAGTTCTAAATACGATGCACCTGTCTACAACATCGAACGAACACTGCCCATAGGTTCTTAATACGGTAAAACTGCCTTAAACATCGACCCAACACTGCCTGGAAGTTCTTTTTTTTTTTTTTTTTTTTTTTTGTGGGCATCAGTTATCGGATCAGTGGAGCACCTAAGGCGTTTTTTTTTTTTTTTTTTTTTTTTGTTTTTTTTTCCCTAGGGCCAAAATCCACTTCTTCATATGCCTGGAAATTCTAAATACGATGAATCTATTAGAAATATCGCCCTAAAGTCACAGTCCCAATGAAACTGTTGTCATCCTTACCCTAAAGTCACAGTCCTGATGAAACTGTTGCCATCCTTGCCCTTGCCTTTAAGTCATAGTCCTAATGAAACTGTTGTCATCCTTGCCTTAAAGTCACGATCCTGATGAAGCTGTTGTCATCCTTGCATTAAAGTCACGATCCTGATGAAACTGTTGTCATCCTTGCGTTAAAGTCACAGTCTTGATGAAACTGTTGCCATCCTTGCCCTTGCCCTCAAAGTCACAGTCCTTTAAGTCATAGTCACAATGAAACTGTTGTCATCCTTGCCTTGAAGTCAGGATTCTGATGAAGCTGTTGTCATCCTTGCATTAAAGTCACGATCCTGATGAAACTGTTGTCATCCTTGCGTTAAAGTCACAGTCTTGATGAAACTGTTGCCATCCTTGCCCTTGCCCTCAAAGTCACAGTCCTGTGGAAACTGTTGTCATCCTTGCCTTAAAGTCACAGTCATGATGAAACTGTTGTCATCCTTGCCTTAAAGTGACAGTCATGATGAAACTGTTGTCATCCTTGCCCTAAAGTCGCAGTCCGAATGAAACTGTTGTCATCCTTACCCTAAAGTCACAGTCTTGATGAAACTGTTGCCATCCTTGCCCTTGCCCTTAAGTCATAGTCCTGATGAAACTGTTGTCATCTTGCCTTAAAGTCACGATCCTGATGAAGCTGTTGTCATCCTTGCATTAAGTCACGATCCTGATGAAACTGTTGTCATCCTTGCGTTAAAGTCACAGTCTTGATGCAACTGTTGCCATCCTTGCCCTTGCCCTCAAAGTCACAGTCCTGTGAAAACTGTTGTCATCCTTGCGTTAAAGTCACAGTCATGATGAAACTGTTGTCATCCTTGCCTTAAAGTGACAGTCATGATGAAACTGTTGTCATCCTTGCCCTAAAGTCGCAGTCCTAATGATGAAACTGTTGTCATCCTTGCGTTAAAGTCACAGTCTTGATGAAACTGTTGCCATCCTTGCCCTTGCCCTTAAGTCATAGTCCTGATGAAACTTTTGTCATCCTTGCCTTAAAGTGACAGTAATGAGGAGGAAACTGTTGTCATCCTTGCCTTAAAGTCACAGTCCTGAGGAAACTGTTGCCATCCTTGCCTTAACGTGACAGTAATGAGGAAACTGTTGTCATCCTTGCCTTAAAGTGACAGTCCTGATTAAACTGTTGTCAACCTTGCCTTAAAGTGACAGTCCTGATTGAACTGTTGTCATCCTTGCCTCTAAGTCACAACCTTTAGCTGTGACCAACTTTGCCTGTTAAGTCGCTTTGTGTTTTAGTTAAAACTATCCACTTGCCTGTCAAGCAGGGTGTTCTTCCCTGTAATCACCCATTCAGCCTCGGTGGTGAAACTCACTGACCTTGCCTATAACTTGCTACCCAGGCTAAGCTGCCCCAACATTTGTCATTTCCAGCCTGGACGAATTTTCCACCAACATGGCCTGTGAGTCACAATCTTGGTCAATCTCTCACCAGCACAGATGGTCATTTTCCAGAAGAGAGTCTAAAACTGTCCTGATTGCTGACTTCTGCTGTGTCCAAAATGGCAACTGAAATTTACAGCAAAGTTGACGTTTTGCAAAGTGAGGCGACTGCAGGCGGAAATCTAAACAAATCTGAAATTTAATTGATAGCGAACCCAAAAAAAAAAAAAAAGAAAAAAAAAAAAAAAACGTAGACAAACGAATCACAAGACAAAACACGACGTGTTTCGACCTCTTCGTACTTCTTCAGGCAAGACAGAAAGCACTCAGGACAACGAAAAGGAACGAGCAATCACTTATCTTCATTCACTTCAGCGCAAGATTCAATGCCCAGTTTGTCTACGTTTTCTTGGCGGTTCGCTATTAATTATATTTAAGATTTGTTTTCAATCGTATCTGACGGAGGCGCAGGCTCTCTACAGAGAACAAAGAAAAATTCCCTTTTCGATGGTAAGACATTTCGGAAACGAGGGGCCGGGTCCTGTTCTTTAGGGGTCAACTTTTCTCATCATACTTTGCCCGCTGTTTTTGCAATGCAAGACCAACAGTGGACCGAAGTGCAAGAAATAGTGTGCGAGCTTACAATCTTCACGACCCCTGCCTCGACAGTTGTTTTTTTTTGTTTTGTTTTGTTTTTTTTTCTGACAAGTTCTCTCTTTCTCACCTGTTTCTCTTTATTGCTCTCAGAATATTTTCACTTTCGCTCAGGCTTGATTGTTTTTGTAGTTTCTCCCAATTTCTTGTCTTTCACACTGATCTCTCTCTCTCTCTCTCTCTCTCTCCTCTCTCTCTCTCTCTCTCTCTCTCTCTCTGTGTGTGTGTGTGTGTGTGTGTGTGTGTGTGTGTGTGTGTGTGTGTGTGTGTGTGTGTGTGTGTGTGTGTGTAGTTGTTTTGCATAAAGTTTATTGATTTGAAATATTTGCACATGTGTTGTTCTTCGTTAGCGCCTAGATCCTTTGGTAAGACGCTTTACCAATGCTATGTTATTAATATTTATTATTGTAATTATTATTGTTATTATTATTGGTGGTAGTAGTAGTAGTAGTAGTAGTAGTAGTAGTAGTATCATCATCATCATCATCATCATTGTAATATTATTTCTCACTTTCTTACAGTTGTCTCACTTTCAGCATTTTTTTTTTAGATTTTGTCACTATGTTTTTTCGCTTCCTCGCAAATGTCTCATGTTGTCAGAATTGTTTTATTTCCTTCGAAATTAGATCTAATTGCAATAATTATGAGGCGACTGGAGGCGGAAATGTAAACAAATTTCAATATAAGTAATAGCGAACCTTTCAAAGAAAACCTGCACAAACGTATCACAAGACAAAACGCAACGCGTTTCGACCGCTTAGGTCTTCTTCAGGCAAGATACAAAACACTCAGGACACTTGTTTTGTTTTGTTTTGTTTTTTAGTCAAACAGTATGTTATGTTGAAATTTTTGTTCTGGAAAAAAAAAACGCTTTAGGGTGTAAGGATGACTCATGCTTTTTGAATTATATGCTTCGACAACATTCTTTTTGTTTATTGTATTTGTGGGACGACTATAATCGTCCAAACTGGCGTTTTCTTCTTATACCTATTGACATCGTTATCTATGACGTCAAATGAAATGTCAGTGAGGTTATGAGGTGAGACACACTCAAAAACTTCCTGTTTCAGTGTTAGGGAGTAGTTGAGGGGTCAATGGCATGTGTTTTTTTTTTTGTTTTTTTTTGTTTTTTTTTTTTTGTTTGTTTGTTTTTTTTTTTGTATTCCTCTTAGCATCCAGTGCAGTTGTGTGCCAAAAACGCAACATGTAATGATATAATAGAAGAGCAAAAGTAGACTTACTGGGACTCCAGACAAATTACAAAACACAGACACACACGCGCTTCGACCTACTGACTTGTGCTGTTGTCATTTTCATTATAGTTGTTGTTGCTGCTGTTGCTGTTGTTGCTGTTATTACTGTGTTATTTTTGTTATTATTATTATTATTGTTATTATTGTTATTATTATAATTATTATTATCAGTATTATCAACCTATTCATTTATTTTCTTTTACTATTATTGTTGGTAACATTATGATTATTATTACTATTATCATTGTTGTTGTAGTTGTTGTTTGTTTTTCATCATCATCATTATTACTGTCATCATTGTTATTGTTGTTTATCATCATCATCATCATCATCATCATCATCATCATCATCATTATAGTGTCTATCTTCCCACCTTCTAACCCTTCCCTCTTCTCTCCAGTTCCATGCCGTGGTTGTTGTTCTAGTATTCCATCCGAGACCACACTTTGCACTGAGTTCGAAGACTTAAGCGCCGTGCTTCCTTTGCTTTCACTGTTTTGAACATTATTTGTCCTGCCTGAAGAAGAACAATGGGTGGAAACTGATGGTTCAGTGACCGTCTGCAGTCACTCCACTTCATAGGCCACATATAATCCCCACTGTCGTTTCCGTCTGGCGGCCATTCTTCCTACCACATGGACAGATATGTCACTCTGCGTTCATTGTTTGTACTGTTAAATGTTATCTGTTTTTGTTTTTTGGGTTTTTTTTTTTTTCCTGAAGAAGACCCAAGAGGTCGAAATGCATCGTGTCTTGTCCTGTGCTTTGTTTGTCAATGTCCTTGGCGGTAACTAACCCCCTCTCTTTCTAAACATATAACAGTTGAAGTTATTTGCTTTTCTCAATGCGGAATGATTTACGTTTGTTGCTTTGTTTTTTTTCTTTTTTTTTTTCTTCGTTTGTTTGTTTGGTTGGTTGTTTGTTTCTACATTCATCTTGCCCTGAATGTGAGAAGGTAATTGCTCGGTCTTCGTTTTCATTGTCCTAAATTAATGTTGTTTGTTTTTCCTGAAGAAGACCTAAGAAGTCAAAAACGCGTCGTGTTTCGTCTTGTAATCTGTTCGTCCATATAGTCTTGCGGAATCGGTAATATCCCCCCCCCCCTTTCTCTCTCTCTCTCTCTCTCTCTCTCTCTCTCTCTCTCTCTCTCTCTCTCTCTCTCTCTCTGTTTAAATTTCCACCGTCAGTCACCTCATTTTGAAAGTAACCCATGTTTGTTTGTTTGTTTGTTCGTTCGTTCATTTGTTTGTTTGTTCGTTCGTTTGTGTGTTGTTTGTTCGTTCGTTTGTTTATTTGTTAGCAAAAATAATCCAATCATTCCCTGAGCGAAGTACACAAAGTTGTATCATTCTCAACTAAATGTTTCAAGCAGACTTTTAGCTGATCATCACAGTACTGTAGCGCCTTTTTCCGTTTTTTTTTTTTTTTTTTTTGTTTTTTGTTTTGTTTTTGTTTTGTTTTGTTTTGTTTTGTTTTGTTTTTTTTGGGGGGTAGGGTAGGCAGGGACAGGGGGTGGATGGTGGGACTAAGTAGCCCACTTGTTTCCGTGGCAAATAAAATGTGTATGTCATCGGCACTGTAGACATCGAAGAAACCAAACTGTTTGTGATAGTAGCCACCATTCGCATTTCAAAAAAATGTGAACCTCTAGATTTCTGTCTATTCTGAAGTACAACTAAGTAAAATCCACAAGACTTAACTAAACAAAGAAATGTTACGATTGAAAGAGAGTTTCACATTCACGTATTATGTTTAAAAGATTTTTCTTTACTCTGATAATATTATGCTCTACAGTTAAAACATCATAGACATGTTTAGCGCAAAAAAAATCTAAACGTAAAGCACCTGGCAATTCTATACATTATGGCATGTCATGTGTTTATTGCGCTGAATAGCATGCCAGTATAATGTAAAAAGCACGGTAAAAAAACATATCTTTAGAAATATAGGTTACAGGATATTGTTGGAAGCTGAGATGTAGGAAAATTTAAATTGACTATACGCAAAACTTTACTCCGGTCAGAAGATACACAAATGGATCTTTATATGACTATTATAATGGTCTCAAAATGCGTACTTATTCTTCAGCTCCAGGAATAATCATAGCTCACACTCTCCTCAATAAGCTCTGGTTATGATATATAAATTATGAAGTCCGCAGTTCTGGAAAGATGAAATGGCACAGCCACTAGAAAAACATGAAAATGTCTAGACACTTCGCGAATGACAACTGAGCGTAGCCAATCAAAATATATGGAACTTTCTGGAAAACTCACAAGCCATGTGGCATTATATCCAGTCATCATTCTTGGAGCCTTCAGGAAAGTTTGTGAAACATGACGCAGACAATGCAAATGAAAGAGGCATTCAGAAAACAATTTCTGGAACTTAAGGGAACTTTCTGCACTTTTGCAATTATTCTGGGATTCTAAAGAAGCTTCCAGAATTCTCGTGTAAATGATGAATACGATAGACAAAGGCCATGTGGAACTTATCACACACACACACACACACACACACACACACACACACACACACACACACACACACACACACACACACACACACACACACAAGCGCGCGCACACACTCACACACACTTACACACATACACACGCACACACGCACACACTCACACACACACACACACACACACACACACACACACACACACACACACGTACGCAAGCACGCACGCACGCACGTACGCACACACACACACACAGAGGAGGAAGTAGAGGAGGAAGATCTGGCGAAGGAAAGATTCATTCAGATGACTACGTATTCACTCTGCCGGGCAAAGAATGGAACATGTTCTGAGCGAGCGAGAAAGAGAGAGAGAGAGAGAGAGAGAGGGGGGGAGGGGGGGGGGGGGGGGGGGGGGGGGGGGGGGGGGGGGGGGGGGCGTGCGTAAGCATGCATTATAAACGCACACACACACACACACACACACACACACACACACACACGAAAGGAACGACTTTCATTAGATTTGTTGGTCTTGATTTAACAAATTTACAGACGGTTCAAATATTCTTTTCACGTATTTAGTTTCGACCATGATGAAATCATTGCATGTAAAAGCTACTTTGCGGTTTAAAAAATCTAAATTTTGGAGGAACAACATTGTGCAGAAAATTATATTTCGGCTTCAGACTTTTCTTATACTTCACGACGAAAGCATCTACCGATGACAAAAAATAGCATATTGATGTGTACTCTCATATTAGCATTGATCAGAGAGAGATTAAGTTTACCAAACCACTTTTCAACAGACATTGATACTGAACTATCCAAAACATTAATTTGCATATCATCTAAAAATCAGTTGCCTCTTAGTTTTCTTTTTAGGTTGAATAGAGGCCGAGGTAGTTCTTTAACATCCGAAATGAAACTGGTGTTTTGTGTTTAGATGGTAACAGGACAATGATGAACTGTACACTTGTAGGCCTAACTTGAAATAAAACTAGTGTTTTGTGCTTATATGGTAATATATACACTGATCAATCACACACTTGCGGTAGTAACAAGCTGTTTAGCTAGGACAGGATAAGGAAAGCCTAGGATGGATACATCTGAATGGCAAAGACCATTCTCGGTTATCTTTAACAGAATTGCTTTATGTATACTTTACCCAGGTGCATTTCATTACATCAGTTTACATTGTTATCAGATGTTTTGATCTCAAAGTTTGTCATAGTATGTGACTGGTGATTTGATAGCCTCGCACTTCTTTCTCCTGTTTTCTTCACTCACGATGTTTCTTTTCTTGTTCTTTTCTTCTTCTTCTTCTTCTTTTTTTTTTTTTAATTTATTTTTTTTTTTTATGACTTCGCAGCAGGATGAACTACAATTCCGTTAAATTTATACTTCAGCCCCAAGAGAGATCATTTTCACTTGCATCGATTTTGTTCGGAAGCTGTTTTTTCTATGCCCATAGCTGCTGCGGTCAAAACTTCTTCATTTCTTGGTTTTACAAGCACGGTTTATTGTGGAGAGGTAAAAAAAAAAAAAAAACATTTTACAAACACAGTTTATTCTAGACAGGTCCAAAGCATTTTACAAACACAGTTTATTGTAGAGAGGTAAAGAATATTTTACAAACAGTTTATTCTGGAGAGGTAAAAAAAAAACATTTTACGAACACAGTTTTTTTTGTGGGGAGGTAAAGAACATTTTTACACACAGTTTATTTTGGGAAGGTAAAGGGACATTTTACAAACACAGTTTATTGTGGAGAGGTAATGAAGTAGACACGAACACTCAGGTCAGAAACGAAAAAGTATATTTTATTCATCGGCTAGAACACACAACGTTCAGTTCAGTTTGGCCATCTTGGAATGCGCGCGCACACCGCCGCAGTTATGTCCCTTGCAATCTACTACATATCCCCACCTTTAAGACCACTACTGGTTATACAAATAATTTAAACAAAGAACGTCTGTTTTACTAAACCTCAGTATTCAAAATCTTCATTTTAATTTTTTTTTTTTTTTTTTTTTTTTTTTTTTTATATATAATCTCACCCTTTTCCAAATATCAATCTAAAACTAATAACAAATATAGTCCAACAAAAACATATAATTAACTCTTTAACTTTTAAATTCACATTAATCACTTAACTTCAAATAATATAAACTAACAACCAAATGTTATCCAATAGTGTCCTCAAAATGTCATGCATATTTCTAATGTCACTTAAATTCACTGTTTATTTTTCCTTCACACCACTTCCATAATAATACTTAGTTATAGGGAAAAAAAAAAAATGCACTGCACAAAACAAAATGAAGTGTTGTACCAGTCACGGGCACTACAACACTTCGAAAATCTACACAGCTGTTCCGCTCCGCCTTGGTATCAGTCCTTCTGCTTCAACTCCACCTCTGTCTGGACATCTTTGAACGTCTTCAAAACATAGTCCTTGAAACGTGCTGGTAATCTCCGTTGACGACCGGGCCGAGAGGCGGGCTGGAGTGCCAGACCTGGTGTTGCCCCTTCCTCCAGACTGTCAGGCTGCTGGTCCTGCTGCTGGCTTGCTGCTGCCATCGCCTCACCACTGCTGGGTCCCTGTCTGGTTGCCATGGCGTGACAGGCTGTTGTTGATCCACCCCTGGTGACAGCTGCAATGCTGGCTCTGGACTCACTGGTGCTGCAGGCAGAACATCAAACTCAGGCTGACCGAACTGGTCTGGCTCCTGAGACTCCTGTTGGTTGCTGGCCCGAGACAGAAGGTGGTCCACATGCCGCTTCAGGTGGCGGCCGTCTGTCACCTGAACCAGGTAGGACACAGGGGACCTGTAGCCTGTACCACCACCCCTGGCAACCACTTACTGCCCACTGAAAAGTTCTTGATGTACACCAGATCACCTGCTACATAGTTTCTCTTTTCAGCACGGTCATGGTTCAGTTTCTGTTGCAGCTGCTTCTGGGCCACTCGCTTCTCCACAGCAGGCTGAATTAGGTCCCAGCGTGTGCGCACCTTCCTGTTGAACAGGAGTTCCGCTGGTGACAACCCTGTAGTTGTTTGGGGGGTCACCCGGTACGCTGATAGGAGTCGAGCAACGCGAGTTTCTATCGAACCCACTGGTCATTTTCTTCAGCCCTTGCTTCAATGTTTGTACTGCCCGTT
The DNA here is from genome assembly GCA_016801955.1 of Conus betulinus. Taxonomy (NCBI): domain Eukaryota; kingdom Metazoa; phylum Mollusca; class Gastropoda; order Neogastropoda; family Conidae; genus Conus; species Conus betulinus. The sequence goes on from JADBJO010000445.1 coordinate 61,112, forward strand.
CAGCTAGCCATTGGTGGATGGATGGTATGGGGCTGATTTTACATGTCTGATGCCATTCTTGAGCATGAACTCCTTGAACTCCTCACTGGAAAAGCAGGTCCCATTGTCTGTGACTAAGGTTTCAGGTATGCCATGTGTAGCGAAAGACTGGCGCATTTTTTCAATGGTTGCGCTTGACGTAGATGTGTTCATGGCATATGCATCAATCCACTTAGAGTGGGCATCTATGATCACCAAGAACATCTTTCCCAGAAAAGGACCAGCATAGTCAGCATGTAGTCGGGTCCATGGGCGATCTGGCCATTCCAAGGATGAAGAGGAGCGCTGCAAGGTAGGTTCCGAAGGGTCTGACAGATCGGGCACCCTCTAACTGTAGATTCAATTTCTTTGTCCATGTTCGGCCACCAGATATATGATCTTGCCAAGTTCTTCATTCGAGTCATTCCTGGGTGGGCGTCATGCAGGTCCTGTAGCAAAATCTTGCGTCCTTTTGGGGGCACCACCACCCGAGTTCCCCACAACAGGCAGCCATCCAGTACACTCAGTTCCATTTTCCGGGCCAAGTATGGTCTGAATCTCTGGTCTGGATGGCTTTCAGGCCAGCCTTTCAAGACAAAACTTTTCACTTGTGAAAGCACAGGGTCAGTGTCGGTCCACTGACGAATCTGGCTGGATGTCACCGGCATGGTCTCCACTTGATCCATCAGGAGAACTATCTCCCCTGGTTCGAGTTCTGTTTCTGCTGTCATCTGGAGTGGCAATCTGCTGAGGCCATCAGCGTTGCTGTGTTTCCTGCCTTCCTTGAACATCAGGTTGTACTCGTATGCTGCCAAGGTCACTGCCCAGCGCTGTATTCGGGCAGCCACCATGTTGGGGACTTGTTTGTTTTGTCCAAGGAGCCCTAACAATGGTTTGTGGTCTGTGTAAATGTCAAACTTCTGACCGTACAGACTGGTGGAATTTCTTCACCCCGTAGATGATGGCAAGTGCTTCCTTCTCCACCTGACTATAGTTTTTCTCTGCGTTGTTCATTGTCCTGGACGCAAACGCCACTGGTCTCTCACTGCCGTCCTCCATCCGGTGTGATATCATGGCTCCCAGCCCATAGTTTGAGGCATCACAGGAGAGGATGATGTCTTTACTGGAGTCAAAATGGACCAGTACTTGGGGTGAATGAAGAAGTTTCTTCGACTCTAACCACGCATTCTCTTGCAGTTCTTCCCAGGACCAAGATACCCCTTTTTGCAGCAGAGAGTAGAGGGGAGCCAGCACCGTGGACAGGTTTGGGAGAAATCTGGCATAGTAGTTCACCATACCCAGATAGGCCTGTAGTTGTTTGACGTCTACTGGTCTAGGCATCTCCTCAATAGCTTGGATTTTCTCTGGTACAGGGCGTATACCCTTCTGGTCAATCTTGAGACCCAAGTAAATTACCTCAGTGGCCATGAAACACACTTATTCTTTTTCAGCTTGGCTCCGGCCTCTTTCAATTTTGCAAACACTGTTCGCAGCGTCATCAAGTGTTCTTCTTGTGTCTTTCCTGACACCAAGATGTCATCAATGCGAACGTAAACTCTTGGCAACCCTCTCAGCAGGTTTTCCATTGTACGCTGAAAAATGCCTGGCGCCGATGACACCCCATAAGGCAGTCTGTTGTACCGGTAAAGGCCCTGGGTGTGTATTGATGGTGGTGAATTCTTTGGAAGCCTCATCCAATTCTAGCTGCTGGTAGGCGCTTGTCAAGTCCAATTTGGAGAAAAACTGTCCTCCGCTGAGTTCCGCCAGCAGGTCATCTGTTTTGGAATGGGGTAGTTATCTAACTTGGACACTGCATTTACAGTTACTTTGTAGTCTCCACAAATGCGAAGGCTTTTGTCTGGCTTTACGACAGTAACAATTGGTGCCGCCCAGTCTGAAATTGCACCTTCTCAATGGTGCCCTCGGCCTCCAGTCTATCTAGTTCATGGCCTACTTTTTCACGTAGTGCATAAGGCACTGGGCGTGGTTTGAAGTAACGTGGCTGGGCTGCAGGGTCCACCACAATGTTGGCCTTAACACCTTTGATAGTGCCTCTACTCTCCTCGAACAGTTCTGATGCCTCGCACAGAATTTTTTTCCAGTTCTGGATTACAACTGCCTTCTGTCACAGTCTGACACCAGTCATTAGGCCAATCCAGCCGAATGTGTCTCAGCCAGTCTCTGCCCAGCAAACATGGTCCTGGACCCTTTACTACAATCACCTCAAGGGTCCTTGGGGAACTCCCTTTGTATGTCACTGAGCACTGACTTACCCCCAACACCGGAATCTCTTCACCTGTGTACGTTTTCAGTCTTCGGTTGGATGCCCTCAGTGGAAAAGAACCCCTACGTCTGATCTTTTTCAATGTCTCTTCATTAATCACTGTCACAGAAGCCCCTGTGTCAATCTCCATTTCCACGGCGACGCCCCTCCAGTTCCACTGTAGCCAGATATGGTTTTTCTTTGCTCTCTAACTTGAAAACAGAAAACAATTCTGCTTCCGGTTCGTCATCCACCTTTTTTAGGGGTCCACGTGCTTTGGGATTGCTTCTTATGTCCTTCCTGCGTCGTTCTCGTTCAGCACGAAACAATCTGCAATCTCGCTGAAAATGGCCTTTCTTTTTGCAGTACCAACATTCCAAGTCTTTCATTGAACGATCTCTTTTCACTGCTCTGACATCTTCCTGTCGATCTTCCATCATATCGATGCTAGCTGTGCTCTGACTTCCCCCAGCTGTGGATCCCACAGCGTTTTCCTGCAGATCTACTGCACTCTCTCTCTGCTGACTCCATAGCCCTGGCAACATCAAACGCCCTCTCAAAAGTCAAGTCTTTCTCAGACAACAAACGTCTTTGAATCCGATTATTGTTAATGCCGCAGACTAATCTATCCCTCAACATAGAATCAAGCGCTTCGCCAAAGTTGCAATTTTGCGACAGATGACGTAACTGTGACACATATTTTGCTACAGACTCCTGCTCATAACGTGAACGCGTGTGAAACTTGAATCTCTGAACTATTTCAGAGGGCTTGGGCTGGAGGTGATTTTGAATGATTGTTTTCAGTTCTGCAAATGTCTTGGTGCCAGGTTTGGCTGGGGCAAGCAAATCACACATGAGTTTGTATACAGATTTACCGCCTGCACTCAAAAATATTGCTCGTTTCTTGTCTTCATCATCAACGTCATTAGCCACGAATAATACTCTAACCGTTCCGTATACTGACCCCAATCTTCCCCTTCCTCAAGTCCGAATTCTTTTAGTTGTCCGAAAGCCGCCATCCTCGTCGCCAGTGAAGTAGACACGAACACTCAGGTCAGAAACGAAAAAGTATTATTTATTCATCGGCTAGAACACAACGTTCAGTTCAGTTTGGCCATCTTGGAATGCGCGCGCACACCGCGCAGTTATGTCCCTTGCAATCTACTACAGGTAAGATGTGGGAATTGCCGGAAGCATTCACCACCTCAAGCAGATTACGAAGAGCCGCGCACACTTTGAACAAATTGCACTGATAATCTGAGAGCATAAACCCCGGCACACGAACGAGCATCGCCATCTGCTTGATCACAGCTGGGGTATTGCACGTGACGTATACTACACACACGGTCACCAGCATCCGCGTCACCTTCACTTCCTTTTCGTCACTGATGTCATATTGGACACTGCTTTTTGACGCCAGGTGGCGGTGACTTTGAGGCGAAAGATGATGATGGTTGTGCAGACGATCACAACGACGTGGGAGAAGAAAGGAAGAGTGACGAGGAGTGAGTGAGTGAGTTCATTAATTTAGAGTCTGTTCACACTTGGTGATATTAGACTTTAAAAAAAAAAAGGAAGCAAAGGGAAGGGGAATGTTATAAAAAATCTATTATTTGATGCATGGAAAGCACTCTGGAAGGTGTTCACTGTTCACGCATTTTTCTAATAGCGAATTAATTTCTTGAACGTCAAGTTTTAAATTACTCTCAGGTGTTTTTCTTAACGCACCATCTCTAGGTAATTTATCTGTTGTTTCATTTCCAGATATGCCACAGTGTGATGGAATCCAGCAAAAAGATATACCCAATTCCTTTCAACATAATAACATGCATGTAATGTCTTATTTCAAAAAGTAAATCTTTTCTTATTTTTGATTCCCAATTTTGCAAGCTATATAGAACTAACTTTGAATCAAAGCAAAAAAGTACATTATTCACAGTAGTGTTATAGAGTGACGAGGATCAGGTGGTGTGTAGATGACGTCGATGATGGTTCGGTGACGTAGGTAGAAAGGCGACATACGTAAGTGGAGGTGTTGGTGAGGGGATCGGTCACTTCAACGGTCTGGAACTGCAGGGTGAAGGCACAATTAAGCACTATTTGAATGTGCACACCCATTACCATGACGACGATCAAGTATTGCCATATACCTGCAAAACCATGTACGAATGGGAAGAAAGGTCCTCCAATTGAGTAGGATGTATGTTGTTTCAAGCGACAACAATAAAAATAAAAAAGAAAAAATTATCTGCCTAGGTGTAGCAGTATCCTTCAGATCTATATTTAAAAACAATGTTGATATGGAATAATATTCTAGAAACTGTAATCGCTTCGTTTCATTCTGCCCATTGATAAAGTCCTTAAAATTAGAACCACGTGGAATCCATTGAAATAAAATAGTGTTGTAGTTTTTGTTCACAGTGAAATCATACTATTTTGTACCATTTATACAGTTTTGTAAAGTATGCCAGTACTGTTTCATTCACTTACTTCAAGATGACTTAAAATGGAAAAAAAACGTTGAGTAATTTCAAGTCATTTGAACTTAAAATAACATTAAATTATTCACTTATTGTGTAAGACGTAACAAGATGGACGTCTATCTCATGATCAGTTTTCTTCATTTTATTCTTTTACACACACACACACACACACACACACACACACACACACACACACACACACACACACACACACACACACACACACACACACACATGCACACCACACCACACCACACATCACCACAACACAACACAACACAACGCAACGCAACGCAACACAACACAACACACTAACTTTGTTCTGTAGATCCTGGCAGCTTTGAGGGGACTCAGAACACAGAGATACACCGTTCCACAGCTATGACAGCCGTTGCCACGTTGGACAGGACTAGGAACCGCAGACAGCTGCCCAGTACAGTGCCTGGGTGACGTTTCTGCCAATAGTTCCCTGCTGCTGGGTCCACCAGACTGATAATGGGGTAGGACTTGCTACACATTAGGAACAGCAGGAACCCTGTGTCTGACACTGCTACACTCATTCACACACACACACACACACACACACACACACACACACACACACACACACACACAGAGAGAGAGAGAGAGAGAGAGAGAGAGAGAGAGAGAGAGAGAGAGAGAGAGAGAGAACTGTAAAAGAAACACGAAAACCAGGAGCGTTCATTCTTCCACAAAAGTTAATATATCAGTATGTGAGATGAACATAGAAGTTATGGGCGCTTACTGACATCGAACGTAATCAAACACACAGCGGGAAAACAGCCGACAATCATTATCATTGTTCGGATAGGCTGTGGGTCCTTTCAAATCGGTGAGAATCTTTAGATGCTCAAGCGGACTGGTTGCTTTTATTTAAACAATGGGAGGGATGGTTGAGGGAAGGGCGACGGGAAAAGGAGGAGATTTAATTTCGAATGTTGCAACTCTCTCACTTTTTTGGTAGACTTTCTACTTCCTGTGTGTATCTGTTAACCCATATATATGTTTGGATGGATGGATGGATGGTTGGATGGATGAATGGATGCTTGCATGCATGTATGTATGTATGTACGTACGTATGTGTATGTGTGTATGCATATATGCATGGATGGATGGATGGATGGATGGGTGGGATGGATGGATGGATGCTTGCATGCATGTATGTATGTATGTACGTACGTATGTGTATGTGTGTATGCATATATGCATGGATGGATGGATGGATGGATGGGTGGATGGATGGATGGATGTGTGTGTGTGTATGTACGTATCTATGTAAGCGTGTCAGTATGCATGTGTATGTATGTATGTATTATGGATGGAGGGATGGATGCATGTGTGTATGTAAATAATAATGTATACATGTATGTATGGATGGATGGATGTTTGTATGTATATGTGTATATATGCATGCATGTATGTAACTATGTATGCAAGTATGTTTTTTTTCTTTGTTACTTTGTGAAAGTGCATGCGCTCGTGCATGCGTGCTTGCGTGCGCGTGTGTGTTTGTGTGTGTGTGTGTGTGTGTGCGTGTGTGTGTGTGTGTGTGTGTAACAGTGAGACAGAGAGATAGAGAATCATACAGTATGTGCCTTCTTGTGTCTCTGGGTTTCTGAATGTGCGATTCCATATCTATGATTTCAAGATTTCCACGCTGAACTCTATATTTTTTTTTAACTTTTGAGCTTAAAAAAAATGACGGTCACACAGTTTTTCCTGCAATATTTTTATATCAATATTATTTGATTTTTTAGCAACAGAAATTAGTCCTGGATGGCTTCTACACTGACTGAATTTTTCAAATTTTGCAACGTTATTGTTTTATTTGCAATACATCATTTTAAAATGGAGTTATTAACAAAAATGAGTTACTAAATGTAAGTTGAATGTAGTGATGTTTGGGTATGTGTCTCTTAATACTCGATCACCTCTACTTAAACATTACGTGTCTACAATTGATCGATTTAAGTATTTGAACACTCTGCTGTTTATTGCGTAATATTGAGCTACCGTTTCATTGAAGTTTTCTGAACTGCGATAGCAACAACAGCCCCCTTTTTTTTTATTACAGTGCTTTGATTTTAGACAGTTTCAGATAGGATTTTGACATGCCTTGATTTGGAAGTCGTCGACGTAATAATGTGTCTGAAGTACAGCGTTAGGCATGGCTAACAATCCACAAATCGTTAATTTCATCATAGTCAACGCAAATCCCTGGTAACTGTGCCTACATTAATTAGAGTAATTATTCGGACAAAAATGCGTTTTTGGCAAACATTTTTTTTCTCTGTTTTTACGTAAAGAATGAAGCTTCTTATTCAAAAGTTGTTAAGATGGAAAGAGAAACAAGAAGCTGATGTACACATATATCTAATGCGTTTTTGAGCGTTTAGATCGTTACTTTATTCCATGCATTTGCGGAAATGACGTATAAATAATCTTACTTTCACTGTTGCTGTAGCACGCTTGAATATCTACAGATGCCGTTAGTCTGTGATGATTTTGAAGCAATATATATAGATATATAGATTTTAAAACTTCCTTTTACCATCCTATTTTTAACAGTATATATATATATATATATATATATATATATATATATATATATATATGCCATTTATTCACACCTTTCTTGCTCGGAAACCTGTTCTAAACGGTCACAAATGAAAAAAATGTCATATGGGCCGGTACATAAACCTTGTTAACTGCGTGATAACTCGAAAACATCATCTTCATATTGGACAAAGCGGTTGTGTATTTTAGCAAAAACTGCCTATATATTAGGGGGAAAACGTATTTCACTTATTACAGAGAGAAAGAGTTACACTGATTTCCGGTTGAGTGACAACCTCATCCGAAGTCACGTGTTCTGATGAGTGCCGGATCTTGCACAAATAAGGTCAACTGGAAATTCGTGCATTTACACGTACGTGCAGAACTGGAAGATCGTACAATTCACAAAGTTTTAAAGTTTAATTTCCATTTGTTGTTAATCCTCTCAATGAAGATCAGCTGTGAAACTTCAAAAGAAGATTTGAGTATTGTATGTTTCTTGTGTGAGGTTGGGACACAGATGAGCAACAACATTGTGTTTTCATCCTATTAACTAACCTTCTATTATAATTTTAGGTGGATGGAAAGAAGGGGGTGGGGTAGGAATGGCGACTAATGCCTGACGTACATGGAAGGGTATGTTTATAAACTGCAATGTGAATCGAGTTCCATTCTATTCCCTGGGTACTTTTGCTGTGTAAAAGTGTCTTTGAACTTTGCTCTTGCAAATCACAAGTTATACCATCTGACTAGCGAAATGGCAAGCAGTGAAGCAAGTGACTGAGAAATCCACACATTAAACGCAAATTAACCACAAACAGTTTAATGCTAGTGTCCATACGCTGATGGAACTAGAGAGAAAAAATCTTGAAGCTCAGACCGTGCAAAATGCTGAAAAGAACAGCTGCCCTAGAGCCTAGCAGACTAACAAGAACACATAGAAAAGAGGGAGAGCACGGGAAAAAACGAGTGAGGGGGTTGGAAACCAAGAGCGCCGGGCAAACTGCAGAAGCACAGTGGTGTCAAGCGAAGAACAACAGAAAAAGCAATCTGAATCAGAAGGCGCACTGGTGTTGGATGAAAATGACTGTCTCTCTCGCTGATGAAGTAGAAAAATTCCTGGCGAGACCAGATGATTAGTTAACAGAAAAAAGAGAAAATATACGTTAAAAGCGCCGCTGGTGATACATGACTATATACAGCCTACCTGGCTTAAAAATCAGATGGCAGACAAAACCTGGGCAGAATACCTGTTGAGCTGATAGCTGACATGCGTTTATGAGTAGACAGTGGTACTGTGGCAGTATTCACTATCTAAACATAAAACATAGTCTGGCTTTAAAAGTTTTATTCTACTTAATTAGACTTTTCAGACGCTTTTGATATGATTGATCACGGCATTCTTCCTTCACATCTCCAAACATTATTTGGGAACTGAAAGTACCACTCTTAATTGGTATCGAATCTTCTGAGTCAGCCATAGCGTTTGGAGTACGTCAACATCCGCGCTCAAGCCTGTTCTGTTCTTATTTTCTACCATTCTTTCAATACATCTCACCGATTTATACTGAATCTGTCATGAAATATATGCAAATGTGTACTCAGTGCAGCTCAACGACTCTGACTCGGTATAACTGCCTTGTTCGATCTTTTCAGGATCGTGTTTCAGAGGTAAAATTATGGATGTCAAACAATCATCTCAAAGTGAATTATGAGAAGACGGAAACTTTACGTTCGTCCCGCCCAGCTAATATTTCTCTTCTACGCCATCTACGATCTCTCTAGCAAACACTCCCATTCATTTGTTTAAAAAGAAAGTGTGTGACCATGGTTTCTCTATTGATCAGATTCTCTCAATGAATCAACTCATCATCAGGAGATACCAGGCCACATACCTGTCAACTCATTTCGTCAATAACTCACACTGCAGGCATATAAGACACTAATTATTGCATGCATTTTGTCCGGGCTACACGACTGTATTTCACTTCAAACTAGCTATCCACAGAAAAAAAAACCGAGACCTCTTAAACAAGTTTAGAATTTAGCCCCCAAACTCATCTTTGAAGTAAGTTTATTTCAGCACAGCAAACCTCTGTCTAAAATACCCACTGGCCTCCAGTTAACAAACAGCAAAATACAATATTTCATGTATGTGCTTCCGGTTATTACAGAAGCTGCACCCAAATATCTTTCTGAACATCTTATGTTCTATTAAGGTCTCTTTGTTCTTCGCAGAGATGTCATGATTGCCTGCATACCAAAGTTCGATAAAGGCATGGGGTAGACTCCCACAAAGAAATGGCTCTGACAGGAATCCAACCCACGACCTCCTGTCCGGGAATCCACAACGCTAACCACGTTATCACGGCTTCTACAGATTATGTACACTTTCAAAATATCATTGCCTGTCAGCAGAACAGCAACGAGAGAGGCTACGGGATGTATACGGCGGTTGCATTTTTTTTTTTTTGCCGGTGGGCGCTGTAGTCATGAAATACGGGCTGATACACCCATGGGAACGCTCTCCGTGGAGGTTCTGTCGTGTCACATCCAGTGGCCCATTACAGAATGGTTTATGCCAGGGGGCAATTATATCCCTTCATGTGTTAATGGAATGCCCTGTGCGTGCCTGCACCCTATGTGGACACATCGCAGGCTTCCAAGGATGGTGCAGGATTGCTCCCAGCTTGTTTGTTCGTCAGTTTTAGGATACCTACTTCTCTGGGTAATATCCGCACCTTCGGATGTATATTTTTGCTTCTCACGGACTCCCATCGTATCAAACAGGACAAGGCTGAGAGAGGCACTGGTCACTTGATCTGTCCGCCCCGTCCCGTCGCAAGAACGTGACAGTCTCTCACTGATGAGCATATTCGTCAGCAGTGGTCATGCGGTAACACAGCTCTGAAATACTCATCGCTGTTAGAAATTCTTTGGGATGCCTATTCGCCTGGAAACATCACTGTATGACCTAGCCTTCAAAAGACACCAACCTAATGATAGATATCAAGGCCGGCATCCCAAAGGTAGGAAGAAGAGCAATCCTCCTGTGTCATCAGTTCAGAACGAAAAAAAAAAAAAAACTATCATGGATATTAGTATCAGCAAATGGGAACATTGTTCTTAATCACAAAGAGTAGATTCAAGAACACTCAGCAAAGAAAACGCACAGACCCAAAAAGATAAAACAGTGTACACTATGTCATTTGGAAGCCAAAACACAAATGATGTTTTAACAAAGCACAGTAAACAGAAGAATTCGAGAAAATGGGCTTGAAAAAGTGAAATGAACATACATGAATGATTTGCGGAGTTCTTTACCGCAGACATGGTAAACGGGTATGAATTAACGGAATGCAGCAAAGACTTAAGAGATTCACATGACGTAACAACTAGCACAATCAAGTTTTGTTTAATCAAATAATTTTGTTAAAGTCTATGGGATTACAGAGAGACAAAAATAATCATAATACTGATATTCTGACGAGTTTTGAACGCAAAGAATGGATACAAATAGACAGCCTTATTGGCATAAATGTTAACTCTATCTGTAGTTCATACTCAGACAACACCACGTCTATAATACCACACACTCCGGTATACCACACCTAAACAGACACAACTTAATCCGGTCTGACAGTCCCTGCTGAGCAAAGACAGCCATATTGATAACGTTGGTGATGACGTCATGGTTCACGAGGACAGGAAATATTACGGCATACAGCACAAGCTCCACCATTTCAACCACGTGAGGACTGACAATATCTCGAGGATTACATACACACAGGAGGACCTGGACATCATATGGGAATCATGATGGTGGAGAAGGTTACGGAGGCCTTCCGCAAGTTGAAGAATGGAAAGGCTCCATGAGAGGCTGGTGCTTGTCTTGAGATGTTGATGGCAAAAGACCAGGAAACACAACTTCTTCGCTAGCGCATCAAGACACTTGGGAAAAGGGGGAACAGCCCACCTGTCTGGAAAACAGGTGTGGCCATCAAGCTGACATAGAATAGTGTTCTTAGGGGACGACAACTGCACAGCT
>JADBJO010000445.1:77500-82500 GCA_016801955.1 Conus betulinus
TAAATATATATATATATATATATATATATATCAAAATACTGCTAAAACGCCTAATAAAAATCTTAAGGTGCTCAACCCCTTGGGGAGCAACATCTGTTAAAAATAGGGTGATAAAAGGAAGTTTTAAAAACCAACAGATCTGTTTCGAGCCAGCGCTCTCGTCAGGATGGTTTTGGGGCGCCTACTGCCGGTGTTATATGGCCTGATGTCACTGTTTGCACGTGCGGATTGGCTGCACGTATTGATCGAAACAGATCTGTTGGTTTTTAAAACTTCCTTTTTTCACCCTATTTTTAATATATATATATATATATATATATATATATATATATATTATATGTGGGGAGAACACCACAGAATTATGGACTGTGGTGTGTGTCTCTACTTGACACCAAGAGCACAGACACAATCAGCCGTGTCTCTCTGATGAGTCCGATCCAGCGGACGAAAGGCCTAGGAGCAGGCAATACAAATAGATGTGCCTTTGAGAGGGATTACGATGGCTCCCTCAGGCAGCTAGTGAAGGGTTTCTCATATTTATAACATATTCCCCCATATTACACCTTCATGAAACAAATTGTTTATAACATTGAAATACTACGACGCATTTACACCTTAATTTACAACTGATCGATGAAAATATACTACTGGCAAAAAAGTTAAGGGCCATTGCCAACGCCGTCTCCCAGACCAAAACACTACAGCCAATGTTAAGAAGAACGGACGCAAAAATCTTCCAAATTTATTCAAGAACAAATTCATTGGACCATTGCACGAAATCAACAAATCAAACGCGGACAGCGGGCTGTAATGTCCAATCACCCTTCCTCAGGATCGTCACATAAGCCACAACTGAAAACTGCACCATTCAGTACCGAGTGTAGCCACCGTTTGCCGCCAGGCAAGCGGCACAACGTCGACGCATTGAGTCCACCAGGGTCCGAAGAGTGTCCCGCGGTATGGCCTGCCACTCCTGCTGCAGAAAGAGAGTGAGCTGGGCCACGTCAACAGGCGAGGGGTGGTTGTGGGCTACCCGCCGTCTAAGGACATCCCAGAGGTGCTCAATTTGGAGCCAGATCGGGTGAGCGAGATGGCCACTGCATCCAGATGATGCCCTCTTGCTGCAGATGATCGTCCACGACACGGGCTCGGTGTGGACGGGCATTGTCGTCTTGGAAAACAGCAGCATTACCCATGGCCTGAAGGGCGGGGGCTGGATCAGGGCCTCACAATCTCGTCACGGTACCGCACCCCTGTCAGCATGCCTTGAATGACGTACAGGGGAGTTCTGTCTTGACGACTGAAGCCACCCCCAGACCATCACAGAACCCCCTCCGTAACGATCCACCTCACGAACTGTGGCGTCAGCAAAACGTTCTCCTGGCCTTCGCCACACTTGGGTCCTGCCGTCATTGAATGCCAAGGTGAAGCGGGACTCATCTGTGAACAGCACTCAAGACCATTGCTGCCTCGTCCAGCGAACGCGATGATGACACCAGTCTGCCCGTGCTCTGCGGTGAGCCGGAGTAAGTGGTACTCGGACTGCTGGTGTCCGGGATTAATTCTCCAAATTAATTTCTCAAATTGAGATAATAAAGTTTACTTGACTTGACTTGACTTGACTTGGATGACAGCCTGAACTCGTGCAAACGGTTACAAACTGTCCTTCTACTGACATTGACATTTGCAGCCTGCAGGAGCTCACGCCTTAAGGTGGATGAGGTGACAGTCCGATTGCGTAGGGTAGACAGCATGAGGAATCGGTCAGCATGTCTGTCGCTACACCGAGGACGGCCTGATTGTGGCCGATCCTGCACGCTGCCAGTGGCCTGAAACCCCTCTACAAGACGTTGGATGGTGGAAATGGGACACGTTCAGACGCCTAGCCACCTCGCGGCCAGAAATCCCTTCGTCAATCAACGCTAAGGCACGTCCACGATCGGCAGGGTCCAGTCTTTGCCTTTGTGCCATGCTTTTTGGGCTGGCATAGACGACCGTTCTGTTATCAGATTTGTGGCCAACGGCGTCTGATCTGTGTTCATGAACGAGGTGCCATGCACGTGCATCATGATTGACCACGAGCATTTTGCCCCTTTTTTTTCAAACTCATATGCTCCCACAGGCACCAGTTTTACCGGTTTTACGTGGTTTACGCAAGTGCAGCTGCGCTCCACCTTGTACCGCAGTGGGTTTTTAGGTGTTGTGATCTGTTTAAGGAACATATGTTCAATATGTCTAACCAAGTTTGGGTCATTGTGACTTTGTTTCAAGCCTATTATTTACACACTCAGACACTAACGTCAAAATGACAGGTGGCCCTTAGCTTTTTGCCAAGTATACTTTAAGATATAAGGTATGATTATGACAAGTAATGCCTCACAAGCTAAAGAGCTTACCATTGACGACCTCGGATATCTTAACAACATCAAGCAATAAAGATGAAACTTTAAAAACCTCCTGGTTTTTGTTTTTTCTGTTATAATGATTCTGATCTTCAAAAACTTAGCTGGAAAATGTTGGAATTAACCCATGTGACCCTGACAGAACGCAAAATGTACACTTCTAAGCCGTGTTCTTTTAAAACACAAAACAAAATGTCTGTTTTCAGGTTGATATGTGTTAACATACCGAAGAATGTGAGTGTGTAACCTGTTTGATGTGAACACGACGGAAAATGTTGGATTTGATTCCTTTCATTTCAGCAGATCGCAAAGCGTTACTTTTTTCAACCTTTTGTGAAACGTTACTTTTAACTTTTAACAAAACACAAAATATTAGTCTTCGGGAATAAGAAATCATTTGAAAAATCTATTGAGATTCTCGATAGGTTTGGGAAAACATCAGGTTTATTCTTAGACAAAGAGAAAACACAAGTAATTTGGCTTGGAAGACAAAAGCATAGTAAAATAAGTTATATGGAACATTTAAAGATGAGCTAGAATCCAAAAGAATTCAAAGTATTAGGAATGTGGTTTACTCAGGACTTAACACACATAGACAAAAGAAACTACGAAAATAGAATGATAGAAGTGAAGGCACTATTTAAAATTTGCTTTAGAGAATCATTATCCCTTTAGGAAGAATTGCTGTCTTAAAATCATTATATCAGTCAAAACTAACTTACTTACTATGGTTGATGCTTCCAAATCCACCTGACACATTTGTTAAAAATTTACAAGACTTATGTCAGTGGTTTTGTATGGAATAAAAAAAAAAAAGACCGAATTAGTCGAAAAACAGTTATTAAAGATGTATAGAATGGTGGGTTGAATCTACCTAGCATAAATGCTCTCATCACTGCATTAAAAGTAACATGGATAAAATGACTAAGACAAACAACATACAGATGGAGAGACATGTTGATTTTTTCGTACCCAATTATTGAGAACATTGAGAAGTACTCTCTAAAGCATCTGTGCATCACCACTCAAGACAATGTTTTCTGGAAACATGATTCATGTCGTATGAGCAGTTCTACTACAAAATAAAACCAGAAAATGCTAGAGAACTACTTACAGAACCAATTCTTTACAATGAACATATCAAAATAGGAAATAAACTAATAAAACACAAAAACTGGAACAACAGAGAAATGTATTTAGAGTATCTGATTTTTTCAAAGCAAATGGAGATTCACTATCCAATGAGGAATTCAGAACAAAGTATAACATTGAAATAGATTTCCTATCTTATGGTGGGTGTATATTATCCATTAAAAAAATACATCAGAGAACAAGGGTTTTGAGAATGAGATAAAAGATAACATCGAAGCAGATGTCAACACAGCACTAAAGAAAAATGATCTGTAGATAAAGGTTCCAAAACTTATTACAGAGTCATAGTAAAAGATAACTGGGAACCAAACTGTTGTGCAAAATGGACGGAGAAGCTGAATAGACACATACCTTGGAAGAAATGCTTTAGAAAAACTCATCTAAAGCTAAAATGGATGCAAAATTAAAATAGTGCATCAAATAATTGAAACTATTGTAGCTCTGAAAGAAATGGGAATAGTAGAAAGTATAGATGTAGTTTCTATGAAAAGGAAAAAGACAGCATTGAACATATGTTTTGGAGATGCATACATGTCAATGAATTCTGGAAATCATTGCAAGAATTAATAAAAAGGAAAGTGTTTAATAGCGAATAATCTGTCTCTGACTGAAAACACAATAATATTTGAGCAGATGACAATTCCACAACTGATACAACATTCGATTTTATGATACTGATAGACAAACACTACATTTTTAGCTGTAAAATAAACATATGTAAGCCTTCAATAACAGTTTTTTTTTCCTAGAAATACTAAAGAGAAGATATAATCTTGAAAAATACATA
This sequence comes from Conus betulinus, assembly GCA_016801955.1. Classification (NCBI taxonomy): domain Eukaryota; kingdom Metazoa; phylum Mollusca; class Gastropoda; order Neogastropoda; family Conidae; genus Conus; species Conus betulinus. The sequence goes on from JADBJO010000445.1 coordinate 81,842, forward strand.
GCAACTGTACAAATGAATCTGCTAAAAATTTAACACTAACTGGATCAATTATGAAGTATTATTTGAAAATTGATAATCAAAATCATAAGATACCTGGATTTAATATGTGCATGTATATGAGAGGATATGTCCAGGATGTGCGGTTAATTTCACATGGTATTAAAATATCGTTGAGTGTAATTGTAGCCTGCGGCCCGCTGCTTGTCTGGCATGACGGTATCACGGCTGGGACCCGTTGGCCGATCGGCAACTTAGCCGGTAGGTTGGCTTGTTGGTTGGTCGGCGGGACGCGGCTGTGGTGTAGCGATGTCATATTGGTAGCGGGCTTAAGGACATATAATCAACTTTCTTTTGATTTGTAAAGAAATATGAAGACAAAGATGGACGGGATTTCGGTGCTGGTGTGTACACTCAGCTAGGAAATGCTTAAGTCTAGATAAATATATTTTGAAGGATGACTGCAATGAACATAACTATGTACTTCATGTATGTACAGAAAACAGTACTTCATTATTATAAATTGTATATGTATATTGTTTAAGTATCATTAAATCAGAAGAAGAGAGAAAGGGGGGGTGTGAGTGAAGTAAGCAGCTGTGTTTGGTTGCCTTTATGTGCTTCTAGTTTGTAAGAACTCAGAGGACTGTGCTTAGTGACGT
>JADBJO010000445.1:87500-120000 GCA_016801955.1 Conus betulinus
AGGATAGCGGATACTGAGATCTTTAATTTGATTTGCCTACGCTTGTGCTTGTTCCATGAGTTGATTTTGTAAAGGCGCAACGTCTCCTTTGTTCAAGATTTGTGTGGAATAACGAACCATAATGAATGAGTAGAAAGACTGCAGAATAGAAGATTTGAGGGACGGATTCAACTCCCTTACGAACAAAGTTACATGCATGCAGTAAAACTGTACTGGGTGAACTGGTTTAGATTTACTACATATGAAAATTAGTTATGTCGATATTTTGCATATGAAAATTAGTTATGTCGATATTTTGTCCATCTGTTGAGACATACGGACCAGGTAATTTCAACAATCATTAACCCCAACCTACCCTCCCCCTAGCCGAAAAAATCTATCAAGGATATAAACTATGTTACAAGAAAGTTAAAACTATGCTATCATTGGGAGTATTTGCAGAAACATCATTTTCCAACGGCAATATACACTTACATTTTCTTAGAAAGACATGAGTGGATTTGCAACAACGCCCATTGTATTGCATATTTATGTAAAGAAGATTATGCTTATTTCCTATATACACAATCCATCAATTAATGTGTAAACTAAAGCTCTAACCTATGCAGCACTCACAAAAAGGCAAGAGGTTCTTTTCGTAGACAAAAAATAACAAGGGGATAAGAAGATTAACAGACGCAGTAATTGTCGTCAGCAAAAAAAGAAAGCACTGAACATATTTTTAGGATGTGTGCACATGGTCACTTTTGTAAATTTGGCAACACTCCATGTGCGCTATAGACAGCAGGAGCATATGACATAGGAAACCGGTCACTGAAAACATCACTTAAAACTTGAAAAAAAAAAAAAACATGTTAGATGATAATATATGCAATGTTGAATTCTAGTCTGCCAGTATTGAACCGTTTGACCCTTTCAGATCTGAAAAAGCAGCTCACACCCCCACCCTCCCCAGCATGACATAGTTTGGCTGTTCCACCGAGAGACTGATGCTCCTTTACACCAACTGTCATAATGCTGAGCTGACACATCGAAAGGGTACACTTCCACAAAAACACCATTTTTATGTAATATTTTCATGTAAACACTTGACAATGTCGTAGTCAAATATATATTTCTTGAAACACTGCAAACTTTTTTGTATGAACAGTTTCAGATTTATTTGCTAAGATCTTCTGCAGAGATGTCACCTAGCACTTCACGTTTGGTCACTGGCTTATGGTGTCGGTGGAAATAAGAACGTAAGTTTGGGAAAAAAAAAAAAAAACTCACCAAAGCATTCGTACTACGCTCATGTAAAGCAGCACATGATACAAGAGGGCGTCATTTAAAAATACTGCTCGCTGCGCTTGTTATCTATGCATGAGATAAAGGTTAAACGTGTGTGATTTGTACTCAGATGGACGCCAGACCTCTGATTGGGCACTGGTGGCGATTTGTGTGTGCGTGTGCCCGGCAAGGTTTGGACGCCTCGCAGATAGAGTTAATGCTAATTCCACCAGGCAGGGAGACAATTTTTTTTATCCTTGGTGGTGAGATTAACCACAGAATTATAGACTGTAATATACCACAGAATTATAGACTGTGGAAAGTCTCCGTCCCGTGCCATGGAAACACAGACACTATCATCCATGTCTCAATGACGAGTCCGAAACAGCCTCTAGGGAGGTGATGCAAATGGCTCTGTTTTCTTTCAAGAAGGGCTATCATGGTCCCAAGATGTTGGTAGTGAACGATTTTATATTTATAATGAAGCGCCCTGATTTTGGAACCCATTCTGTTTTCTCTTATAGCCCATTCCTCTACTGCGACCTCCGTTTTTTCTGTTTTTGTTTCTTTGACAAGTCGTCAATGTAATGATGGTAGGATTGTGAAAATCTTACTTGTTTCAACCATCACAAATCCTCACACAACTGTAAGAATGTATTGTGAAATTAACATTGTTGCTGAAGTGGGCTTAACAAACACGACAAGTTGTACTTTCTGTAACAAAGAGAGAGATTCGGTCCAACACTTTTTATGGATGTGCAACCACGCTCAAACTTTTTGGAAAGAAGTTGAAAAGTTATTTAATGAAAAATGTCAAAACACAACGAACATCAAAATCACACGAGATATCGTTATTTTTCGAATAGATCAACGTGTGAAAACAGAGACAGTTTTTTTATTTCATTATTATGCTAGCTAAACTTCATATATATAAGTGCAAAAATCAAACACACAAAGACCAAATGCTTCCATTTTGCAGAGTCAACTGAGCAATAGATACAAAATCGAATTGTTTAATGCTAAAAGTCAACAACAATCTAAACCATTTTTATGCTACATGGAACAACTACAGGCCAATTATTCTTCAAGAAAACACTCCTTAAGATCTTGATCCAATACACATTTCCATATGCCCAGTCTTCTTTCTTTCACAACCTCCCTCTGAAATGGAGAGAGTGAGGAAGGAGAGGAGAAGAAGTAAGTTGTTAAATCTCTCGCAAAAGATGATGCCACTCTTTTTTTCCCACTTTTTTTTTTCCCCTGTTGTCTAAACTTATGTACGTGTCTATGTTTATCTTGCTTGCTTGTTTGTTTGTTTGTTTTTTGTTCCCTCTCTTTTAAAAAAAACTGTTTTGGACATATGCCATTAACTGTTTATTCAGAAATGATGCTAATGTACATATGACTTGGCGCACTGTCCTCTTTATGCGCATTTGTAATCTCTATATTGTTTGATTAAAAATGTGAAAAAAAAAAAAAAAAACCATTGTTGCTGAAGTGATAAAAATATACTACTAACCATGCGATCTCATGTTGTTGATGACGCCCCATAAAAAATACATCAGCTTTAACACGTGAGATTTCACAGACCCCAGTGAGGATGGTAATCACGGGAGCTGATGAACACCACAGTGGGTGAATGAGGAGAGGTGGGTGGACGGGAGGGAGGGGGGGGGGGAGAAGAGGAGAATGGGGACATGAGGGCATAGGTGTAGTAGGGGGGATGAAGGAGGAAAGTGAAGAAAGAGAAATGATGAGACAGATTTGGAAGCGGTCTTTTCCTGCTGTCAGAGGCGGCGTTGTGAGCTGGTTTCAGGGTCGAGGTAGTGCTGCCTTCTTTACCAGTGGTGGGGGTAAAGACAGAGTGGATGGAGGACATGTGAAAAATGGTTGAAGTGAGGAGGATGGGGGAAGGCAGGGGGAGAGAGAGAAGGGAGGGGAGGGGAGGAATGTGGATGGAAGTGCCGAGTGAATTAAATGAACTCAGATGCTGAAACAATCTATCACGAAAATGTTTTTATATGATATTTCAGTAAGATGGTGACACCCACAAATACTTTGCATCGTTGTTGGCTAGCTGTGTTCGGCTTCAGCCGCCTGATAAATCTAACCAGGGGCGTGACTTATCAATGAGCTGTTTAAAAAAAAAAAATTCTAAAAAAACCCTTTTTATTGACATTCATGTTGGTCATTGTAGAGGAATAGAAGAGGAAGGTGATTTAATGTAATGAAGGGTTTGATCGGTGATCAAGAGGAGGGGTCATCATTATGACCACATGGGTCAAGTTTAAGTAGGCCCAGTTTGTGACAGTTTCAATGTCAGTTGGGCATAACAGCGCTAAGATGGCAGCTGGTCTGAGAAAAAAATAACTAAACACGGTTCGATACGAAACGAGAGGGCTAGAGCAGGCAAACATGCGTTACATAGCTCCGTCCCTCTCAGTTCATTTGACCCATCTTTTGCCATTTATCTGCATGTGGTAGTCACACAAAGGACATCGTGGCACATGCTTCTCTTCTTGTTCTGTGTCTAAGGTAAAGGGTTGCAGGACAGGCAGAGGTTAGTGTAGCTGGACATAGAGAGGCAGGGACTGAGCGAGTGTTGCCTTGTGCTCATCAGAAACTGTATTTGGCTCTGCACACCTGTTACCAAAGAGCCTGACACCTCCCTTTACGACGAATGACACAGTAATGTCACCATACCATCACGACACAGATTCTGGAGGGGTGACATCTAACGTCAGTTCCTTCACCAACAGTACCAATCAGACGCCCACATTTCCGCACCAGGAGGTGTTCTTACCTTGCAACAATCCTCGAAATATTGTTAGCCCTCATGTGGCGGAAATGATGGATCTTGTGATATATGCCGGGATATTTCCTGTTCTCGTGACTTATGGCGTCATCACCAACGTCATCAATATGACTGTCTTTGCACGGCAGGGATTGTCAGACCGAATCAATTTATGCCTATTCAGGTAAGATGTGACCTTATGTTAGAGTTTGTGGACTATAGATGCGATGGTGTGTTTAGTCAGTAAGCTTACTACAATTTATGTCTACCTTCATGGTAACGAGGCTGTCTATTTTTGTCCATTAATCAGTGTTGAAGCTTATTGTCACATCGACTGTGGAAAGTCTAAAATGTAATCATTTTACTTCAGTTACCCGGTCAAACTTTCCTTTCGTTTAAGTATTTTATGACACAAGGTTTGGTTGGGTCTAACTCAGAGAATGTTTATCTCCAAAGTCATTATTCCATGCCAATGACTCCTAGTTTATTCAACATCAGTCTACGCTGGAAAGCAATGCAATCCGTTCCTAATTTTTGGCACCATTGCATCCAATTTTATTGTACATTTTGTGTGTGTGTGTGTGTGTGTGTGTGCATGCACCACTTGTGTTCCGTTCCAACGGATATTGCGTGTAGATTTTTTTTTTTTACTCCTGTCGTTTTACTTTCTTTGTTATGTATCGCTGACTACTTAATAAGGGACCATTACTCTTGCCAGAGCATAGGCTATCAACAACTGCCCGCCAACGAACACGCTCCTAGGCAATCTTCTCTATTTCTCCGCAGTGGTAGCCTGTCTGCCTGGTGTCTGTCTCTAGGTGTTTTTGGTCTTCCTAGCTTTCTCTTGCCCCGAGGATTCCAAGTCAGAGATTTTCTGGTGTTGTCTGGGGGATTTTTGAGGGTGTGTCCTATCCACCGCCATCTTCTTTTCCAGATGTCTTGCTCCACTGGCAGCTGGCAAATTCTTTCCAACAGCTCTTTGTTGCCTACTTTTCTCTGGCCAGTGAATTTGGAGGATCTTTCACAAGCAGCTGTTATTGAAGGTATGCAATTTGTGCATGGTGCTCTTTGTGGCTCTTCGGGTGTCTGACCCCCATAGGAGGACAGATTTGATGTTTAAGTTGAAAAGGCGGTTTTTTCGTGTTGGAGGTGATCAGTCGAGATCTCCCCATGTTTTTGACTGTGATAAAAGCCGCTATTGCTTTTCCTGTTCGGGTTTTCACATCAACGTCAGTTTCCCTTGCTAATTGACCACACTGCCCAGATACTTGAAGCTAATGACTTCTTCCAGTGGGGTTCCATCTATCACCACAGGGATGTGGCTGACTGTGTTGATCTTCAGTACTTGGATCTTCTATGTGTGGATGGTAAGGCTGACCTTTGCTGCAAAGGTTGACATGATGTCTTATCCTGCATCTGTTGTCTAGTATGGGAGCACAGGGCCAGATCGTCCACCAAGTCCAGGCCGTCAAGCTGGGTCCATAGGGTCTTCTGTATGCCGTTCCTCTTTTCTTCTGTCGTCCTCTTTATCGCCCAGTCGATGGCCAGAGGGAGCAGGAATGGTGAGAGGAGGCAACCCTGATGGACCCTGGTCCTCACCTCAAATTGATGTGTTGTCTGTCCTGCATGAACCACCTGGCATGCCATTCCTTCATTGGTTTTCTGGATCAAATTGGTGATCTTTGCTGGTACTCCTTAGTGCCGTAATAGTTGCTACAAGTTGTCTCTGTGCAAGCTGTCAAAGGCCTTCTGAAAGTCCACAAAATGTATGAAGAGTGAAGTGTTCCGTTGGAATGTTTGTTCGATGATGGTGCTTAGCGTGGGAATCTGCTCAGTGCAGGAGGGATCTTTTTGGAAGCCTGTTTGTTAGTCTGTAAGTGCTTTGTCCACTTCATCCTTCATTCTCTCTCAAGGAATTCTGTTGGAGACCTTGCCTTGAGTGCTTCTGCCGGAATTGTTTCTGGGCCTGCTGCTTTTCCATTCTTCATTTTCTTGATAGCACTGATGAATTCTTCCCTGGTTGGTGGCTCACTTTTGATTCGCAGTTCAATTTCTGCTGCCAGTATATGTGGAGGGCGGTGTAGTGCTGGTCTGTTCGCCTATCTGTCGAGTTGTCCCTCTTGGTCTGTGATTGTCTCTCCCTGTGTATTGTGGATGGGTCTCTCTGGCTTTCCCGCAACTTTTCCTGGCCGTATTGTAGAACACTTTCATGTTTCTACTCCCGGCTGCCTGTTGTGTTTCTTCTGCAAGCTGGTCAATGTACTTCTTCTTGTCGCTTTTCATACTCCGTCTCACTTCCTTGTGGGCTTCGCAGTGGTCTCCTTGGGCTGCTGCTTTCTCTCTGCTCTTGTTCTGCTCCTCTTGAAGTGTTCTTTCTTCTATTTCCGTTAGTGAATTTTCTTAAAGGTATCTATTGTGATCAATACTTTGTGGTAATTCTTCTTTGATCCAAGAACCTCTTTGCACGTTGATAGAACGGCTTCTTTTGCGTCTGTCCAGTGGGTGCATATGTGTGTATCTTCCATGTGTAGGGTTTAAAATCTGTTCTATACGGACAATATGAACAAATCTCTGTAGCGCTACTCTCCTTGCGGTTCTACATTGAACTTTTCTCTTTCTACTGTTGGTTTCACTGGGTTCTTCTTCAACTTCAGCTTGATTCTTGCCGTCAGAAGGTGGTGATCTGATGCTGCGTCTGCCCCTCTCCTCACTCTGACATCCTGCAGCGACCGTCTGAATTTCTTGGAAATGTAGATGTGGTCGATTTGATTTTCAATTTCATGATTCGGTGACACCCATGCTGCTTTGTGAATCATTTTGTGTGGAAAATATGCTGCCACCGATTATTAGGTTGTTCATTCCGCAGAAGTCTTCGAGCCGTTGGCCGTTTTCGTTCATGTCACCTAGTGCATGGATGCCCATAACTTCTTCGTATCCTCGGTTGTCTCTTCCTACCTTGGCATTCATGTCTCCCATGAGAATGGTGATGTCTGTATCCTTCAGCCTGTTCAGTATGGTCTGCAATCTGTTGTAGAAGCTACTTTTGTCCTCTCCATCATGGTTGTCGGTTGGGGAATACACTATACGATTTTCAGTTTGATGTCTTTCTTCTTTGTTCTGAAACTTGCAGTAACAATCCTTGGGCCGTGTGCTTCCCATCCAATTAGTGCCTTTTGTGCTTAACTTGCAAAATGAGACGACTGTTTTTGTACTTGTTTTGATAGCATGATTGCTACTCGCTCTATATGTGCTGAGCTTTCATCTTCATGGCTGAAAAAAAAACGATTAACTCTCCGGAACATAACCTTATTTGTCCGGATTGTAGCCATCTCGTTTCGATGAGCCCTAGTCATGCCATGTTGTGTGGTTGTGCATCTCAGCTGCTACTTGCCGAGTCTTCCCTGCTTCATACATGGATCTGACGTTCCACGAACCGATGGTGATGGTTTTCCTAGTCGTGAGAAGGTAGGTCGGCGCTGAGGCTTCCTTTTGGCTTTCAACACTATGCGTCATGAGTCCTGCTGATGAAGTAATGGGTCCTGCTGATTTGCAGAATGCTGCCATTCATGGCTGGTTTAACACCTCTGAGCTAATGACGATAGAGGACCAGCGCTGTTTGTTTTGGGAGATGGTGACGTGAATACTTATCGTTTGGTTTCTGTTTACTTCTTTGACAACCTGGGCAAACACAACTGTGTTTCCAGGTGACTATACATTCCAAAGAAACACAATCGTGGGCAAGGGGCATTTTGAAGCTGTTTCATTTTACCCTTGACTGCTGCGACCAGCAGACTTATCATCACACAGACTCTGTATTATCCTTGTGATGGGACAAGGCAGACAGATTGAGTACCCAGTACCACTGCCTGTTTTACCTTCTGTCTCACTATCTTTTCTTCTTGGGCTGTGCTTTTGGCTGGGTTTCCTTTCTCTTATGCTAGTAGTGACTTTGATCATTCTTTTAATGTGCTTCCTCTGTCAAACGAAGAGATTAGAATGTTGACTTAAATTCTTCATGGACAAATCAGTTTCAAAAACTGAATGCAAAGAAAATATTAAAACATTCTGGCTTTGGAGACACAAGTTGAAGACCAACTACCCGTTTGGTCGTAATGCGTGGGATTAGTTGGTTTCACATGAACAATCTGCCCTGGGAAACTTTTCCTTCATTGAATCAAGACTTCACCCAGGCATCACTATTCACTATTTATCATACAGCAATGAGGGGGAGGGGGGGGGGGGGGGGGGGGGGGGGGGGGGGGGGGGGGGGAAATTAATGACATAAAAAAAAAACCACACACACATTACGTCAACTAGTTTTGACGCCGACTTCCATGGTCAGCAAGGGAGGTTTGCAAAAACCGAAAGCGCTTCTGTAAAATGCTTTGGGTGTTTGTTGTTTTTTATTTAAAAATATTAAAAGCATGGCGTTATGTTCTTCACAGTATGCTTTCTGTTTTGATGAGGATTTTAATGAAACAAATTTCAGTCATATAACGCCAGGTGTCAAAGTCGTATGGGTGTATCTAGTTTCATCTAGGTCATTTTACCGCCAGGTGTCAAAGTCGTATTGGTGTATCTAGTTTCATCTAGGTCATTTTACCGCCAGGTGTCAAAGTCGTATGGGTGTATGTAGTTTCATCTAGGTCATTTTACCGCCAGGTGTCAAAGTCGTATGGTGTGTATGTAGTTTCATCTAGGTCATTTTACTGCCAAGTGTCCAAGTCGTATTGGTGTATCTAGTTTCATCTAGGTCATTTTACCGCCAGGTGTCAAAGTCGTATTGGTGTATCTAGTTTCATCTAGGTCATTTTACCGCCAGGTGTCAAAGTCGTATTGGTGTATCTAGTTTCATCTGGGTCATTTTACCGCTAAGTGTCCAAGTCGTATGGGTGTACCTAGTTTCATCTAGGTCATTTTACCGCCAGGTGTCAAAGTCGTATTGGTGTATCTAGTTTCATCTAGGTCATTTTACCGCCAGGTGTCAAAGTCGTATTGGTGTATCTAGTTTCATCTAGGTCATTTTACCGCCAAGTGTCCAAGTCGTATTGGTGTATCTAGTTTCATCTAGGTCATTGTACCGCCAGGTGTCAAAGTCGTATGGGTGTATCTAGTTTCATCTAGGTCATTTTACCGCCAGGTGTCAAGTCGTATTGGTGTATTTAGTTTCATCTAGATCATTTTACCGTCAAGTGTCCAAGTCGTATTGGTGTACCCAGTTTCACCTAGGTCATTTTACCGCCAGGTGTCCAAGTCGTATCAGTGTATCCAGTTTCAGTGTGGTGGGGATGTAAAGGGGGCAGAGTGGAACACTGGACTTTTTTGTTCAGTAATGCAACTTACTCTGTCTGTAAACAATCACATTTCCCTATATTCGCAGTGGGCACGAAGTAAACCTGCCTAATGTGGTTTCGGAGCTTAGCAGATGTGGTTCAGCATATATGGACTAGTCCGCGTGCAGTAACACCTCCTTGATGAAACGGAAACTGAAAACTAAAACTGGACGCAACAGCCATATCTAAAATGAGGTTAAATTAGCGGTCGTTCTGATTATACTATTAACAAGATGGATGTACGAGCCAATATGTCCTGTTTATTATGCAGAGAAAGAGATGGATGTATTACTAGTATATCACGCTGATTGCACAGATAACAAACCGGACGTACATGAAAGTATGCCGTATTAATCACTCAGTTAGCAAGACTGATTTAACAAGATGTATGTACCAGCGTGCATGTCGAGCTGCTGACACGTTTATCATAAAGGACACCCCAGCGTGCATATCGTGTTGAATACAAAGTAAAGAAGATAGGTGTACCAGTCTACCTGTGGTATTGATAGACCAGTTAACAAAAAGAATTGCCAGCCCGTTTGTGGCTTCCTTACTGTAAATGCTTTGAACCGGGTTGGTGGCATTTTCAAGCATTTCGGTTAATTTAAAATCGTCATAGAATGCGTCAGCTGCGAACACTGTTATAAGCATATGCACATCACGTCATGCGTAAAATATTTCATAAATACGCGCATTACGTCATGCGTAAAAGCCTATCATATGTTCGTCACTTTGACACTCACAACAATCAATGCGAGATCTAATAAAGACTAGATGACTGCATCAATCGATTTAGTATTACACTTAACACCTTTCAAACCCCAAAGTAACATAGTTATTTTATATTATGTTAGAGGTGATTGCACTATCGCCAATACATACTTCTTTTCATATTTAGTCTGATTGATAGAAAATTACCAGTGATATGTTTTGAACGTGGTAAATTAACAATTTTCAGTTTATAGACTATTGTTAATACTGGCACGCTCTGCGTGCACATTGTTTAGTTTACAAGATAAGAAATCCAAACAGCTAAACAACCATCTTACAGCTATCGCAAAGGAAACTGAAGTACTGTTTCTAACCAAATCAGCCAACAAACCAAATACTTTCGATGACGAACTAGTTCAAATGAAATGCAGTGAAATACGAATAATGCAACGAAGTGCACAATTTTCTCGGTACAGGGTCAATAGAGTGGTTGTCAAAGACATGTTGAATTTCCAAATTATTTACAAAAATGCAGGCACGTGCATCACAACTGTGCAGCTGTGCCATTATAGGTATTGTAACGTATTTTTATATACATGTTTTCAATCAAACGGCAGAGCTACGAATTTCAAATTCTGATACATTTAGAAGTCATCCTATGGTTGTCTCATTCTGTAAAATATCAGAAATTCCTAAAAACCCTCGGCCAATACTGCGAGACAAAGATTTTTGATGGCTTAAGTAACCCTACAAGTTTACGATCCAAAGCAATGATTTTGGAGTCTGTTGAAATTTCATAACACGAGAAATAGTCAAAATTAAAACATCTTTAACATTTAGAACTAAAACACCAGTTAAGAAACATTGCACTGTGTATGCGCGCCCTCACACACACACACACACACGCGCGCGCGCGTGCGCGCGTTACAGAGAGAACAACACAAATACAGGCAGACAGACAGACATATACACATACCAAGCATGCACATTCACACACACACACACACATGCGCGCGCGCGCGCGCGCGCGCGCACACACACACATACATACATACATACATACATACATACATGCATACATGCATACATACATACATACATACATACATACATAAAACAAACGCGCTAGCAGTTGCATGTGCCTGCAGCAATTGAAAGTTCATTTTAAAAGTTGAGGGTAATGTGTCGTTTGCAAACAGAGAGAGAGAGAGAGAGAGAGAGAGAGAGAGAGAGAGAGAGAGAGAGAGAGAGAGAGAGAGAACTCTTCCTTTTGCAGAAACAGTTTTTTAACGTCAAACAATTTCAGAAAAAAAAAAGTTTTCAACGTCAAACAAATTCACATTTCAGCACTTGAGTAAATGGTCCTTCTCCATGTGCATGAGTGACTAACTCAATCCGATTGTTTTCCATAGTTCCTGTTGCGTGTGTTTTTGCTGCACGTTCTCAACTACATGCCCAACCATCGACGAAGAACGGACATCTTAATTCTGCTGCGCTCTTTTGCTAATCATTCTCTGTCTGTGCTTCTGTCAGTCTGGCGGTGTCAGACACAGGTTCCTGCTGTTCCTCATGTGTAGCAAGTCCTACGCTCTCATCGGCCTGGTGGACCCTGTGGCCGGCAACTACTGGCTGCAACGTCACCCCAGCACCGTACTGGGCACCTGTCTGGGTTTCCTCATCATTTCCAACGTGACGACGGCTGTCATAGCTGTGGAACGGTGTATCTGTGTTCTGAGTCCCCTCAAAGCTGCCAGGATCTTCAGAACAAAGTCAGTGTGTGTTGTGTTGTGTTGTGTTGTGTGTTGTGTTGTGTTGTGTTGTGGTGTGGTGTGGTGTGGTGTGTTTGGTGTGTTGTGTGGTGTGTGTGTGTGTAGTGCGGCACGTGTGGCGTAGTAGTAGTAGTAGTAGTAGTAGTAGTAGTAGTAGTAGTAGTAGTACTTCAGTTTTACGTCTGTTTACATCTGTGATATTAGACGAAGAGAGAGAGAGAGAGAGAGAGAGAGAGAGAGAGAGAGAGAGAGAGAGAGAGAGAGAGAGAGAGAGAGAGAGAGAGAGAGGGGAGAGAGAGAGAGAGAGAGAGAGAGAGAGGGATGGATGTGTAAATGTCTGTGACTATGTAAGTGTATGCATAATGTGGTTATCTAAGAGCATATAAATGTCCCTCTAAACATCCCTACAACATACCGGCAATTAATCTTAAAGTAAATGCTTAACTGGACAACAAATTAAAGAAAAAAAAAACATTGAAGGCAAACTTTAAATCTGAAAAGACGTCACACAAAAACGTGCCTGATAAAGGTAGTAAATGAGCTTGAAGAGGTAAACAGTCAAACAGCAGATGCTTGCTGGTTATTCTTCGTTCTCCACGAATACATTTTGCTTCGTTTGTATAATTATCTAGTTTTTAAGGCATCAAATTTTGATTTATAAAACATTGAAACGAAATTTTTGTATTGGTACATATTTTTTACTTGTAAATGAGGAATGCTGTTTACATGTTTCATAATTAATTAAATGAGTATTTTTGTATTGGTTTCTGAATCGGCACCTGACGGTTTGCTTTGATAATTGATCGACTTCAGGTAAAGAAAAGGTGCACTTTTTATTTCTGGCTCCTCTGTTTGCGCATTTATCAGCTAGCTCATTACCCCAAATACCACAATGCGATGGAATCCAACAGAAGGTGATGTCAGTTCCTTTACATATCAAAGCATGAATAAGATGGCATATTTCATTTACAAGAAAGTTGTTCGAAACGGTGTTTGGAAATTTTATGGTTTTGCAGAACAGACATTGAATCCACACAAATAACTACTTTAAATATTGATTATGGCAGTCAATTAAATGTGACAAGGCCATAATAACAGCTATCATTTCGGCGACAAATATTGATCTGCCTTTCCTGATGAAATACATCTTTTCAGCCTTTGTGATGGTATAAAAAAAGCAGAACCTGACTGAGTATTAGACAATACTGAACCACCTGTGTAAACTTTAAGATATTTCTCTTACATACACATTTTTACAGAATAAGATATAATTATGTGGTTGGTCAGTTTTGCTCACATCAGTGTGGTCAAGATCAAAATGTGCCCTGTTTCTTTCCAAGGTGGAGCAGAAAATAAGGCCACCTTGCTATTGTCTCGGAACTGACTGTTGACTCTTTCAAAAGATTTCTATACAAGAACCAATAATAGAATATGACAAAATAATCTGAGCTCTTTTTGGATAATAAAATTCAGGTTTTATAGCTATCTCATTTTCGTTCACACCTATGTTTGCTGAACACTTCATTACACATTTGGCAAGTGTTAGCTTTCTATGTTCGTCTAAAGGTAAAATAATAATTCCTTAAAAGTACGGTAAGTTGAAGCATCAAACAGAAGACCAAGGCATAATTTATAGGCTTTACTACCTATGCTTTGCAGATTTTGTAACAAGTGTTAAGGGGCACTGAAGAAAGCCTCTTGTGCATAGCGTAATGTGTGTATATGCATGTGTGTGTGTGTGTGTGTGTGTGTGTGTGTGTGTGTGTGTGTGTGTGTGTGTGTGTACGTGTGTGTGTACGTGTGTGTATGTGTGGATGTGTGTGCCAGTGCAGCTTTCTATAATGATATTTCTTTGCCCAGTATACCTAGTGTCAGTGACTTCCACCAAAGTCTAGCGAATGCAATGTGTGTGTTATGTGTGTGTGTGTGTGTGTGTATGTGTGCGTGTGCGTGCGTGCGTGCGTGTGTGTGTGTGTGTGTGTGTGTGTGTGTGTGTGTGTGTGTGTGTGTGTGTGTGTGTGTGTGTTTGTTTTGTTTAGTTTTACGTCTTTTCACATGGCGTGTTTTTAGACGATTGTGATGTTTGTAAATGATATACATCAATATGACATTGATATTATTATACAAATGAAAACATAATTGAAAATAAAGCTTAAATCAGTGAACATGAACAGCATAAACAATGTTTGCTTAAAAAATACTGAAATCTCATACTAATGTACCGATAGGACTGCGAAGTAAATATTTTGATACATTAGCCAAAATGAATGATTTGAAGTCAGAGTCTTAAAATCATCAATTGTAGGATTATTTGGCAATTTAAAATTGGGTAGGTACTGCCGCATAGTGGGACAGTTAAATAGTACATGAAATGTCAAAAGTCTTTCCCCACATACGCATTTTGCAGTATCAACATATTTACATTTTAATGAATTATATTTAAGTCTAAAACACAAACTGGAAATTTACCTTGGAAAAACGTTCAACAAAGACATGCTGTAAGAGGTGTGCCGATTTACATTATAACCCACACGAGCTTTGGTGTCTTTTTCTAAAAGATTATAGCATTCCTTTACAGAAAGGAATGTAAACGTTTTCACAACGAATACTTTGTCCTGCACCTCCTCTAGCTACTCTGTCTGCCCACTCATTTCCATAAACACCATAATGTGATGGAACCCAAGTAAATGTTACACTGGAACCCTTTTGAATTAGAAAATGTATGAGATGATTAATTTCAATTACTAAGTCACATCTGTCTCTAGACTTCATGGATTTCAGTGTGAATAAGACAGACTTAGAGTCAACACAAAAAAGTATTGGAAATATAACCATAGGAAGATTAACAATGTATCGCAGAGCCATGACAATGGCTACCAGTTCCGCGGTGAAAACAGAATGACCTGCACCAATATGGAACGATTTTTCCTTCTTTAGACCAGGTATTACAAACCCAGCACCTGCCACATTAGTGTCAACAAGAGAACCATCGGTATATACCTTCAAATGGTTAGAATAATTTGAATGAACATGAGAGCGAAAATAAGCAGCAAGTAGATGAGGGTTATCACTCTTTTTTAGATCGTCATTGGAAAAGTCAAAATCTGCTCTGTTCAATTCCCATGGAGGAATTGGAGACGTAATCGAATGCTTACCTATATCTTTAGTTTTCAGATCTATCTACTGTGAATATCTGATGTATAAGTGGCTATTGTTGTCGAATATTTTATGGCCCTTGCTCTTTTTGGAAATTGAAGATCTGATCTAAGTACGTTTTCATTCACGTTGACATTTTCAACAGCACTGCTTCTTATAATGTACTTAGCTGAAGACAGTTCTCTCGATAATCGTTCAAAGAAACACCAACCTCCCCATATGTAGCAATAGTCGGGGTGTGGACAGGAACTCCCAAAGCTAATTCATATGCTTTAGAGTCAATACTTTGTAATTTCTTCATAAGATATTTAGGAGCAGAAAAATAAACTTTTTGGCCGTAAGTCAGCTTTGATCTAACCAAAGATGTTGCAAGAAGAGTCAAGCTTTTTTTTTTTCTTTAGCCCCATTTTGTCTGCATATAAAAAAATTTTAAGCAAATTTAAGCTTTTTTGAGCTTTTGATAGACTGTTTTCAATGTGAAATTTCCATGATAATTTCGTTGTAAAATAGACACCTAAGAATTTTATGTCTTTGAATTGTAACTCAGCTCCGTCAGTAAGAAACTAGGTAATCTTCTGGGAGGGTCACCAGCACTAAATACCATCATGTGAGTTTTTTCAACAGATAAAGATAAACCATTCTCTGTAAAGAAAGTGTGTGTGTGTGTGTGTGTGTGTGTGTGTGTGTGTGTGTGTTGTTGCCTTTGTTGTCGTTGTTGTTATCTTTGTTGTTGGTGGTGGTGGTGGTGGTGGTGGTGGTGGTCTTTCCAACCATTATTGTCAGTACCAACATCCCACCATATAATCATTATCATTATGAGCACCAACCGTTAGTTCTGTTTGGTGGGTTCCCTCTTGTGTGTGTGTGTTTGTTGTTGTTGTTGTTGTTGTTGTTCTTGTCGTTCTTGTTGTTGTTGTTGTGTTGTTGTTGTTGTTGCTGCTGCTGCTGCTGCTGCTGCTGCTATTAGTACGTTAACCCTTTTTTCATTGATCATGTCCATTGCTTTCCAACCAGTATTATGATATTATTATATCAATACCAATATTACATCACTCCTCACAATTAGTCTCATTATGATCATCATCCACAAATAATACTACTTATATGAGTTTCCCCCTTTGTGTGTGAGTGTGCACCACCACCCCCACCCCAGCTTCCCACCCCCCCCCCCCCCATTTTTTTTTTCTTCTTCCCTTTTTTTTCGAGAGACATGTTAAACCTTTTCTCGTTGACTATTTCCATTTCTTCCCGACCAACATCATTATATTAATGCCAACACATTATTCCATTTATGACAATGATCATCATCCTACAGAACTGTTTACTTTTCCAATAATACTGTTTGCATCAGTTTCCCTTCCCTCCTCCCTGTGCATACATAAGTGTAGGTGGAGAGATATGAGCTTTCCCTCCACCCCACCCCACCCCACTTCATTTTATTTTCTCCAGCAGCAGCAATGATAGCCCCTCACTCATTGACACTTCCGTTTCTTTTTCATCATAAATATTAATTCCAACGTTCCCAAGCATAAGTACTTTCATCATGTTCACCGCCCATTAGGTTTGTTTACACCCCCCCCCCCCCCCCCCCCCCCCCCCTTTTTTTTTTTTTTGTTTTCATTGATCATTTCTCTTCCTTGCTACTATGCACTATTATCAGTCTACCATAATCACTACCATCTCTCATTATCATTTCGACTCCCATGGTTCCTTTCTTATGGCCTCGTTTTCATCCAACTCCCATTTCGCGCCGGGTATGAAAAGATACGTGGCTGCTCGTTCTTCCTTTTCATTGTCCAGAACGCTGTTTGATTTTGCCTTAAGAAGACCCAAGAAGTCGAAATGCATCGTGTGTTGTCCTGTGACCTGTTTGTCTGTATTGTCTTGCGGAACTAACACCCTTTCTCTTTAAAATTTGCTTCAAGTTCGCCCCCTAAGCTACCTCACTTTGAAACTAAGTTACAGCAATTAGTTTTCTGTTCAGTGTGACACATTGTCTTCACGTTCTCATGTGTTGTTGCAGACACACGGCGATACTGATTGTGACAGTGGCTGTCTACATCAACATTGTGGTCACAATCGCCTACACTCTCCAATTCCAGACCGTTGAAGTCTCAGACCCTATCACCAACACCTCCACTTACGTCATTCGCTATTCTCCTTTTTACCTTCATCACAGAACCCTCATTGACTTTATGTACAATTTCATGCTCTTCCTCACTCTCCCTACCCTCTCCCTCGTCGTCGTCATCGTCTGTACCACCTTCATCGTAGTTCGCCTCAAAATAATGGCCACATGGCGTCGAGAAACAGTGTCCGATATGACGTCAGTGGAGAAACAGGACATCAAGGTGACGCGCATGCTGGTGACTGTGTGCATAGTGTACGTCACGTGCACGATCCCGTCTCTGACACGGGAAATGGCGATATTCAGTCGTGTACCCGGGTTTATGATATCCGGGTACATGTGTAATATGTTTAAGCTGTCTGTAGCTTCAACTCATTTCTTTGAAGCGGTGAATGCTTCCAGTAATTTTCTCATCTATATGCAACAGAGTTCCCGCTATCAACACACGCTCAAGCTGCTGTGTCGCAAGCAAGCTGCTTAACCAATTGTGGAGAAAAGGAAGCAGCAGAACTAGCGTGTCAAGCATTGTGTGTGATGATAGTCAGCATTCCAGACATGAATCTGGTCAGAAGTGTGAGCAACAAGATTAATGTGGTGTTCTTTTTATACTTTCACTGTGCATTGTGTTCGCAGCAGAAGACAAACTAAAGACAGCTAGGCAGCAGCAGAAAGTCTCCAGACCCCTTCTTCTTCCCCCCCCCCCCTCTCTCTCTCTCTCTCTCTCTCTCTCTCTCTCTCTCTCTCTCTCTCTCTCTCTCTCTGGGGAGTGAGTTCGAGATCACGCAGCGGGCAGGATGCGAATTTGGTGCTCTCTAACATTTTTGTGCATTTTTGTTAATTAATCAGGATGAGCTGCATGCTAAAACTTCGAGCTTAGAAGCAACTGTGACAAGTGCCACTCAAGAAACACAGGGGACAAAGCAAATTGTGTCTCAACTTGAAAACAAAATGGAACGAACAACAGGTGCGTTGTCCGACAAAATTGAAAAGCTTGAAATGTACTCCAGGCGGGACAATTTGAAGTTTTTCAATGTTCATCCTAAGTCCAGCAGTGAGTCATATGATGAGTGTGTGGCAGTGATTGTCCAGGTGCTACAAGGGACTGTGTCAGACAAAGTGTGGTGCCGGGATGACATCATCAGAGCACACCGTCTCGGACGTAGCAACGACAACAACCGACCCCCGCCGATGATCGTGAAGTTTGCGCGAAAGGGGCTGATAAGATGGCGGTGTTTACCCGAGGCAAAGAAGCACTGCGGAAGAAAAATGTGACGGTTGCCGCCGATCTGACAGACAGACAGAGAGAGAAACGCTACAAGAATACCGACAACAAGGTATGCACGCCTACTATAACAGTAACAGACTGGTGGTGGAGGAACAGAGGCGACGTCCCGGTCACCGCTGGCAGACGGCACAGGAACACCACGCCGGCAGCGCTCAGCGATACGACTCCCGCATCAACACACGGTTCGACGAAGGCGACGACCACATCACCCGTAGCGAGCATTACTACGACAGTCAGAGGTATGGTAGTCAAAGGCTGGAACCATACCGTGGGTCGTGGTATAGGCCTTCCCACAGGGACTGTGATCCGAGGGCCTATTATGGGAAGTGCGGAGGTGGGGATGAGGACAATCACGGGAGCGGGGCACGGGACTGGAACTATGGCCAACCATACATCAGCTACCGGTCCATGTATCACTTCCCATCCCTGCCACCAGCACCGGACACTCGCAATTTGGTCAGTGTTCAACCTTCCAATATTCATACCGCACAGATGGACAGTACAGGTAACGCAACAAGTCAGCGAGACACAAAGTCATGCAAAGCTGTTGACTTGGTGTCAGACAATGCAAGGGACACGGGGGGGGGGGGGGGGGGGGGGTCATGGTTCAGTTGATATTATGGAAAACAAATGACACAGCCATACTGTGTGTCAAATTGTGTTTCTGACAGTGAACGGGGGGAACGGATGGAATTTCTTATCCTAACACTTTGAACGATGATCACGTGAGTCAGTTGGACAGTGTGTGGCAGACTCTGTATTTGGTGGGGGTAGGGGAGTGGATGGGAAATCCTGCCGGAAATGACATTTTGAACAAAGATACTTTGGAGGTGACATACACTGACGGACAACATCAGTCGTCTGACAATGACCCGTCCATAACCATGATCACAGTGGCTGACGATGCCAGGAGTGACGATGACACAATGACACACAGCTTAACACTGAGACCACTGAGCATGAAAAACAGTTGCAGTCCTTAAAACAAATCCTAAAAAAGACACCGCCAGATAGTCATGGCGAGACAGTGGACAGAGTGAACACTGACCTAGAGTGGCCAACGAGTTTGACAAAGTTAGTTGACCACAAACATACATGTTGTGACCGATGATGTGATGGAGACGCTACAAAAAACGACAGTGAACGAAATGACAAAGGCTCTACTACAACAACCCAAACGGGGTGATTGATGCGGACCTCCAAACAAAATAATACAAAAGACGTAACAACCCGGCTAAGGAGTGCTTCATGCACAAATGCTGCTTTAAAACGCCAGACAACACTTCGAGAGGTCACAGCTCTAAGTGGAAAACAAGATGAATTATAGGGATTCGGCCAGGCTCATGTCATGCGAGACATTCGATTTATGACATATAACATCGAAGGTCTTTCTCGCGTTTATGATCCTGAGCTCCGATCTTACATTGCTGAGTTTGATTTCTGTCTCCTAGTTGAAAACGTTTCCTACTAGATTCCCTGACCATTTGTTCCCCAACCACCAGACGTTTGTCATACCAGACATTAGACTGCCCAGATGGTGTCACATCCAGACTGTCGGGGGCACTTGCGCTGCTAGTGAAAAAACAGCAGACCAAATATATTGAAAAAATCGATGTTGAATATGACAACATTATTGTGTTGAAATTGTCAAAAAAAAATTTGGGGGACAGACTCACCAGTACTTTTGCTTGGTGTATATGTACCCCGCCTTCCTCTTCACCATATTATCGTGTTACAGACCAAACAATGCATTACTGTTTCAGAGCAATGTATTATGGACGCTGTGGAATCTCTTGGCAACTTACCTGCTTTGTTGTTCGGTGACTTCAATGCACGTACAGGGGGTGAAAATGCTACAGAAGAAGATGATGATGTCAGTCATTTGTCCTTTGCAGGAAGACACTCATGACAACGTTTTACTGTGAACTTCAAAAGATAAGATACAGAATGATTTTGGTAAGTGCTTGTTAAATGTCTGCAGTTCTTTCGATCTGTTCATCCTTAATGGTGCCATTAAAGATGATATTGACTTCGGTCACTTCACGTATGTGTCACCAACAGGATGTAGTATTGTTGATTATGTAATTGTGTCCAAATGTCTCTTAAAATATCGTGTCTCTTTGAATGTTCGGCCAAGAATAGAATCAAAACACATGCCAGTTGAAGTTGTATTCAGCACTAAAGTGTATGTAGCTAATCTACAGAATCCAAAATATACACTTAAACTTGAAAAAATTGTATGGGACAAGACAAAATTGATGAATTCAAAGGTAAGTTGATTGGTGACGAGTTTCAGGAAAACATGGAAAGGGCAACTGACTTAATAGATACCAATATTAATGAAGCGATTTCTGTGTTTAATGAGATTAATTGATGCTAGTAGTTGTATGAAAAAACAATTACAATTGGCAAAGAAAGAACAGACCCATGGTTTGATAAGGAATGCAGCCAAGAAAAAAAGCAGCTCCGCCATAATTTGAGACAGTAGTACTACAGACGGACGGACGATGACGAAGAAATCAGAAATATGTATAATCAAAAGCGCAGAGATTATGAAGAACTTCTCAGACTAAAAAGAAAAAACTCATCGAGAAAAAGTTGTAAAGACTTTACATGACAACATAAACGACTCTACGAAATTTTGGAGCAAAAAAAATCAGTTCAAAATGACATTAGCAAGGATGATTGGTACCAACACTTTTCAGAGGTCTTTCAGTGCAGCTTGACTACCGATGAACAAAACGAGTCTGTTGACGAGAGAGAAGTACAAATCGATAAAGAATCAAATCACTTCAACACAGACATACTAGAACAGGATATCTCAGAACGTGAAATTTACGCTGCAGTACGTTCATTAAAAAACGGTAAGGCCGCAGGCCCTGATGGAAATTGTGGGTGAAATTTTCAAAAATTCTATTACAGTAATTATTCCGTTTTTGATTCTTTTATTCAATAAACTGTTTTGTACTGGAACTTATCCTTTACAGTGGTCTGAAGCCATTATCCAACCTCTGTTTACAAAAGGCGATGTGAATGTAGCCGATAATTATAGAGGGATATCATTGCTGAATGCGTGCAGTAAGTTATACAGCCATATACTAAACGAACGGCTGAAGAAATGGATTGAAGAAAATAATGTCATCAATGAAAGTCAGGCAGGATTTAGAAAAAAAAATATAGTACTATTGACCACGTTTTTACACTGTTCGCTAGAGTTCAAAAACAATTATTGCTACACAAGAAATTCCACGTAGTCTTTATCGATTTTAAAAAAGGCCTTTGATTCCGTTGTTCGAGCAAACTTGTGGGATATTCTAAAGAAAAGGGGGATAAATGGAAAAATGTACCGTGCTATTACTAGTATATATAACACGGTGAAAGCGAGAGTTAGAATTGGTAACGATTTAAGTGAAGCCTTTTTGTGTCCACTCGGTTTAAAACAGGGGGAAGCGTGTTGTCCCGTTCTGTTCTCCATTTTTATCAATGAGTTGGCTGTAGAAATAATTGAAAAGGGAAAGCATGGAATCCAACTCATCCCTGATTTTCTAGAAATTCTAATTCTTATGTTTGCAGACGATGTTATCCCCTCTCTCTGATTCAATGACTGGTTTGCAAAATCAGTTAAAACGTCTTATACAACACAGCTAAAAGACTAGGTCTTACAGTAAATTTGGATAAAACAAATATAGTCGTATTTAGAAACGGTGGACATATCTCTGAGCATGAACAGTGGTTCTTTGGTCAGAATAAGATGAATGTTGTAAATATGTACAGATATCTAGGAATCATAATGTCAACTAGACTTTCCTGTTCACATACCCTCTATGATATGTCAAGCAAAGCAAAGAAAGGCGTCATTAACATTTTCAAACTCTGGGAGAAAAATCGCCTACTGTATTCTTTAAGTTGTTCGACATTCAAATTCAGCCAATACTTAGTTATGGGGCGGAAATTTGGGGCATATTTGGTAATCTTGACATTGTAGAAAAAGTGCACCTCTTTGCCATGAAAAGATTTTTTGAATGTGAGCATCAGAACTCCTAATGTAATGATCTATGGAGAATTAGGTAGGTTTCCTTTGCGTGTCAATTTATTTTTAAAAAGTATTTAATACTGACTGAGAATTTTGAAAATGCCACCTCATCGATTGCCATATAAAGTCTACGAAATGTTATATTTTCATGGTACGAATAAGAATACTTGGGCATCTTATGCCTGCTTTTTTCTTCATAAGTATAGATTTGAAGAAGTTTGGGAGAATCAAGGGGTAGGGAACGAAACGGATTTTTTGAGAGCGTTGAGAAGTAGATTGATCCAAGACTATAAAATGCAGTGGCCTACTGAAATAAATTGGAGTGATCGCTTCCAGCTGTACAGGACATTTAAGTCTGATTTAACTTTGGCCACCTATCTACAATCAGTTAGCCATCTAAAGGCTAGAATAAGTCAGATTAGAATGAGGTTAGGAGTGTCGCAATTAAATGTACACAAAATGCGTTTCAGGAGAAACCTAACGAACATGAACTAATGTGCCCGCTTTGTGAAAGCCAAGAAGAAACCGAAGTCTACTTTGTATTGCAATGTCCGGCATATCAAGAATTAAGGGAACAATACATCCCAGCCAAGTACTACAGTAGTCCCTCTCAGTTTAAGCTGACAATGTGTTTGCATCTGAACGCAAATCATTGAATGTATGCCCTTGCACTTTTTTTTAGACAAGCTTTTTGAGATGCGCCACAGTATTTCGAACCAACATTATTTCACATCTTTTGTCTGGTCGCTCGTGTGTGTGTGTGTGTGTGTGTGTGTTGTTTTGCTTTTGTTTTGTTTTTCTTTCTTTTTTTTTTTTTTTTTTTTTTTTTTTTTGCATCCGGAGGGGCGGTGGACATTCGAGGAAGAGGCCACATCTGTATGGCCTTAAGCCCGCTGCTGGTCTGGCATCGCGGTGCCGTGTCTGTGTTCTGCTGACCAATCAGCGGACTGGTCTACCCAAAAGTTAGCTTTGCTGGTTGGTTGGCTGAGCTCTGCTGCGGTGTCGCATCGGTGGCGGGCTTTACCTTTCCAGACCCTCAAAACTTGAAAGATGAAAGTATTATAGAAGTGATAGATAACCCTGTACAAAATCATCATGGTGGGAATTTATATGATGTGAAGTTACATGCTTTGAAATATTTGTGATAATAATGCGATTGATTTTTCACATATATTGATATCAAAAGTGGTGATATTATTATTACTTTTTTTTCTTGTAATTATTATTATTTCTTTTCATTTAATTTTATTTACAAATGGGAGTGAAAGAAGGATGGAAAGTGATCTGCTGAATGCAACACTGCGGATTATTAAATGAAAAGACAATGAGTGAAACTGAAAGAGCATAAGTTCTAAGGCATATTAGCACCATCCAAGGATGTTGATGTTCTTTTGAAATACCTCTCCGCGTGCCCACCAACGTAGCTAATGACAATGGTATACACTTGTATAGATGTGTGTGTGTGTGTGTGTGTGTGTGTGTGTGTGTGTGTGTGTGTGTGTGTGTGGGATGTTGTCTCCTTGTTAGTTTCCTTTTGTGAATGTTTATTTTCAACTGAAACACCTTTTGAGAATGTTTAACGATTGAAATATTTTCCTCCGGAATTTAATGTATTTGTTTTCTTTTTGTTGCTTGTCCTTTTGTGCATTAAAAAAAAAACCTTCATAGATGGAATATTGGAAACATATATAATTATAATACTTGAAACTGTACTTCATTCACTCACAGATCATTGGACTGTGATGCATGGAACTCTTTATTCAGTCTTAGACAAATACGAGATTTATAACATTATTATCGGCAGCAAATTCTTGGTCACAAATTTGAATTAATATGTTCAGTATAAGCTTAAAACAAGTGTATGTTGTACTTGTATACTATGACTGAGAGTGAGAGGAATTCTTGGTTGTTTTATGATTTAACATGTGTTCATATGTTCATGATCTTGCTGAAGGAATTAAAAAGATTTATTAATAAAAAAAAAAGAAAAGAAAAGAAACCTAGCAGTACAGCATTAAAGGAAAATACTCATAAAAAAAGAAAGTATTTTGAACCAAGGGTGAAATGTTTGGAATTTGAGTACAACACTTGTGTTATTCATGCCATATGTCCAATAGTTCTATTGCTATATAGACTTTGTGACCGCCCACTATGACATGGGCCAATGGCCTACTCATTAAAACATTCAGAGTTCAGAGTTCTCTCTCTCTCTCTCTCTCTCTCTCTCTCTCTCTCTCTCTCTCTCTCTCTCATACAAGCATTCTGGGCTTGAATCCCTTATAATTTAAGGGTCTGCTTTATATGAAGGTCATGACTCTTGTTTATTTTTTGCTATCATGTTCTTTATTTTTGGCGCTGTTGAGATTCAGACCTCCACTCTCTGAATGACTGGGCTCCTCAAAGACAGGTCACAGGTCTCTGATGCTTGAACCACTCCACAAATGGTCAGCTGCTGTAATCAACTTTGCTTGTGTTCCTCAGTGACAGCATCTGGATGGAACTCTTCAGTCTGTTCTACCATTGCATCAAGAGGCCTGATCGTTCGTCTCATTCTCAGAAATCAGGATCTGAATTCATGAGATCATAAGCGAATCTGCCTGTCACACACACACACACACACACACACACACACACACACACACACACCCTCCCTTGCTCCAAACTCTTTAGCAAAAAAAAACTTGAGCAAAGAGCCAGATTCCCTCAAGCTGCTAGGTACGCTGGCATACTTCATTTCGCAGTGTGTGCTTCCTTTAGTTTGATTTCAAATAGCGCAATGGTATCCGTCAGAATCATCGGTACCAATGAGCTTGAGCAGAATACTGTATCCTGTCTATGCCACTGTGACTGCAAGTTCTGGTGTGTTTTCCGTTCTAGAAGATCTGTCGAACATTTTCCAGTCATCCACCGACTCCATGCAGTAAGTTCCGGTTGCCTGCTCTGGACATTTCACCTGTTCCAGACTGTAATCTGCTGCCGCCTGCCGTGTACAGAGTTTTGCAATAACATGGTTTTCCTCTGCAGTGTCAATTACACTTTAGCACTTGGGTGTGCCCCCAATAACATGATTTTCCTCTGCAGTGTCAATTACACTTTAGCACTTGGGTGTGCCCCCAATAACATGATTTTCCTCTGCAGTGTCAATTACACTTTAGCGCTTGGGTGTGTGCCCCCATGCGTAGCTACCACGGGTTGTTAGTGCGGTTCTGTATGAGCTCATAACATGTTCTATAGTTCACTGCCTGACAGAACAGATGCGCAGTCATGTGACTTGAAGCTTTCCTTTGCCAAGTCCTCTGCCTCCTCTGTGGTGTGTGTGTGTGTGTGTGTGTGTGTGTGTGTGTGTGTGTGTGATAGAGAGAGAGGGGGGTGGAGGGGTGGGGGAGAGAGTCTGCCTACCTTTAGCGCTATTTGTCTGTCTGTTTGTCTGTCTCTTCTTTTCCTTCTCTCTCTCTCTCTCTCTCTCTCTCTCTCTCTCTCTCTCTCTCTCTCTCTCTCTCTCTCTCTCTCTCTCTCTCCCTCTCACTCACGCCCTCTCTCTCTGTGCAAGTGCGTGCGCACGTGCATGCGCGTGTGTGTGTGTGCGTGCGTATGTGTGTGTGTGTGTGTGTGTGTGTGTGTGTGTGTGTGTGTGTATGAAAGAATCTCTCTCTCTCTCTCTCTCTCTCTCTCTCTCTCTTTGTGGCAGCAAAGCAACCGACCTGAGGCAGACCAGACTGAAGAGCGCCAGCGGTGGTTCACCGGCATCCACCTCCTCTCCCTCCCGTTCAGCTACAGAACCCAGTCTTCGTGATGTGTTTTCCTCTATTCAGGACCTTAACTGTAAGTTCGATGAGATGAAAGTTGATATGAGGGAGATGAAAGACATGTATACTGGACTGCATGAGGATGTTACATCTTTGAAAAATGAGGTCAGTGATCTTAGACGTGAAAATGAAAATTTGAACGCACAGAATAACAATCTGATTGAAGAAGTCTTGAAACTGGAACAAAAGACGGACGATTCAGGATGTCGTTCAAAGAGGAACAATGTTATATTTCATTGCATACCAAGGAGAGATCGGGAAACCAAGCAGGACTGTGAGGCCTTGTGCATGATTTGTTAACTGACAAATTAGAACTGCCAAGAGACATACAATTTGACAGGCTCCACAGGTTTAACGGGAAACCGGACTCGCCGATTATTGGTTGTTGCACTTCCTTTAAGGACAAGGAGGCCATTCTAGGTGCCAGGCATAGGTTGAGGGGTACCAAGGTATTTGTCGGTGAAGATTTCTCCCAGCGAGTGAGAGAAATACGCAAGAAACTTGTCTCCTCACCTGAAAGATGCAAAAAAAGAAAACAAAAAAAAGTGTCAATGATTTTTGATCACCTGGTTATCGAAGGGGAATAGTATTCCTTGGACCAGGACAGTAATCTGACAACTTCAACCTAGGGATATGGCCGGCCTGTTAAGATAACATCAAAACAATATAATTCGTCAAATATGTACATAAATCTAAACGAAGAGGGGAAAGAAAAAAAACTGTATCACCGTTTAAAAGAGAAGGTAAGGGTGGCACATCACGTGCAGCTTCGGTTTGGAGCAGTGACACGGCTGTGTCGACGCTCCCCGTCAACTGTCAAATTCACGACCGAAATCGCTCGTGCAATGTGCCGTTGAACCGGACACATTCGAATGCTTCTACTGGAGGTGATAAACGTGTACCTGATAACACACCGAATGTTATTCATGCACATAATGAAAGAATGGATGAAAGTGTGTTTCTTTCTGTGTTTCATATATGGTTTTTCTTCTGAATTGTGTGTGCATAATGAAAGAGTAGATGAAAACAATTTATCCTCTTCATTGAGTACATGTTTATCTTGTCAAGGTCCCGCACAAAATGGATTGGGGAAAATGTTATCTTCTTTGACAAATGATCATTATTCTTCAGATGTTGGTACAGGCAATGGAAGAATGAATGAAAGAGTGAATAGAGATGCTTTACCTTTTTCATCAGTTGAATCATTTCCCTCTAAACTAAGAACACAAAAGAATGCAGAGAACGAAATGAGAATGAAAATGGTTTTGTTTCATCATCGAATGTGGGTTTTTCCTCTAAAGTGTTTGTACATAATCGGAACTAAAGTGAGAATTTGTTATCTCCAACACTGAATGAAAGTCTTCCTTCTGAAGTTTGTGAACATGGTTTAAGAAACAACGAAAATGATTTATGTTTCACGGGGAGCAATCATTCTTCTGCTTGTAATGATTTTCACCTACCAAGCTTTATCCCATGTCTTTATCAAATGAAGAGGTTAATGTAGTGTCTGATAATAGAAGAGAAAGAGCAATTTTGAATGATCAAGATAATTTTACAGAAAGCGTCTGTGGTGTGAGTTTGACCGTTACGAACGGAAATCATGTCTCATTTTTGCATTGGACTGTAAATGGCTTGCTTTCTAAGCTATCTGATAAAACGTTTATTTCGTATATAATGTCTTTTGATTTTGTTTGTTTAGTAGAAACTTTTTGTTGAAAATTTACATTCAAATGTATTCAGCAATCATAAAGTCTTCTGTAAAACAGCCGTTCAGTTTACGAAACACGGACGAAGATCGGGAGGAGTAGTATGTCTTATCAAAATGGAATTTGTACCTTTTGTACAAGCGTTACCAATTGATCCAAACAATACCTTTATGTTCAATATTTCTAAAGATGTCTTTGGCCTGACAAAGAATGTTCTTTATGTATGCACATATGTTCCTCCAGAAAATTCACCATACCATGCTTTTTTATGGCATTGACAATGGCATAAGTGATTTGGAAAACTGTCTCTCTGATGTTATGCTCAGTATGCCTGATATGTATGTACTTCTGGCTGGAGACCTAAATAGCAGAATTTCTAACATTTGTCAGAAATTTCCATCCCAAATCGTCCTTTTAGTGTGTGCATAACGAAACCCTTATAATAGATGTTCCGAAGACAAGACATGAAACAGGTATGGTAAGCTCTTGTTAAACATGTGTACTGTGTGAGATCTGTGCGTTTTAAATGGTGTGTGCGACGGCGACCGTCAAGGTCGTTTCACATACATTTCAGAGACAGGGAACAGTTTGAGTGATTATTTTGTAACTTCCTAGACATGTTTAATGCTATTAATATATCGTGCAGTCTCTGTGTGAATGAACGAATTGAGTCTGACCAACAGCCTCCAGTATTCCATACAAACTCACTTTTTGAAGTAAGAAATGGAAAAGGTATAAAAAAAAACATACAAGTTATAGAGAAGTATAAATGGCAAGATGAATATGCTATACTTTCTGTGATCTAATGAATAGTCAACATACATTATCAATGCTGGAGAATGCAGTTACTGTGATCGATGATGACATTAACGCCGCTTTGAATATATTTGATGCTTGTATAAAGGATCAAGAGGAGTGCATGAGGAAACAAATAAGAATAAATGGCACTCAGAAGAATGATGATTGGTTTGAATGTTATAAAACCAAGAGAGACGTGAACCAACTTCTAAGAATATCTAGAAATACATTGTACGATAAAGACAGAGACGTTTATTGTAAAGCTCGAAGGGAGTATAAGAATCTTTCAAAGAGGAAGGAGAACGAGTATAATTCTTCTTTGTTATGCAATTTAGTTACCTTAGTTGAAGATCAACAAGAGTTCTGGAAACACATGCGCAAAATATCAGTTAAGAAAAGTAGTACGCATAACAATATATATCAATCAGCGATTGGGACAGGCATTTCAGAGATCTTCTCAAAAAAGATGCTGAAGAAGACGCAGAAGAAACAGAAGAAGAAAGAACTTTTCTTGATTCTGATAGTGATGCAGGGTTCCTTGACAGTATAATAACTAGAACAGAAGTGATCTCTGCAATAAAAAAAAAAAACACACAAAAACTCAAGAACAAAAAAGCTGCAGGCCCTGATGGCATTGTTGGAGAATTATTCAAAAATGCCGGAAATATCGTAATTGAGTTCTTCGTTAGATTTTTCAATGTACTTTTTGACTAAGGGATATTCCCTGATAACTGGACTGAATCGATTATATTGGCATTATTTAAGAAAGGTGAAGTCAATGATCCAAGTAATTATAGGGGCATATCACTTAGTGATATAAGTAGTAAATTATATAGCTCTATAATTAACTGCAGACTGCAAAAGTGGGTGGAACTGAATAATAGCACTGGTGAATGGCAAGCAGGTTTTAAGAAAGGTTATTCAACTATCGATCAGATGTTTACCCTTTTGGCTATTGTACAAAAACAGCTTTCATGGAATCGCAGATTACATGTGGCCTTCATTGACTTCGAAAAGGCATTTGATTCCATATCTGGAAAATTACTTTGGCCAGTACTTCAACAGAATGGGATAAAGGGTAAAATGTACCGATGTATCAAGAGCATGTATAATTGTATAAAAGCAAGGGGGTCAGTGGTGGTGAATTTGCAGATTACATAGTTTGAACAAAAGGTGTAAAGCAAGGAGATGCATGTAGTCCTGTTTTATTTTCCTTGTTTATCAACGAATTGGCACAAGAAGTTATAGAGAAGGGAAGACATGGTGCAACACTGTCTCCAGATATAGTTGAATTTTTATTTTGTCATTGGCAGATGATATAACTTTGCTGTCAGAAATACCAGTTGGCCTTCAGACCCAGTTGGACAATTTATGTAATGCAGCTTCTAGACTCCAACTTAAGGTAAATATTAAAAAGAGCAATGTTGTGGTATTAAGAAAAGGAGGGCACCTTGCAACACGAGATAGATGGTCTTTTAAAAATGGCTGTCGTTAACTGTTATGAATATCTTGGTATTCATTTTTCTACCCGACTTAGTTTTGTGGCTGCATGCACAGATCTCGCGAGCAGAGCGAGAAATGCTTTGTTATCAATTCTGCAGCAGCGATTTTTCGTACTTAATAATAATTCGCTGAGAGTATTCTTAAAAATTGTTGACTTGGGTGCAGCCAATTGCTCTGTATGGTGCTGAACTGTGGGGAATGGATACTGCCGCCGTTCATGTTGAAAAAGTTCATTTGTATGCTCTAAAGAAATTTTTATGGAGTCCACATTAAAACGCCTAATGACCTTGTTTATGGAGATACTGGACGTCACTCTATTTACATAAATTCAAGTGTATAATGTATCAGATACTGGCTAAAGATATCACGGATGAATTATAACAGATTACCTTTGAAAGCTTATAAAATGTTGCTCTGGTTGGATTCACGAGACAAAACCACATGGGCGTCAAATGTTCGTAAGACGCTATTTCTAAATGGTTTCGGATTTGTGTGGCTAAACCAGGGTGTGGAAAGTGTGAAATAATTTTTGCAATTGTTTTGTCAAAGACTTATTGATAACAGATGGCAAAACTGGCATGAACATGTTCTGGAAAATGATAGATTTACATGGTACAGATCGTTTAAATCATCTAGTAATTGCGAAACATATCTTTCACTTGATATTGACAGACCTATGAAAAATTACATGACGAAGTTCAGATTTGGTGTCTCAGATATAGCAATGCATCGTCAACGGTATAATGTAGTTTCTGCCCGCAATCTGACATGCCCACTGTGTGGAAAGGCAAATGATAATGAAATACACTTTCTCTTCGTCTGCTCTGCTTTCAGTGACCTACGGCAGGAATATATTCCATGTAAATATTATGCAAATCCATGTCAGTTCTGTGTGACTCTATTAATGACGAATGAAAATAAACTTATTGTGAAGAATTTGTGCATGTATTTATATAAAGCCTTTAAGAGACGAGCTGTTATGTTTAGCTTACATATGTATTGACACGCCGATATTACATGGATATGGATATCCTAGCATGGAACTAATATATGGGTCACTAGATTAGACTTCATACACATGTGTAGTAGATTGTAATTCATCCATTTGAGTATCATTTTATTGCTGTTTTTTTTTCCCATATATTCTAGTAAAATTTTGTGTTGATGTTGTCACACTTATCATGCTGAGTTTTTAATGTAATCCCCCTTCAGAAGGGGCTTTGGCCTATCTGAATAAATTTCATTTCATTTCATTTCATTCTCTCTCTCTCTCTCTCTCTCTCTCTCTCTCTCTCTCACACACACACACACACACACACACACACAACACACACACACACACACACACACACACACACATTTGCACCGCCAGATAACCGCATGAACGATTCCTCTGGAACCGAAAAAGTTTTTATTTGTGCTAATCACTGTCACACAAAGCACACAGAACTTGAAAATGGTTGCATAGAAACCATTTGACTTTCAATTACTATGTATGTGCGCTAATCATTGAACCATCTGGCGTTTCTTGCAAACTTAAAGTTTCAGGCAAGAAAACGTTCGCTTTGTGTTTAGAAAAAAAATCACCAGCCTGATCGCGCAATTTCAGTCAGGGCCAGTCAGTTTGTGGTTGTGTGAGCATGTTTATAGAAAACAACAGGCAATGTTGATGAGAACCTCACCAAAATCATGACTTACAGACGATGTCAGGGGAACCCTACCTAGCCTGGGACTGCCAGCATAATGCTAGAACAGCTAACCTAGGATCGTGAAATCCAGGCAAGACTGAAGATGGACACACCAGGGACTTTAACCAACAGGGTTCATAAAAACCAAGAACTGTGACTTACAGGCAAAGCTGGTGACAGTTTCATTAGGATTATGACTTAAAGAGGCATTACTGGGGACGTCTTCACCAGGTTAACGCTATCAACGCAGACCCTCGTTCTGCTCTGTGTGCCCAGTTAACACTGCCGTCACAGCGCTGAAATTCCCTCAGGACGCCTGATTTTGACCATTTTTGATTAATTTTCCTTAAAAGCCTAAATCCGACAGTGACTTTATTTTTGTACAGTGAAATAGAGCTATCTTTCATCTTTGTAATGATAAATGTTTTTAAAAGTCAAAATGTTTATTTTATTGTGGCTTGATTGAGTTGAAAATGACATACTTCGAACAAGGAGCATTGAATCAGTACCTGAAGACGCCA
>JADBJO010000445.1:125000-127500 GCA_016801955.1 Conus betulinus
AGTCTGATCATCTATCTATTTACCTATACGTTTATTTGTTTTTTGCACGCACGTTGCGGTTTGACTTTAACACGGTAACAGGTTTGATATTACAACACTCCAAAACCAGCCCCTAACAGTTGCTTGAGCTATATAATAAACAAATCAAATTAAATCAGCGAAATGTATACCAGAATTGGCATTCACTGCTACTGTTCTGAATACTGCACTGGTATGCAAACCACAACACAGGTCACAATGGTGTGTTTTTATGTGATGACGGTTTTTGTCTGAGGTTGTTATGACAAATTCTGTGAAAAAACCTGTTCAAATTCCAGCATGTGAAAAATAAGGCAAGCGGCCAAGCAATAAAACTCAAAAGGAATTCTGCAAGAGCGCCGGACGCCATGCTGGAACAGATTCTGTTGTTACCCTTTTACCCATATCTGCAGCACCTTGGGTCGGTGCCAGAATGTCAAGGCCTGGTGTTACCTTCTTACCCATATCTGCAGCACTTCGGGTCGGTGCCAGAATGTCAAGGCCTGATGTTACCTTCTTACCCATATCTGCAGCACCTCGGGTCGGTGCCAGAATGTCAAGGCTTGTCCTCGGACCACTGTCAGATCTGTCTAGCGATACGATTTGTCCGAAGTTTCTGCATTACACTCCCATGGAATGCAGTACTGAGGGCAAGAAAGAAATCAACAATAACAGCAACGATGACAACAAGACAACAACAAGAAAAGCACTATTATCTTGCCGACCGTAAAAATCTACGATTTCGTGTCACATTGTGTTGGTTCGCCTGAGGCGTTTTGGTCCACTTCTGGTACTCACGGGAAGAAAAATCACGTGATGCCAGGAATAGAAGCGCATTCGCTCCTGCACAAAAGAGGCGTCCAAGGAGCAGCTTGAGATGGCTTCTGATTCAGAAGCCAGTGACGAAGAAGAATACAAAATGATCGGCAATTGCCACTTCTTGATATCTGTTGAAGTATGTCGGGAAGGGGGGGGGGGGGGGGGGGGGGGGGGGTGCTGAAGACGAGTACAGTGAAGCTGTGTTCGTGTTCGACAGATAGTTGATTTTGGGATGAGGCAGGGAGTTGTCATTGTAGACATAGAAACTGTGAAACATCCAAGATTCCAAAACGTCAATACCCAAGATAACGTTTTGCTGCCGACTACTACCCCAACAAAGCTTTCTTGGTTGATATCTCTGTTATCGCCAGGGTTTTTTTTCTGCTTCTACCCATTTAAGCTTTTTTTCTTACATTAATTCTCAAAGAAAAAAACTTTAAATAGAAAAAAAGATGATATAATCGATCAGATCACATTCATTACATATTGATGGGATACCTGTGACTTGAATTAATCAAAAATGTGTAGTGTACATTTAGACAAAGTGTCTGTCGGTCAGCCATAGATGTTGTCTGGGTTAGTACCAGAAAAAATGACCTGAAGAGTTCATTTGTGGAAATTACGTCACATTGTTATTACTGAAAACGTCCAGTGTGCTAATGGAAATAAAATGGAGTCTCTACTACTGAAGGGTACTTTGGGGGCCGGGCAGCTCTGCACTGTCTATCTTTCCAATACGTTTTGTTCAAATCACCTTCGTTGTTTTTGTCTTAGCTTGCTGACGAATCCCGAATCTGCTCTTTGACATGCACCAAAAGGTAATGAGCTTCTAAGAGACAGTCTATCTTTCCACCAGTTCCATGCGTGTGTCATCATGGTGACAGACCAAAATAACAAACAAAACCCAACCAAAAACATTTCGTACTGGCAAAAGTTTGATAACAATCAGATGAGCAAACAAACAAACAAACTCACCAGCCACCAACCAACAAACCCATACATCTTAGCGACGCCCTGTGAAGGGAAATAACTCAGCAGCTTGGAATCACTCTCCAATCAGTTTCCAGTGAACACCCGGACACAATGTTAACTGATCTTGGACGGAAGTATTTATTCGTTCATTTTTAGATGTTTGTTGTTTGTAACGTCTGAACAAGAACATGTGTCGAGCATTTCGTTGAGTGTTTTGTGTGACGAGAACAGTTGCTTTTTGCATCTTGCGCTTGTGTGTAATCGGCTTTTTTTTTAACACCGTTTACAAGATGGTTCACTTAAGTTTCCTCACAGAGTACGTGAAACTACAAGTGTCAAACTTGAAACATGTTTCCAGGTCTAAAGCTTGATGATGATGATAACGTTGATGATGATGACGTTGATGATGATGGTGATGATGTTGATGATGATGACGATGATAACGATGGTGCTGATGATGGTGATGATGACGATGGTGATGATGACGATGATGATGATGATGATGATGATGATGATGATTACTGTTGTTGTTGTTGTTGTTGTTGTTGTTGTTGTTACTGTTCACAAGGAAATGCATGCATTTTTCATTAAATCGGAAAAGTACAGCTGAAAAATTGTATCGCATAGAAACATACTTTTCTCTTAAGCAGACCCAGCAACATAGTCCATATGATTCTGTTGACTTGCTGGG
>JADBJO010000445.1:132500-165000 GCA_016801955.1 Conus betulinus
GACAGCACTGGAACCCAGCAATCGGTTTTTCCCATAAACAGTTCCTCAGATCGGAAGGTTCTTGCAGGAGACAAGCGTCCACGCCCACAGGAAAGTCGAGATGTCAGGACGTCGCTAAATGGAATCAGTTGGGGTTGCCTGTAGGTCTGGCTGCTCTGTTAAGCACGGATTGTTTTCAGCCTTCCTCTTCAAAACATGTTTACTTTTTTTTTTTTTTTTTTTTTTTGGTGCACGTGCGAGACTGCGTCATTGTTGGCTGTGCATCATGTGTTAGGTTGTGAACGATATCATGTCTATTGCTTTCGCTCTAGAAAGCTTGTACTTAAGTCAGACGACTTGCGTTTGGTCGAATCATAGCTGCACCACAGCCCACATTCACGCCAGCAGAAATAGCTCACATGCGGCTGAACGATTTCATGAGACTGTAAAGATGTATTCACTGTCTGCTCTTTTGAAGACGCCGAGCTGTCCGTTATCAGTTCATAGTGTATTCACTGTCTGCTCATATGAAGACGTCGAGCTGTCCGTTATCAGTTCATAGTGTATTCACTGTTTGCTTATATAAAGATGCCGAGCTGTCAATTATCAGTTCAAAGTGAACCCTGGCCCTGCACGTGAGCTTGTCTGTGACTGCATCATCCACATTGTAACATGTGCACTTGCTGGCAAGCTCCTTTATTGTTCTGAGCCATGACCTAAGAGACTGAGAACTATCTTGAATCACAGATTCCCAAAAATAATGACCTAACTCTTTAACTGAAGTGTTGTAAAAACAAAGAACAAAGCTGGTTTTGACTTCTAACGGTACACGAATGATTCTCTTTTAGACGAGAGCTGATAACATGTACACAGTTAAATCATCCTTATGGTTTTCATTAGACCTGCCTTTCTCATGCCAGCATGAGACCGTGAGAGCTCAAAGGACCAGACTAACATTTATCCTAAACAGGTGCTGGATTTTCGCTGGTAATGCCCACTCCTTCAGATCGCCTCACACATGAAAATATGTGTTTTCCATTCTCAAGATGTCGATCCTTAGGACACCAAGCTGTAGTCTATCTACAGACTATAAACAACAGCTCCGGCTAGCCATTCGTACTTTCGGAATGTCTCCAACTGTCATAGTTTTTGCTGCCAAATACCAACAGTGAATGCACGAGAGACGAGGCACTGTGCAGGGTATACTCCAATGGTTTTCATTTTATGACAAATCTAGCTGAACTATGCGTCGTTTATGTGGAGTCAGAAGTCTGTTTAAACACACACCAGGCAGTTTTAGCTCCTGTAGCTTGTCAGCAAGGACTTCACAATATTAAGCCCAAAATTAGAAAATAAAGTGAGGATTCAAGCACACAGAAGGTTTATCTGAGCACCATTTGGAGAAAAAGAAATGCTCATGCCACTTCAGTTCTGTTATAAATGTTCCAGGTTGCTTGTGCACGACTGATTGCTTGACTTTCAACGGATGGAAAGGGGATGATTTCCGACAAAACAGTCATATTTCTTTTTTTTTTTTTTTTTTTTTTTGCTGTCCCAATCTCTGCGCCACCTCAGAGGCAGTGCACCCCACGCCGCTCATTCCGACACCCGTCCACATCCACAGCCCGGTCGGCCCCGCCGCAGCCACAATCCACAGGGAGCAGTCACTGTCAAGCCGTCAAGAGGCAACCCCCCGGAGGAGGAGACACTGCTCTGCTACCGAGTCAATTCGGTGGTGTTCAGTGGCGCCTGTTCTGATCTACACATACGCAGGACACCACCTACTAAGCCCCCTACTGACGACAATAATTGCTTAGTCGCGGAGCCGGCGTGAGTGAGCTCTCCCTCCGGAGGGCGCCACCACGTCCGTCCAACGACAGCCCCCATGGACTCGCCGATACCGGTGACCCCGACGGAACCAAACCAAGGCCACAGACGTGGAGAGGACATCGAAACTGAGTCACTATGAGAGCAGGGCATGAAGGGCCACAGAATTGAGACATTTTTTTTTTTGCTGATCGATGACAATGAGGATGATGATGATTAAGATGATGCTACAGATTTCCATTTCGGTCTGAGACTACATGTCAGGGCTGTACTCTACGCTTCCTTTCATAATATATCCCGGCGTCAACCAGGCCCGAGAGATACAGACACCTGCAGTGTTGGTCAGGAAATTTGAGCAACACTCTCAGAAACGCATCCATTAAGTGGATGAAACTCGACTGTGTGGTCCCAGTCTTCCCAACTGAGTCCGCAGCAAACTCAACTCTGGGTAGGAGCCGGTCGGGGCAGAAAAACCCACATGACTGATGGGATTCGAACCACAGTCATATTTCTGTAAACTAAATATTTGCATTAACACACACACACGCGCGCGCGCGCATGCACGCACGCACGCACGCGCGTGCGCGCGCACACGCGCGCGCGCACACACACACACACACACACACACACACACACACACACACACACACAGAGATCATAGGCCAGATGTATTTAAGTAAGGAGAAAAAAAGATGGAAGGCACAACAAAGAACATAATCACAATATTTTCTTGATTTATTATGTATGCTGTCCTTCTCTCTCTCTCTCTCTCTCTCTCTCTCTCTCTCTCTCTCTCTCTCTCTCTCTCTCTCTCTCTCTCTCTCACGTAGGCTGTGTTTGTAAATCATGATTATGCAATAAGTTGTTTATTGTGATGAGGACATTTGTTTTGGTGAATGGTCTTTTTCTTCATTTTCTAGTTATTTGTACTGTTCAACTGTTTTTGTGTGTATGTGTGTATGCTCGTTTTTTTTTCGACTCGCATTTCTATTGTTGGCAGAGTTTGGCAACACTAAGTGGAAATTGTGCATGCACTCCCTTGGTGTAAGTTTTTTTTTTCAACTATAGTCAATAAACCATTGTCATTCTCTCTCTCTCTCTCTCTCTCTCCTCCTCTCTCTCTCTCTCTCTCTCTCTCTCTCTCTCTCCTCTCTCTCTCTCTCTCTCTCTCTCTGTATGTATGTGTGTGTGTGTGTGTGTGTGTGTGTGTGTGTGTGTGTGTGTGTTTGAATGTAGTTGCTTTACCTTCACGTTGCATTCAAATCAAATCTTGAACATAATCACGATCTTTTAAGAGCAAAGGAGAGCTCACAACCATGGATATTTTAACTTTTTACACAGGGTGCCTTTCTTTGTGTGTGTGTGTGTGTGTGTGTGTGTGTGTGTGTGTGTGGGTGTGTGTGTGTCTGTGTGTGTGTGTGTGTGTGTGTGGGGGGGTGTGTGTGTGTCTGTGTGTGTGTGTGTGTGTGCAAGGGTACATGTTGT
Organism: Conus betulinus; assembly: GCA_016801955.1. NCBI lineage: Eukaryota > Metazoa > Mollusca > Gastropoda > Neogastropoda > Conidae > Conus > Conus betulinus. The sequence continues at coordinate 135,792 of JADBJO010000445.1, forward strand.
TTGTATGATAATACATCCACTGTATGTATTTTTACGAACAGGTTCATACGTTTGAGCCTATACATGATTATGTTGTGCTTAGTAGGAAGGAAGGGTATGTGTGTACGCGCATGCCTTCTGCCCATACATGTAGTACATGTAACTGAAATTACCTTTTCACACTAACAGATTCCTGTCCTTTATTTTCAGGTTTCTTCTTTTCTCTGTTTTTTTTTTTTTTTTATTTCTTTCCTTTTTTGATTACTTTTTACAGGTGGCTTCTGCGAAGAACATAAACAAAACAAACAAAAGCAAATATGTGGCTTGTGCAATGATATTTTGAAAAAAGACTTTTGATTTGACACAACTCAACATTCTCTCTCTCTCTCTCTCTCTCTCTCTCTCTCTCTCTCTCTCTCTCTCTCTCTCACACACACACACACACACACACACACACACACACACACACACACACACACACACACAATTATCTCACGGATAATTAGTTCTCTAGACTTCTGTGCCTGAACAAAATCTCACAGATAATACCTCTCTAGACTTCTCCCCCTCCCCCCCCCCCCCCCCCCCCCCCCCCCCCCCCCCTTACTCTGTTTATGTATATTGTGACGAAATTCAGATTTGGTGTATCGGATATCTGTGTACATTCTAAACGTTACAGGTCTTTGAATGACTGTAATTGTACGTAACTCTGAATTTTTCCAGCTGTGCAGACTGTGCCTCAACAAAGATTGTTAAACTACAAGCAGCTTGAACGTCTGATGTCCGCACCAACCACTGTGAAGGTGCCCTACCCCTTACTACAACTATGTTATAGTTACGTACGGCTAGGGATATGCCGCAGTGAGCTGAACTAATTTACCAGCACAAGGAGAGGATGAGTTCTCCACACGTGGGAGATAATGTACTCTCCATATTTGAGTAATGTGTGTGTCTTCTATGCTCATGAAAAGAGACACCTTCAACAAGAGAGATGTGCTTTACGGACGTTGTTTGACACAATGTTTACATACAGATATATGTATATGTATATATATATATATATATATATATATATATATATATATATATATATATATATATATATATATATATACCTCTGCAAGAGTTAGATTCAGTAAAACGAGCATCGATACACATTTACAGACTTTTTTCTCTACTTTTTTCTCCCATGGAAAAAAAAAAAAAGAAATTCAATGCGATTTCTTCCAGAGCTAGGACTGGACACACGTCATAGTGCCTCTGAAGGCAAGTCATGACGCAGTCATAAGAAAGGTCAGAAGGTCATCACACGTGGTATTGCAGTGTACAGGATGGATCACTGGCCAGCGGGTAGTAAGGGAAGATGTGGTTAGTGCATTGATTCCACATATCTGCAGGACCAGTGGAAGAATTCCATTCCTCATTGACATCTGCTGCTTCCCTGCCCCTGTCCTGACTGGCAGTCTACAGGCAGTGCCCGGCAGAGCACCAGCTAAAACACCAATCCCCGACTGCAGTGGACGTGAGAGGTTACCGGGAAAGATCTGTTGACAGACGGTCACTCGTCTGCAGACCTTCCCTTAACACCCCCCCCCCCCCCACCCCCCCCCCCCCCTACCTGCCCACCCCTGACTGAGTGGTCTCTCAGGTGAAGAAAAATAGGCCGTCAGCCCCCAAATAGGCTTTACAACAGCCACCCTTCTCTGCAAAGCGACTTCACTAATTGAATAGTAAACAGATTTGCACTCCATCAGGGAAAATAACTGTTCTTTCAATTACCTCAGGTGTGTGCTTATGGTGAAACAGGAAGGCAAACTTTGTACGTCAGATGTATTTTAAAGTGTGTAAGGTACTAGTTAAAGTGGCATGATTATCAGTCGCTAGACTGAGCAGACAGACCTACGACATGATGCTGCAACAATGTGAGTTAGAAAAATTAACTGGGCCTTAAGATAAAGAAAGTGTTACTAGAGAATAGGTTTGTAATAATGTGGTTAAGCCAGGAAGTCGAAAACTGTCTTCATGTGTGAATTCAAAAATAGATTGATTTTCCCGTATAAACAAAACTGGCATAGCCAACTAGAAGAACATGATAAATATTACTGGTCCCTATCCTTAAAAAATAACTTGAGGGCAGGAAAGTATTTATAGTTAGTGTCTAATCGGTGGCAAGGAGACATCCTTGCGAGATTCAGAAATAAACACGGGGATTAGATGCTAACTAAATGATGTTGCTGTTGATGATTCATGTACATAATGTAATGATGTAGCAATTGAAGATGATAAGTTACAATTTTGTTCCCTTGTCCCCCTTATGGGAATATAAGAAACAAATCAAAAACTCTTTTGATTATATTAAAGTCAAGAGCCGAAACCTTAGTTATTCTTTTGCAAACAAATGATGAACCATTGTTAAAGATGGTGGCAAAATGTTTAACAGAAGCTCTAGACACACTTAAGAAACTTATGTAGGTATAAAAGTTCAAAGCATTGACGGGATATCAATTATATTTCTGTTTTTTTAGATTACTTATTTGACCTTGCAGTTTGATGGTACATGTCTGCCACATGAATTGCCATTGTCAGCACTCCTCAAGCCATGGTATAGTATTTGGTGACCACTCATAAGGCTACACTCTCTCAGTCTGGTTCAAACCGTTGAATGTTGTATCTCTCTGTCTGTCTATCGATCCATCTATCTATCTGTCTGTCTATCTGTCTGTCTACCTATCTGTCTATCTCTGTGTCTGTCTGTCTACCTATCTATATATTTGTATATGTATATGTACATATCTATATATGTGTGTGTGTGTGTGTGTGTGCAGAGAGAGAGAGAGAGAGAGAGAGAGAGAGAGAGAGAAAGAAAGAGATGTTAGCGATGTCTCTAAATTAAATTGAACCACAAGCCGTGTGTTGCAATCTCGAAGCTGCTTTTATGATACACACACATCTGACAGTGATGGTGAGAGAAACCACTCTTCTTGCAGGTATGGGTAACGTCTCTCTACCGTTTTCGTCGCGTGGAAATCAAACAGGAAAAAAACGACACCCAGGTGACACATTCTTTAGCTGTACCAGCCTACAATCTAAGCTCATGTTTTATCGATTCCAAGATGAGACACATTACGGTCAAACATGTCAAAGGTCATGCGTATTTACAAACCACCGAACAAGGGAAGGGACTCAGATGTGGAGTCACCCTTCAAGTTCCCACTACCAGATTTGTGAAGCTGCAAGTAAATGAATGTAGCAAATCTATACATTTCTGCATCATATTTTGTACGTTTGGTGAAGAAGAACCGTGCTCTGATGAAATTTACTTTCATTGCCCTAGTAAACATATATGGTCACCCCCAATATACAGTGTGACAAAAACCGAATGAAACTTAAGTTGGTATACCGCAGCGATGGTGACGTGATAACACACAAAAAGTCTCTTTCTCCTTCTCTGTTGTTGAGAGGTCTGAGTTACCAGGTCTTGAAGTCATTTCTTTGTCTCCATATGATGGTAAGTATCTTTCTCTTTCCATGCTGTTCTCAACTTCCTGAAACTCGCCTTATGCTTTCTACTCGTTGTTTCTTCAGGTAAATATACATGTAATCGTTTTGTATTCTAGCTTCATTCATCGTGCTAACAAAAATCCATCGACAAAAAATTGCAAAGAAGAAACTAAATCAACAGCGACAGCAATAAAACACAACACCAATACACACACAAAAGCACACCCACCCACACTCTGTCAGTCAGTCACTCACTCAGTCTGTCTGTCAGTCTGTGTGTCTCTTTCTCTCTGTCTGTCTGTCTCTCTCTCTCTCTCTCTCTCTCTCTCTCTCTCTCTCTCTCTCTCTCTCTCTCTCTCTCTCTCTCTCAGTATGTGTCTCTCTCTCTCTCTGTCTCTCACGCTCATACACACGCACACAAACACGCATATACACGCACTCAGGCACACGCACGCAAAACGCATACAAGAACGCACGCGCACATACACGCACGAGTGCACGCACGTACACGCACACATACACTGTTCAAAATCAGCAGGAGATGACTTTAATGGTCGTGTATTTTGGGGCGATAGCAATTGTAACCGTACTATTGACATCACACTGACTAACATCGCTATCAATTCTTGCTCATATTTCCTTACTAACAGAAAAATCACATGTATCCCTAAAGTACCAATTCACAAAAACACCGCAACAGTAATATACCAGCTATCGAATATTTCTATACACGAATAGTTACAGTTTCAATGAAAAACTTACAAACACACACAATCAAGCACATACACTTCACACACACACACACACACACACACACACACACACACACACACACACACACACACACACACACACACACACACCATTTCCTCCCATTCTTATGTGATAATGTGCTGTTTTCAAATGAAACGCTGGTAGAAAAAAGGTTGAGGACGAAATGGTAAGAGAGGAAAGGTTAACATGGCCTGCAATAAGCGTGGCATTTCTGTGGACTCTCAGGATATGTCCAGACCAAAGGGTGGGATGGCGTTTCCACGTATTCAGGTTGGCTGAAAGGCTGTGCTACCATAATTCCACCCAGTGACCACCTCATCTTCCTTGGTGTCCTCAATATAAACATTGGACACAGCACACTGTTCCGATATTTTGGTCAGTGTGGATCTATGTGCTGTACACCGAAAATCATGAACATGATATTTTCAACAAGCATCTCTCTTTCCTAAAAAAGTGACCACGGACGTCCAGATCCAGGATAATGTTTTATCTCTGTTCCTGTCCAGAACCGGACTAGAAAAGTATCGATCTGGATTCAGAGCTCGATATTCATTTCATTCCATCAAGCTGAAGCCGAGACTGGTTGATAGTGCACAGAGAAAATGGAACTGTTCATCATCTGTGTGGCCTGACTTGGTCAAACACTTTCCGTGTGACCTGATTCCTCAGTGCTCAGAGTCTGAAGACGAGGCTCTTTGTCCCTACACCACTGAACAATGTGGCACAAACCAGGTGTGTCTTATAACAATTCTTTTAGAATAAAGGCCTACAGAGTTCATCTTGTAACAAATGACATTAGAGAGCTAGTATGGAAACAGTGAGCTAGGGAGAAAACGCAGCATGCAGAGTGCGAAACCATTAGTTCTATAGCATGCCGTCAGTCAGGTAACACATGTTGGTTATTGTGGCAGAAGGCAGTGTAAGTATCCCATGAAGAAAACGAACATTTAGCAGGTAATTGTCTTGACAAAATGAACACAGTGTAGGCATCTTTCTTGTCAAAGTGCACAAAAAGTATCTGCCTTGGATGTGGGGAGGGGAGAGAGAGAGAGAGAGAGAGAGAGAGAGAGAGAGAGAGAGAGAGAGAGAGAGAGAGAGAGAGAGAGATTCGGAATTCCGAATCCGTTTATTTTCAATTAGGCCAAGGCCCCTTAAGAGGGGAATGTGAGCAACAAAAGAATATTGAAGCAGTGCTAGTTGTGACTTAATAAAAACATAACAAATGTTATACAAACAAAATTCTTAAGATATGGCAGTTTCTCTGAACCTAAACGCTTTTGAAAGAAACATTGAAAGACCTCTATCAACTTCAACTGATTGAGAAGACATCAATAAACACAATTTAGATAAACACGGGTTGACTATAATACTTAGGTTTGATGAACTTTTCCAGAATACCATTAAGAACTGGACAGCAAAGAACAAAATGTATTTCATTTTCTTGTGCTACTTTACATAATGGACAAACCAGATCCTCGTTGTTAGCCATTCTGTATTTATAATGGTGCACTTTTAATTCTGATATTCCCAATCGAAATCGTGTTGCAACATACTGTAATGTCTATCCATACAAGTGGTCAAATATGGTTTCAAATCATGCACACTAAAAAAAATGGTACAGAAACTAAATTTATCACTATGGTGAATATGATCAGACCATTTTGCCATGTTCAATCTATTAATCGTTGCCTGAAAACACTCATAAATACGTTGATATTTGCCACTCCTTGATTTAACCAGACATACCCAAACCCATATTCTGTAAAACAAATACGAACTTTGGAGGCCCAGTTATTTTTACCTTTAGAGTCCATATCTAGAAGCATATTGTAGGCTTTTCTAGGAATTCTATCATTACACATTTGCAATTATTTCAGCCTATATCGAATGCAATTAACAGCAGATTAAACGAATATTGGATAGCGCGATTAGTTTGTCTCCGTATATCATATCATTCGGCATACGTCTGTCTACACCAAGAAACCTTTTTTTTATAGCAAATAGATGTACAGATTCGCAAAAAGTAGCAGCTTTGTCTAAGCCCCATAATTCAGAGCTGTAAAGTACAACGGGCTGTACTTGCGTATCGAATAACCTAATGAATGCCTTGACATATGTATTATTCAAAGCATACAACTTTTTTCCTAATACATAGTAAAGCATTCTTTGCCCTACTTGCCAGATCTTTACAAGCACCTGTGAAACTCAACTGCGTAGAAAACATTATACCTAAATACTTGTATGCATTAACAACTGGCATATCACATCACCATAAACCCATCCTTCTCTTGCACCCCCCCCCCCCCCCCCCCCCCCCCCCCCCCCCCCCCCCCCCCCCCCCCCCCCCACTCTCTTTACGAAACACACTGATGTTACTTTGTGACATATTAACTTTTAAATGAAGTGTAAAAGCTGCACGTCGTAAATTTCCAATTGAGTCTGTAGACCAACAGGCGTTTCTGCTATCAAAATAATATCATCAGCTAATAAGAGAAGAAACAACTCTAGGGTATCAAGAGACAATAAGGCACCATGTCTACCATTATTGGTAACTTCTATAGCTAGTTCATTTATAATCAAAGAAAATAAAACTGGACTACATGCATCTCCTTGTCTGACCCCGAGAGTGTACAGTTAATGAAATCTGTCAATTTACCTCCACAGTGGACTCTAGCTCTAACAACATTATACATGCTTTTAATACACCTATAGAGCTTACCGCATTTACCGTTTTGTTTTGTTTTTGTAATTTTTTTTTTTTTGTTTTGTTTGTTTCTTTTTGTTTTTGTTTTTGTTTTGTTTTTTTTTTTTGTTTTGTTTTTTTTTTTGTTGTTTTTTGTTTGTTTGTTTTTGTTTTTTTTTTTTTTTGGTAGGATTAGCAATGTATATTTCTACTGATTGAATCAAATGCCTTTTGAAAATCTATAAAAGCAACACATAGCTGACGATTACAAGAAAACTGCTTTTGGATAAGTGCCAACAAAAAGTAAACGTGATCCATGGTTGAATAACCCTTTCTGAATCCTGCTTGCTGTTCCCTGATTGTATTGTTCCCATCAACCCATTCTTGTATTCCCCTATTAATAATTATTCAAAATAGTTTAATGCTAATGTCACTAAGAGAAATTCCTTTACAATTATTTGGATTGTCCACATCGCCTTTTTTTTTTAATATAAGCAAAATAATTGATTCACACCAATTATCAGGGTACAAACCCTCGTTAAATAACTTATTAAATAATTTATGGGAAAAAAAGGACAGCCTGCAGGGTTGTGTGTTTAAATGGTTCTCCAATAAGACCATCTGGGCCAGCTGACTTGCCATTTTTCAGTCTTCAAATAGCTGAAGTGACCTCTTCTATGGATATTGGACGATTAAATGAACTATCTAAATCAGCATCTGCCACTTCTTCATTATCACTGTCACTGAAATTCTGTTCTACCAAAATTGAGGAAATTATGAAACCAAATATCGCTAGTTAACTTATTCCTTGGTTGTTTTCTTTTGAAAGATAATTTCTGAACAGTCTCCCAGAAGTCGTTTTGGCATTTAACTGAGGAAATCAACTGATCTATTGAGAACTTATTATACTCTTTCTTTTTAAACAATTTTTTGTATTCTCGTCTTGCATATACAATAAGCCGCTCTATCTTGTGGATCATGAATTTGACAGCTAATTCTTAATAATTTTCTAGCTTTTAGTTTACTGATTCGGCACTCTTTATCATACTAATCATTACACCTGTGAATTCTATTGACGCGTATATGCTTCTTCATACACTTAGCACTTTCCCTTTACACACTCATTAAACATGTTCAAAGCTTCATTTACATCGGATTGTATCATATCTGTGGCATTTTTTAAATGTTTCTGACAACATCTACGCTACATAATAGTTCTTGAAATCGATTAGCATAATCATTATTCCATACAAGTTTCTCTATAACATGATTTACTCGTTCATTATTGTGAACAACATTTTCCTTCGGAAAAACAGCAATGAAAGAAACAGGCATGTGATCTGAGTCTATGCGGTCTAAAACTTGAAATTTACATGAGCCATATACCAAAGCAAGAAGATCGCTTAAAATAATAAAGTATTCATCAACACTGCAGCCAGAATCAGATATGTATGTATAGCGTCCTTCCAGGTCGCCATTACATAACCCATTAAGAGTACGCAAATTTAAGGTAGTGCATACATTTAGCATCAGCTTTCCGTAATTATTTAATGTACAGTCTTTAGAGTTACGGTTTATACTGAGAGAATGACTATCACATTGTCAATCAAAAATGTTTTTTTCCCAAAAAATCCTGAGTAATGTTGGATGTTCTGCTATTCAAATCTCCATTAATTATGACATACACGTCTTTTCTTAACAAACATTCTATCAAACAATCTTCAAGTAAACTGATTCCATTTTCAACATAAAAAAAAGTGTAAAAGGAAAACTTTCCGGATGAATGTAGCAACAAAAATACAAAACATCTTTGTCTGTTCCTTTTTTTTTTTTTTTTTTTTTTTTTTGTCAATTACAAAACACACGAAAATTGGAATGATTGACATCAATAGCTTTTACAAAGGGTTCCTGATCCAAAAGAAAAATGCACTCATGCTCTCCCTTGTCTACTGAATTTGACAGCAAGTTTACAAAACAAGTCATAGTCAGAAAATAGATTATCAAACTTCCACTCATCAAGAAACGTTTCAACAAGACAGACAAAATCAAACTTAAAAAGAAATGAAAAGAAATCTGGATCGGCAAGTTTTGACTTGTATGCCATTAACGTTCCATAACAAAAAAGAAAAAGTTTGTTTTCATCATATGTACACTATCCCGCCCTTCCCTCCCTCCCTCGCTCTCTCCCTCATGCACACACGGGATTCTCGCAACTTGCTCTGACTGGTTACTGTAACTCACTTGGCAAATGTCAATACGAACATCACTGTCCCTGCCTATTGCTCTCGAGATTACCGATGTTCTTGATTTTTCTTGCCCCCCCCCCCCCCCCCCCCCCCCCCCCCCCCCCCTTGTAATTTAGCATGAGGAAGAAAATTTGGCCGGCCAAACTCCTATCTAGAATCCTTGAGCCCTCCATGTCCATCAAGGAAATATGACTTACCGTCAATCACTAGGAGATCATAGATCATGGTGGCTCTCTTCCCGTCTGATCTTGCTTTTAGACGTCTCTTTAGAGGCTCTCTTCCCGTCTGATCTTGTTTTTTTTTAAGCGTGGTGAAAGACCACACCTGATTTCCCTGACCTTGGATGAGAAATCTTCTCCCACAAAGACATTGCTGCCTTTCAGGTTGTTCTTTCATTTCAGGATGTTAACTTTATCCTTGTAAAAGGTGCAGCAAGCAATGATGGGAGAGTCAGGTTTGGCACTAAGTCTGTGAACCCTGTCAAAACTCTACCTTCTTAGTAACGTTTTAGCTTATCAGTCAACATAGTATGTACTTTCCCTTCACAGTCATCATTTGTCTCGTTCTGGTCCCTAGGTATGCCATAAAAAATCAGATTGCTACATTTTGACCTCCCCTCTAAATCATCAGTCTTTCTTTCTAACTGCTCAACTTTACTCAGGGGATCAGCGTTAGCTTTGGCCAGAACTTTTTTTTTTCTTTTTTTCAAGTCCACCACCTCCTCTCTGAAATTTCTCACATCAGACTGCAGGGCCGAATACTTTTCCCCGAGAACGACAAACTTCTTATCAACGTTGTCACACTTACGGTTCATGGTGGACAGTACGTTCTGCAGAACATCCATCAACTCTGCTCTTGATGGTTCTTCTTGAGGGGGGTCCCTCGCGCGACGAGGAAGAGGTGGTCGCCTGCGCCCGGTCTGTGGAAGCAGATCCTACCCTGCTCCTGGTGCCGCGCCTCATGCTGGTCAGCATGGTCTTCAGCGTCCCATGGTTGTCCTTCTCAGGAGGGGGTGCAGAGGGGCCAGGATGACGTTCCATGTTCCCCGAGTTCAGCAAAAGGAGCCCGCCCCAAAACAGATAGGAGAGGGTCTCAGTCCAAGAAAGACACCGTCTAACTTTGTACAGTGTCAACATGGAGACTCATGGCGGCTTTTCGAACGGCCCGTTTTCCCTAAAGTTCATGTAAAGGGGAAGAAAGGTGCCACATGTCACCCTAAAACTCAGCTGGCACGAGGGCATGGTGTTAGTCGCAATTACTGGCAAAGTGACCATACTGGACACTGATGCAGGACGCCAAAGTAAAAAAAAAAAACAAACAAACAACAAAAAAAAAACGAACGCCTTGAAAGGCGACTTGCTCAGTCAGTGTCACAATTCACACCCCCGAGAGAGAGAGAGAGAGAGAGAGAGAGAGAGAGAGAGAGAGAGAGAGAGACAGACAGACAGACAGACAGACAGACAGACTGAGACTGAGAGGGGGTGTGTGTGTCCCAATTGTTATGTATTATCCTACATTTGGCGTGTCATACCGTTTTTTTTTCATGTGCTCTTAACAAACAAACAACAATGGGCCTAGTCGTGAGCGATAAATGTAGTTTCTGTAATGACGAATTAGATTCGATCTACCACTATCTTTGGAACTGTGACTTCGCACAAAACTTTTGGATGGAATTAGAAATATCTATGAAAAGAAAATGTCATGTTTATGAAAGATTATCCTTTAACGTTCAATTAATTTTGTTTGGAACAGACGGAAAAACCAAAATCGATGAAATTTTGTATATCATTATCTTATGGGCAAAATTCTTTATCTACAAATGTAGGATTAATAAAATTAGACCAACCGTGACAGCTTTTTATAGAGAACTCAACTACAACTATCGCACCGAAAAATATAAGCATAGTTTAGTAATGCGCCATTCTGAGTTTGAAAAAAAATGGTTACTGTATTCAGTGTTACTTAATGATTAAGTGTTCCTTGATGATACGTTTTTTCTTTACTCGATGCTATAGTGTGCCCGTTTTTGTCATCAAGGGACTAGATAAACAACCCCGCCCTGAAAACATTACCTCTGCTACATGAACAAAAACAAGAGCCCTTAGATGGAAACTATTACTCCATTCAAATCACTTTTATCTAACAGATATTCTCTTTCACTGTTTTACTACTATGGTATGTGCCACGTAACAAAACATGAATGTTAGCCTTATTAGTATTACAGGACAATTGAAATTATGGGATGTGAGGTGGAGGTGAAAAATGAAAGAGAGGGAGTTTTTTGACGTATCTACAGACATAGAACAATAAATGAGTGTGTGTGTGTGTGTGTGTGTGTGTGTGTGTGTGTGTGTGTGTGTGTGTGTGTGTGTGTGTGTGTGTGTGTTTGGGGGGGGGGGGGGGGGCTAGCTGAGTAGGAAGGAAATCCTTTTTCCCTATTAAAGTTTTTTTTTTTTTGTTTACTATTTATACTGTTTACCATTTCCCACTGAAAATGAACGTTGATATTCTATGTTAGTTTTTCTTTTCACACGAGTTCAATTGTGCGATGTTAAAGAAGAGAAGGGAAGAGGGGGGGGGGGGGGGGGGGGGAGAGAGAGAGAGAGAGAGAGAGAGAGAGAGAGAGAGAGAGAGAGAGAGAGAGAGAGAGAGAGAGAGAGAGAGAGAACTGAAATTATGCTGATAAAATATTGAAAGGTTGGTGGATGCGTACAGGAGGGGTGGTGCTCTCTAAGGGGTTTTTCTCCCCGTTTTTTTCTCCCTCAATCTTAGTCATTTATAATTATGAGTTTGATATATGATTGATATGTTTACGATCTGTTTTCATACAATCTTTCTGCGCACTGTCCGCTTTCTGCGCTCCTGTCAGCTCTAACTAACAAACAAACAAACAAACAAAACCCAATCTGACCATAATTCTACTCTGTAGCTGTGCTTTGCATGTATCTTCGACAATTCAGAAATGCATTCCCTTTCTTTTCGAACGGTAATTTTTTCCTGAGATATGGCATAAGAGCATCTGTTCTGAAGCTGTAGGTCTGTTCATATTTCCAGAAGCCTTCCTGAGGCTGTCCCTTGACTGAAAATGACTTCGTTTCAACAACATTATGGAGAAAACGCCTCAACTCGGTAAAAAAAAAAAAAAGAAGAAAATGTAACAAGGCCAAATCAGTCGTCAAAATTTCAATAATTTCTTTTTGAATTCATGAAATTTTTAGAATTATGTGCCTAGACACACCACGTACGTGTACACACATACAGAAACCATGAGTCTTTTCAAAAAACTGAAAAAGCTGATGTTAGCAAACACTAAAGATGATGACACTCACCCCACCACACCCACTACTTTCGCTTGCTTCTCCTTATACGAATGAACACATCCCATATCAAATAACTGAACGTTTGACCAAGTGATCGAAGTTTCTCAGCGATCTGAACAGGCCAACGACTTTTAAATCGCGTTGGTTGGTTTTCGATTGTGCTTGATTATGTATATTTCCATTGAACGTTAATAAGTTCATTGCCAACACAGATGTGACTGTATACCCGTGTGATGCCCAGTGCAACACGTTCTGACACTGGTTATACGCATGCTACAGTTTCTGTACACATTTTTACCGTTTAGCACATGAGGTGGCTGCATAATGTACACCTTGTGATGAACCACCCATTATGAAACTTGTTCTTGCAGAATGGTCAGATTTGCAGGACATAGCATAAAAGAAACACCCAATGGTAGATTTTATGTACAGTATTTCAGATTTTTTTTTTCATCAGATTGTGATTATTTCGTTGCTAAAAGGACGATTTTTCTTTATTCGTTTAGTATAACATTTTTTTGGAAAGAAAGACCCCGTTTTTATTCCTTTGATGTAGCACACATGGAATAAACTTTTTGACGACAAAGCCTGGAATCGGATTTAAACATTGCAACAGTCCTGGTACGGCTCTAGTGCTTACCCAGGCTGTAAACAACATGGGATGAAAACGAAATGGCTATGGACTTATATCATAATTAGAAAGAATATAAAAATGACCATAGTTGTGAGGACTAAAGCTCTATGACAAAAGCCTAACTGATTTGTGTCTGCATAAACGCCAGCCTTATGCATAGGTGGTAAGTAAACATGCTCTCAGATATAAACACCTAAGTTTTAGGAACAAAACAGAGTGGTACATAAGTTCTATATAAACATTCAGTAGAAACATGTTCTGTTCTTTTTGCCCGTTTGTTTCTTCGACCCTCAGTGGAACATAAATGAATTGTAATCAAAAGCATGAGAGATATGATGAGGTGGACTGTCCTGATGCCAACAAAAATACATGTAAGTAATTTTGCGTTGTTCTGCAGTGGGCAAATGCTCTGCAAAGGTCATTGGTGTCCATGTAAAAGGTGATAAAAATGGCCATCAAAACTGATGTTACAGTCCCCATTTGACTGCAGAAGAGGTGAACTAAGATTACTGATGCGTAGCAATCTTTTCTTTTATAGAATCTCTTCGAAGGATTTGAATATGCAGTGCTGCTCTGACAAAACTTAATATGACTAGCCGCCGTAGCGAAGTGGCTAGCGTCGCGGACTCCCGGCTGGGAGGTCGAGGGATCGATTCCCATCAGAGTCATGTTAGATTTTCCTGCCCCGACCGGCTCCTACCCAGAGTTGAGTTTGTTACAGGCTCAGTTCGGAAGACTGGGGCCACACAGGCGAGTTTCATCCACTTAATGGATGCGTCTCTGAGAGTGTCGCTCAAATTTCCTGACCAACACTGCAGGTGTCTGTATCTCTCGAGCCTGGTTGATGCCGGGATATAATGTGAAAGGAAATGTAGAATACTGTCCTGTAAGGCAGTCTCAGACCAGAACGGAAATCCGTAGCATCATTTTCATCATCCTCATTCTCATCGATCAGCATACAAAAAAAGTCTCAAAGTCTGTGGGTCTTCATGCCCTGCTCTCATGGAGACCTGTTTCGATGTTCTCTGCGCGTCTGTGGCCTTGGCTTGATTCCGTCCGGGTCACCGATATCAGCAAGTCCGTGGGAGCTGTCGCTGGACTGACGTAATGGCACCCTCCGGATTGAGAGCTCACTCACACTGGCTCCGCTACTGAGCAATTATTTTCGTCAGTAGGGGGCTTAGTAGGTGGTGTCCAGCATATGTTAGATCAGAACAGGCGCCACTGAACACCACCAAAGTAACTCGGTAGCAGTGCATTGTCTCCTTCGGCGGGTTGCCTCATGGCGACTTGACATTTACTGCTCCCGATGGATTGCCGGTGCTGGGGCTGCGGCGGGACTGACCGGGCTTTGGCTGTGGATGGGGTGTCGGAATGAGCGGCGTGGGTTCACTGCCACTGAGATGGCACAAGATGGGACAGACAAAAAAAAAATGTTCATATGAAGCACGAAAAAGGATCATTTGTAACTGAAGCCCACCCATGAGCATTTTGTAATGGTAGAATACTCTCTCTCTCTCTCTCTCTCCTCTCTCTCTCTCCTCTCTCTCTCTCTCTCTCTCTCTGTGTGTGTGTGTAGTAGTAGTAGTAGTAGTAGTAGTAGTAGTAAAAAATCTTCATAAGGAGCACGAAAAAGAATCATTTGTAACTGAAGCCCATCCATGAGCATTTTGTAATGATAGAATATTCTCTCTCTCTCTCTCTCTCTCTCTCTCTCTCTCTCTCTCTCTCTCTCTCTCCTCTCTCTCTCTCTGTGTGTGTGTGTGTGTGTGTGTGTGTGTGTGTGTGTGTGTGTAGCAGTAGTAGTAGTAGTAGTAGCAGTAGTAGTAGTAGAGGAGGAAAGAAATGCTAAATTTGCGAACATTTGCATTACTGCTTGTATGGAGTGAGTGAGCCATGTAGTTCTCATTCGCTGCTTCCCCTCCTTTTTTTCAAATCTTACAGCATGAAGCTGGGGGGAGATGCTACAAGTTCGGAAGACTACAGACACACAATTCTCAGAGTTGGAAACCTGCTACCGTGGCCTGTCGCAGGCGTCACGCTGTTCTCGTCAGTTTGGAGACGTATCAAGAATGGACTGCCATTAAAGATCTTTTACAATACGCTTTTACTGGTGCATTAGGCGTCGATAAACATGCACGTGTTTGGATTGGTGTGAGAAGTACTCGAATGACGACTGGAATAAATCAGAATTTGATGTTGTCTTTTTTTCCCTTTTATTTCCCTTTTTCGATAAATGATACATTGTATCTTAATTCAAAAGATAGAATAATACATTGGATCTTCATTCAAAAGATACATCAATTTCGCTTTCAGTTTCATTAAGGGGGTGTCCTTGTGTGTGGACTTGTCCATAAACGCTACACCACATCTGCTAAGTTTTGAGACCACACAGTGCGCGATTTAAAGCTTAATGACTTTGGTAAGAGAATTTAAGAGGAGGGTATCATGGTTACAACTCGACAGATGTCTGACCTGCGCATTAGCCCAACGAGGTGACCAGACCTTGGGTATCTACCTGAGAGTGTCTGTGCCTTTATTGTCACTGCATGTGTGTGTGTGTGTGAGTGTACATATGTGTGTGTGTGTGTGTGTGTGTGTGTGTGTGTGTGTGTGTGTGTGTGGAGTGTGCATTGCGTCATTGTGGGCAGATGGCTCAAGACTGTGATGGTGAGAGTGGCTGAAATTACATGCAACCAGAGTGGGAGAACGTGGTATTCATTAAATGAAGAATTCCTGCCTGCCTGTTTCCTAACACACACTTTCATCATCGTCATCATCATCATCATCATCGTCATCATCTCAAGTTCAGCTGACTATCAGTAGAAGAGCACTAAACCCATGATTAACTTTCAGGTGCAACAAAGGCCTTAAAAATCTATTCGCTCCAAACTGAACGACTGACACACCTGAGTCGCCTGGTATCTTCCATTCCTCAAAACCCAACTACACTACAAAATCTATCCTCTCACCAAGTCAGACACCATCCTACATGGCCACACAGGCCTGTTCAAAATAAAACGTACATTCTCCCGTCAGAGCCACAACACTGAACATGATGTTCACTGCAAAATATACGGCACGATTTATGTAATTGTCCCATATATTCCGTGCGAGCATTTCTAAACACCTGGCCTCATCCACCATCACAGACACAAACCAGTCGCTCTCCACTTCAACCATTCCCATCAATCATGTTCAAGTCCTTGACAATTTTGAGTACACCATGCAAGAATCCCATCTTTCATTTCAGCTTTAAATACCTCACTGTGCCTCACTTGTTGAATGACGTAGGTTAGATATTCAAATGATTGTCTTTAGACTGAGGCGAATCTGTTCTGCCAAAGAAGTAGAGGAGAAAGGAACAATAACTTTGCCTCATTTGCCAGAGTTTGCCTTGTCGCACTCTCACTCATTCAGGTAACTCAACCTTTTCAAGACAACAAAAATGATTCAGCTGCTGGGCTGACTGCTCAGTTGACCACATATTCCAGCTTTTTATCATCTGCCGCTCAAGGAGGTCAGTCTACCACTGCACTTAGGTTTTGCCCCCAAAACCATGCTCTGTGTGAGTGCTACAAATTTGATAAATGGACGCTATCTCCTCCGGAGTGTGGTGAACAAACCACCAGTCATTCAACAGAAAACACACTCCATGATCTTTATAATCTTCTGCTGTATGTCAGTTGGACTTTAGATGATGATGAAATTGTTTGTTGGTGAAAGAGGACATGGATCCTGTTTCATCTGAATGTTGGGCTTCCAAGGCAATTATTCTGGACACAGCTGTTTTTTGCAGCTGATAGCATCATTGTCAACAGTACTGGGATATTCACGGTTGTGTGAAAAACGTTTGGGCTGCTTGCAGGGTGAAATGTTATTTGTCTGAGCAGAGTCAGCTCAGGTGGAGAAATTCAAAGTATGGAATCGTGTGTCTTATTATGGGTTGTGGGAAGATGTATAGTCTACGTATGAATGTGTATCGGTGGGCTGTGGAAAACTAATGTTTTGAGTAATCTATCTTTGATAGAGATGAATACGTCAATGAAAACTGTCTGATTTTTAAACGATTTACGTAAATTTGATGGATGGGTAAAGAGTCAGATCAAAGTTTAGGAAGTTAGGGAGATCTTCTTCTTCCGACATGGGAGTGGCTCCCAGGCCATCATTTATGTATCATTTGCAAATCTGGACTTGGGTCTGTCTTATGGTGTTGTTGGCTAGGTGGCCGTTTGTGCAGAAAAAGGTAAGGGCCCACTGGAAATGTGTTTCAAATTGTTGTCAGACAGTTGTCTGTGTGTTTTTTTTCTATGGACAGCTGTTTGTTTCTTTTTTTAATTATAAAAGCAGTTTACCTTCTGGTGACAGCAGTTACAAGTACATGACTGGTACGCCTACAGCCTAGAGAGAGAGAGAGAGAGAGAGAGAGAGAGAGAGAGAGAGAGACAGAGACAGAGACAGAGACAGACAGACAGACAGACAGACAGAGAGAGAGAGAGAGAGAGGAGAGAGAGAGACACAGACAGACAGACAGACAGACAGAGAGAGAGAGAGAGAGAGAGAGAGAGAGAGAGAACATATGAGGGAAGCCGAGCATATAATACAAGTTGACATTTTCTAAGGTCCTGTACAATTTACCTGGGACTTTGTTGGATAAGATAGTGACAGTTCTTGAGGGCTATAATCATATTGATAATAATAAATGCACAAAGTCAGTAAACATTCATAGTTCAGTTCTGCTCTGCAAACATTGCTTATATGTGTACAGCTATCTGTTTCAAACACACAACTGTGTTGCCCTTGTCTGCTGGTTTAATGACAATATCCTGTCATTGTCTCGGTGATTCGAGAACTTTCTGTTCTTCCTGTGAGAAGCAGGATTGATGGACAGGTTCGAATTTGTTGTGGATATTTCTTTATTTGCACTTCGTTAATGTAAAGTTTGACTGAATTTGTGGAAGGATGGTTGGTGGAGGACTGGGGCCTGGAAAAGATGGATGAAAATGTCTGAGCTGTCGGTGGTTAGGGCTAGGTACATTTTTCAAGGACAGCCATCCACCATAGGTTCCTGAGAAAAAAAAACCGGCATCATTGTGGTCTTGGTGTTCGTTTGTGGTGGGTTAAATTAGGATCAGTTTGAGACCTTTTGCCAGCACTGATCTTTCACCGTTGGAATGAGTGATGTTATTAGGGATGCGGTGAACAAGGTGGTGGTGTTGCAAAAAAGAGCCTGTCTGCCATGAACGCAAAGGCACTGAACAGTGCCACCTCTACCAATTGCATCACGCAGTCGTACTCAGTGTGATCAATGACGAACTAAGGCCTACAACACTGTCCAGAAAACAATCTTCTTCAGTTAGAATTCAAAACGAAACAATGAGACTGAGTTTGGGGATTAACATAAGACACATCAATTGAGACTATACCATACCTGCTTGACCTTCCTACAATGCAGGGTCAGACACAAGCTAGAACAGGTGAAGGCATATTTTAGAGGACTTGAAAATCCCCCAAACCCACACCAAGAGGCAGAAAAAGAAACCAAAGGCACTCGTCTAAGATGTGCAAAAGCATGGATGGGTCAGGCAAATATACAGCTTGTTTGCCGGCTATCAGAACTCAAGGAAACGAAGGAAAAGGTGGAAACGTATCCAGACCACCAGTAACACCTCTACTAAATGTGTGTGTGTGTGTGTGTGTGTGTGTGTGTGTGTGTGTGTGTGTATATATATATATTTTTTTTTTTTTTTTTTTTTTTTTAATAATGCTCTCTTGTCCTGAGCTCCGCGCCTTGTAGAATCGACTGAGGTAAAAACGGAGACGGTAAAAGACAAGAATAAAAAACAGTCGGTTCATGTTTCAGACTTGTATTTTTAATAAATTTTCGCTGTTAACAGCTTCATCTGGCCAAGGTACAATAATATATATATATATATATATATATATATATATATATATATATAAAGGGTTTATCTAATTTCTACAGAAAAAGGCTTCTTGAACTGTTTTCTTGTTTAATGTACCATATATATATATACAGTGTGTTTCTGTAAACAGTTGCCATTACTGAAGAAGCTTTTAAGCGAAAATTTCATTGGAGAATATACAATTTAAAAAAAAAAAAACTGTTTACTTCTGTTGTTTTTTTTTTTTTTTTTTTGTTTTTTTTTTTTTTTACTCCCAAGTATATATCTATAATGAATATTTCTATAGCGCAAATCCTAGATTAGCTCTAAGCGCTTTACAAGGACTGACGAAAATACGCACGCACGCACACACACACACACACACACACACACACACACACACACACACACACACACGCACGCACGCACGCACACACACACGCGCGCACGCGCACCCAAACCGCACACCCAGGCACGGTGAAGCAGATAATGCACAGCACAAGCGGGAAAGCGGACACGCGCAACTACTCACGTGCACCTTCACACACACGCACTCACACAAACTGACATCTGTGTATGACCGGGACTTTTGACTTTTGAATTATCAGCCGGAATAGACGGTAAAAAGATGAGGTTTTTTTTTTGTTTCGTTTTAAAGACTGGAAAAGAGTCACAGTGCCTGATGTTGTATGGAAAATTCCAAGTTTTAGGAGCCAGGAAGGAGAAGGATCGATCCCCCTTCTTTTTGTATTTGAATCTGGGAGGAACCAGGAGCAACGAGTCAGAAGACGAACGAAGGGTTCTAGCCGGGCAGTATGAGTTTAGAAGGTCAGACAGATAGGCTGGAGTTCCAGATTTAACAGCATTGAAACAGAGGCATGCGATTTTATATGTCACCCTGGCTTTGACCGCCAACCAGTGAAGTCTGCGTAATAATAGTTGAGGGTGTTCTTTGAAGGGAGCTTTGAGGATTAGTCTGGCTGCACAGTTTTGAACGTGCTGAAGTTTTTTGGTGAGGTAGTCGGGAAGGCCTGCTAGTAGAGAATTACAGTAATCGAGGCGCGAAAGCACGAGAGAAGTGGTGAGAGTTTTGGTTACTTCCGTGGTAAGGAGATGTCGGACAGCACCTACACGTCTAATTTCCAGAAAGCATATTTTTGCAGACATGGTTCGCCTGTGCCTTCATATCAAGATCGCTGTCGATAAAGACGCCATGGTTTTTAACCTTTTCTGAAAGGGATAACAGTACTGCAGATCAGAAGTGAAGAATTTACAGAAAGAGCGGGTGTTTTGGCTCCTGGTGAGCAGAACAGTAAGGCTTCAGTTTTATTTAGCTGAAGTTTTTTTCAGCCATCCAGTCCCGAACGACGGACACACATTCAAACAATTCGCCCTTCGTTTGGTCGAGATCAGAGGCATTCCCCGAGCGTCTTAGCTGGGTGTCGTCGGCAAACATCTGGTGAGGATAGGAGTGGGTTTCAAGGATCCGATTGGAAAAAATCCTCTGATTTTAGAGTTCTCCGTTTTAAGCCCTGATGTAATGATCGTTCAGTTTACAGATACAGTGGGATGCCAGGAACACCATTCACCACATCATATCAAAATAAAATGGATCTGTTTCAAGGATCTGATTTATATTATATGATATATATATATATATGCTGAACAATTAAGTAGTGGGGGAAAACAAGTGCAGGTTAACCATTCTTCCATTATTATAGTAATGATTCGGCAAAGATCGGGAATTGAAAGGGGAAAGAAAATTTGAAGATGAAGTAAATGGGAAAACGTATATCATTAATATGAAAACCCTTCACTAGCTGCATGAGGAAACTATTGCAATATCTCTCAAAAACAGATTGATATGTATTGCCTGCTCCGAGGCCCAACAGATTGATATGTATTGCCTGCTCCGAGGCCTTTCATCCGCTGGATCAGACTCATCAGGGAGACACGACTGATTGTATCTGCACTCTTGGCCTCAGATAGAGACACACCACAGTCCATAATTCTGTGGTGTTCCGACCGCCAAGGGTTCAAAAAAGAATGCAACAGCACCCCCAAAGCAGCCAGCGAAAGGTAGTAGAATTAAAAAAACGAAAGTGTGGAGAGGAAAAAAGTTGTTGAAAACTAAAAACATTACGCAAACAGTATAAAATGTAAGAGACAATCTTTGAGCCTATGCTTGAGGATCCTTTAAGGATGCAAGGGAGATCAAAAGATACGGAACAGTCTGAGTGGTCAGCTCTGCTGTTCAATAACCCAAGCATTGTCAGCGGCTATATATATATATATATATATATATATATATATATATATATATATATATGTCAGCGGCTATATATATATATATATATATATATATATATATATATGATATACTAACCGGTTACCTGGCGTCGCCCGGGTATATATATAAGAGAGAGAGAGAGAGAGAGAGAGAGAGAGAGATAAGCCTACCTACATTTCTCAGTCTTCATCCCTCGTTCAACCATTTGTTTCTTATAAACCGATTTATATAAAAATGTGGTGAAAAAATAAGAAAGAACGGTTTTAACGGGATTTTATTTTGATAAGATGTGGTGAATGGCGTTCCTGGCATCCCTCTGTATCTGTAAACCGAACGATCATTACAATCAGGGCTTAAAACGGAGAACTCTAAAATCAGAGGATTTTTTTCAGGTTCTGCTGAATTTTACTTTGCCTTCAGTCCCAAGTCATAATAAAGCGTTCTGTATTTACCTTAGTTAAAAGCAATATCATACAGAACATGCTTTTTGTTTCTTTCTTAAACAGCAAAAGCAGTCTATATCTGTTCCATTTATCACTCAAACTTCTTACATATTAATTCTACTTTTCACATAAAAAAAACCCTTATGCCAGCGAAATTGAAACATCAGAATATTGTCAGGTTGAGCTGGGTGCTTACTGCAAGGCCTGGGGATAGACAGTGTTTTTTTTTTTTGTTTTTTTTTGTTTTTTTTTTGTTTGTGGAGCCAGGATGAACAGGCGATCAGGGTTGCCAACTCGTGAGCAGCCCACGTACAGCTGTCCATGCGCGAAGCAGGGCATGTCCAGGTGAAGGACAGCCACCGTCAGCGATTGTCCCTGGGCCTTGTTGATGGACATGGCGAAGCACGTGCGCACAGGGAACTGCAGCCGCTTGAACTGGAAGGGCATGTCGGGGATGATGGGGATCCTTGGCAGGAACCCATCCTCTCCTTTGTTTTGTCCAGTCATAATGGTGGCCTCAATGACGTGGGGCATCAGCTGCTTCACGACCAGTCGTGTTCCGTTGCACAGTCAGTCGAGGAGCATCCAGGTTTCTCAGCAGCATGATGGGGCATCCCACTTTCGTCTGCAGATGGAGCATTGAATCTGCGTGGGTGCTGGTTTGCAGGGGCTTTGTCGGGTCATATAACGATCCTGTGCTCAGGCAAGTGCGCTTTGTCCAGGGCTGTCTTGAAGCTGGCTACATAAGGGTTGTGAGAGTGCAGCATGGCTTGCAGGCGCTGAATGGTTTTTTCACACCTGGCATAATCTCGCAGCGTCTGGTAGCTTCTTTTTCACTGTCTCCCATAAAGTAAATCTGGAGAAACTGTGGCTTGGTTGATGGCTGCGGCATCAGGGACCCAATGCTGTGGTAGACCTTTCCCTGCACCTTGAATGCAGGCATGTATCCAGGCAGCTTTACCTCCCGTGCACATCCGAAGTTAGTCATTTGGAAAGCAAGCTATCGTTTGGAAAGCAGAGTTATACTTTCGTATGTTTGAAAGGACATGACTGGGTGTCTGCAGAGTTCCCAAGGAGATAGGATCGAAGAGGCTCTGGCGGTTCAATCAGGGGTGGCAGTCTGACCTTGCCACTGTTGCAGCAGATTCCTGGTGCATCCCCTCTCCACTTCAGAGCATGGCAATGTGGGCACTCTGCTGACAAAGTGCCGATGAAAACGTCCTTGTGGTTACTGGAGATGGTTGAAGCGCTGTAATGAAATGCTGAGTTAAGCCATCTGGTTTTGATTGGTTGTGATAAACCCCTAGCGCTCACACGTATGTCATGTTCTTGTTCTATTCTAACCTGTCTATGCTGCTGACTTTCTTGCTGTCTATTAATTGCCTTGCGTTCTCTATCACTTTTTCGTCTACCTTCCCTCTGTTCTAAAGTTTCTTGCTCTCTACGCCCTGCTTTGCGGTCTGTCCCTTTTTCGTCTACCTTCCCTCTGTTCGGTTGTCTCTTGGTGTCCACGTGCTGCCTTGCGTTTTCTGTCTTTCTGTTGTCTTGCATATATCTCGTCACTCACTACTTTCTTCTGATCGAGAACGTTGAACTCTGGCCGTAGCAGAAGAACAGCGTCTGAACGGGTTCTCTTTTTGGCGGCATTGTCACGATTTTAAGTTCGATTGGAAGAATAAAACATATGTAAATAAAAGAAGGTTAATTTAGACTTTCTAGGTGTGTATGTTTTGATATTCAAATCCATAGAACAGAGAAGAAATTAGATGGAATTGCGATGCCCGAAAGCACAAACTTTTTGGATGAGCCGAAAAGTTCGTCTGCTTCGGAGTTTGTACTAAAACAATAATTAATAGATTTGCGAGTTAGAAATGGATGTTGACTTACCACAGATCTACACATGGTCAAGTGATACAGAAGAATTCTGCTCGTTGTCAAACGTTCATGACGACGTCATTCAGTCGCTGTGACGTGACGTGTGCAGAACAGACAACGGACACCACGTCTTTTTCTTGGGATTTCTCTTGTGCGATTTTTTTTGTAGAATTCCTCACAGCTTTCTAATGTTGTTTACATAGTTTTTGCCATGAATGACCTTCGTGAATCAGAAGTTCGTGGTTTCGTCCATAATTCAAATTAAATTTTGGGGGGTATGCGCGTTTTGTTCGATATTTTTCCCCCTAAACATTCACGTGAACACACTTTTCAAATCTATTATATAATAAATCTATTATATAAAGCTCATTTTGTCTGTGGTGTAGTGTTCCGATGTTCAGTTTTGCGTCTGTGGACGCAAATTGCGTCACGACACAATGCGTCACGTGATTGCCGACCCGACGTTGCTGTTTGTAGGATACCAAGGATACTTGATACCAAATTTGGTGCCGATCGGCCTAAAACTGTGGCCGTGTAGTGTTCCGATGTTCAGTTTCACGTCTGTAGACGCAAACTGCGTCACGACGCAATGCGTCACGTGATTGCCGACCCGACGTTGCTGTTTGTAGGACAGCAAGGATACTTGACACCAAATTTGGTGGCGATCGGCCCAAATAAATCGAGTATAAGCGAACAGACAGACAAACTCAGCTTTATATAATAATATAGATATAGATAGATAGATAGATAGATATAATGTACATTAAACAGTTCAAGAAAACCTTTTTCTGTACAATCGAACAAGTGGTTTACACCCTTTTTCTCGTGCATTCATATATCCGTGTTCACACTCGCTCACTTTCCCACATGTATCAAGATTTTCGTTCATCTTCGTCTTCCACCTCACGTAAACACCGACATATGCCTTCTCTCTCTCCCACTTACCACCCTCCCCCCCCTCCCCCTTCCTTTAACTCCATCATCTCCACCAACGCATCATCCTGCTCACCACCCTCACTTTCTCTCTCACCATATATCCAACAAACATACTCATGTTAACTTTTTAAAATGTGTACACCAGATCTCTATCTCCACTCTCGCAACCCACAAATGCAATCTCCAATGTCCTCAGAAGCACAGCACGACAGAATCGAAAAATATCTTCCGAAACACAGATAAACAATAATAAATAAACGTAATATTATGGACAGAGTGCCTACGTGGGGAATATTGGAAGAAAAAAGCAGAAGTGGGGGGGGGGGGGTAAAAGCTCAGGGTAAATGGAGGGCGGGGGGAGGAGAAGTCTGGGGGGCAGGGGGAGAGGGGATGGGTGGAGACAAAGGCAAGGGGGGTATCTTAAAGGGAACAAAAATTGTTCTCTACTTGTTTTGTTTGAAAATTTCCTAATATCTATTAATTATCTTTTCTGGATTTTACTGTGCATACTTCCTGTCTTGTGTTGAGCCTTTTGAAAAATCGTGCCTATATTACATATCAAGAATGTTTCCTTTCGATTCGGTGAGTGTCGCTCGACGTGTGCGGACGTATTTTGCCACGCTCTCAACGGGTCCGAATCTGAGCTGTGAACTCAGTCGTACGCTTTGCCTATACGCGCTAACCGCGACAGCGTCTGTTTTTTTTGTTTGTTTGTTTTTTTTTTTTTTTTGTTTTTTTTTTTGTTTGTTTTGTTTTGTTTTGTATTTCCTTGACGTTCTAGTTTATTCGTTGAAAATGCAAGCTTTTTCTACAGTAACTCCCGTTTTTCTCAAATCAAAGAACATTCCGGATCACGACAAGAATCGGCCGTCCGTATTGGAAATATTCTTGGCGGCGGAACGAGTAGCTGGCCAGGGCTCGATCATCGGAGCTCAGAACTCTGACAGCTTGTGGCGTATTTGCCCCGCCACCAAGGAGGCACGGATGGCAATCCTTGTCCAGGGTATGCGGATGAGGGACACTACGCTACAGGTACGCAGTACAAACCCTATGTTCTCCCCAGCGATACAGGTGAGGAAAAGCCTCTACAAAACCATGATTGACAACATCCCGATCTCGGTCGCAGACTCGGAAATCGTGCATTCACTCGTCAAGCTCGGTTGCGAACTGAGATCAGACATTAAGATGGAGAGAGCTCGCGACGCAGACGACAAATTGACTCGATTTGTAACGGGTCGCAGGTTTGTTTTCATAACTGTCCCCTCTACTCCTCTTGATAAATTCGTGAAAGTCAGCATTTTAACAGCTAAATTGTTCCACAGAGAACAAAAACAGCAGAAAAGAAA
Organism: Conus betulinus; assembly: GCA_016801955.1. Lineage (NCBI taxonomy): Eukaryota > Metazoa > Mollusca > Gastropoda > Neogastropoda > Conidae > Conus > Conus betulinus. The sequence continues at coordinate 161,725 of JADBJO010000445.1, forward strand.
TCATGTGTTCACGCTGTCTGAAGCCAGATCACCATGTCTCACAGTGCTCACGAGACATTGTATGTAGACAGTGTGGGCAAACAGGACACAAAAGAGGTGACGTCGAATGTAAACTAACAGGCAGACAGACAGCGGACGGACTGGCGAACATACTATGGACAGACAGACAAACGGTAAAAAGAATGGTGTCAAAAAGACTGGTGCCAAAGAAAATCTTAGCACTAGTGAAACAGTGCAGTCCGCTGGCAAGTCTGTCGACGGGAATGACCGAGGCCGCCCTCTGTCCCGTCAAACCACCCTCTTGACCTCCATGGACCGCTCTCCCCGCAACAGGTCAGCTACCCCCAGCAAGCGGGCGCCTGTCCAGACACCGACAGAGCCCGGGAGAGAGAGCAGAGAAGTATCGGCGCTGTGACCGTGGGTCGGATGACTCGATGACAGCAGATTTTGTGGACTGTGAGTCAGAGTCCACACCGGCTGATCGGGGGAAATAGATCAGGTTTACTATTCATAGCTACCAACGGACAATGGCCTGGAAATGCATTATGGACTATGAGTTTGAACAGTGTCTATCTGATTGAAATTGCCGATAGTTTAATAAAATAAACGGAACTTTTCTATCCATGGATAAAATTAATATTGTTCACTAAACGTTAGGGTTTAAAAAAAAAGTTTAAAACGAAATCATTTGTTTGCATATTTGAAAGAAAAACGTTTTCATGTTATTTTCTTACAAGAATGTCACATAAGATATCTATGAGACCAAAATTTTTGTTGGAATCCAGGAATTTTCAAAATATTAGGAATCAAGTTCTCCCTTGAGATTGATCGCATTGTGCAGATTAATTTTGAAGGAAAACTTGATGAAGTTAGAAAGGATTTTACATAAATGGTCAAAGAGACAGCTAACTCCATTTGGAAAAATTGCTGTCATAAAATGTTTAGCAATGTCAAAACTGACATTTATTTCTCAATCTACCAGACCCTTGCCAGGCCTTATTACAGGAGCTTGACTCCCTTTTATTTAACTTTTTGTGGGATGGAAAAAGAAGCAGAATAAGTAAAAAGTTGTTTGTGGTGAATATATGTCTGGAGAACTGAAGATGTTGAATATTTTTTTTTTTTCATATTTGAGCACGCTGAAAATAAGTTGGTTGAGAAAATTATTTTCCTCTCAGTCTACCTTACAGACACATATATTCAACCTGTATCCACACTTAGACAAGTTAAATAAAGTAGGAGTGAGTATGTTCAGATACTTTTACACAGGCTGAACAATCCCTTTTGGAAGGATGTTCTGAACACTAAAAAAAAGTCTGTCAAAAAAAAAGTTCCTCAAAATATCCATGATTTTAACTTTGAGTTTATATTCTATAACATTGACATATTGAGAGCTAGACATACTATCTTCTTGAAAAGCTGGTTTGATAAAAACATATACTATATTTATCAACTACTAGATGAGGAAGGGAACTTTTACAGTTATCAGCACTTCCAACGTGAATATCCAGACATTGTAACAGATTTTCTTACTTATAATGGAATTATCCAAGCTATAAAAAAAACTATCAAATCAGGAAGGGTGTTCAGCCTATTGCAGGATACAAGATGCAAGGGAATTTAACTTGGAAACTAATTTATAAAGGGAATAAATATGTGCAAACAAGTATTTAATGATGGGCAATATATCGCCACAGGTATAGCCAAGTGGAATAGACAATTTTTGAACTTAAACTGGAAAAATTTTCCAAACGTGCATGTACACAAGTTCAGATGCCCAGCTAAGATGGCTACAGACCCGCATTATACATAGAATTTTACCGACTAACCGGTACTTACATTTACGCCAAGTCATCGACTCCCCTATTTGTGATTTTTGTGAAAATGAAGAAGAAACAATTGAACATTTATTGTGGAATTGCCCCTTTACTAATGATTTCTGGCTGGGTCTTCAGAGAATTATTTGTTCACCAAGTAACTAGTTGTACAAATTTAAGGTTTTCCAAAACATATGTTTTGTTTGGAGCAGATGGACACATTGTTCAGATCAAATAATGAATTTAATCATGTTATTGGCAAAACTATATATTTACAAATGTAAATGGAGAAAGACAATTCCACTTGTAAATGTATTCCTTGCTGTTTTTGAGAGACAGGTATAGTTTAGAAAGATACCGGTATGTTACTATTGGCAAACTTGACAAGTTTAAGCAAGCTTGGTACCCATATGAAAACCTTGTATCTTAACTTAATGTCAAAATACCTGTGCCTCAAACAGGAAATTGTGTGTGTGTGTGTGTGTGTGTGTGTGTGTGTGTGTGTGTGTGTGTGTGTGTGTGTGTGTAGTACTGCTACTGTTTGTTTATATATTTATTTGTTGTACTCCATTTTCTTTCTTCTTCTTCCCATTCAAATATTTGTAAAATAAGGGGGGGGAAAGTTCTCTCCCTTCATTCATCTTGAAATGTTTGCATCCTCTGGAAAATTAGCAACATTAATGCCATTGATTGTAATTTTGTGTGCATATTAAGTTTGTTATAACTTTTACACCATTGCACTATGTTTAATGTTGCTAAGTCTAACTATACTTTTTCAATAACACAACATGTTGATGAACAAATGGAGTATGAATGCAGGAATTGTGGAATGGAGGGAAAAAATCATATATTATCGAAAATTGATTGAAGTTTTCAGTTCTATAGAGTACGAAGATTTGATTATTCTTGGTGATTTTAACTGCACTCTGAACAGTGACCTCGACATAATTGCGGGTCAACCCCACGACAGATCGGAAACTGCCAGTTTTCAGCATGTTATTAATACATTAGATTTAACAGATGCCTGGAGACTTTATCATCCAAAAGAAAAAGGTGCCTCATGGATTCGTCTTAACCCATTTATTGCACGTTACTGAAAATAGACTGCTTAATCTCAATGAAGTGGAGACAGTTTTTAGAAGACCGTAATGCAAATACAATTTTTGAATACAATGCACTGCGAAACGCTCTCCCATCATCATGGCTGCAGTGGATTTATGAAAAATAATCTTGACAATGTTTACTCTGTTGACTGCAAAGCCCATCTATTTAACACAAAAAACAAAAGAGATAAAAAAAAAAATTTTTTAAAAGTTGCTGGAGCAAAGGAATTTGAGTAATGTTACTGCAAACAGCAAGGACTTTTGCGTAGAAAACTCGACTTTGAAGTGGATGAACACATATGGCTAACACCAAGAACATCTACAAAAGAGGTTAGGCTGTATGAACTACAATGGAA
>JADBJO010000445.1:167500-170000 GCA_016801955.1 Conus betulinus
TCTTCTTATGTTGATGTTTATATGGGAGAGCTTGATACAAAATTAGTAGAAACATCACCAGTACCAATGATTTCTTCCCTGTTACCCCAAGAAGTAAATGAACAATTCCGATATCTAGACTGGAGCAGGTTTCGAGATGATGGTTTTGTTGTCCTTCTTGATGAAAATATATTATATAAAGAGGTTCAAAGAACATCTCCAGTCTCTGAACCCACCTAACATAAAATGGACAATCACCAGTGGCAAAGAAGTAACCTATCTGGATGTAAAACTTCAAATTTCACAGGGCAAAATCATTACAGATGTGTTTTCAAAACATAGCCATGCGTACCTTCCTCCTTACAGCTGCCATTCCCCTGCCGTGTTCAAGGGACTCATTTCCAGTGTGGGAACTAGACTACGCATGCTGTGTGGTGAGGATAATACATTAAAAACTAGAATAGTAGAATATAGTAAATATTTTACAATGTCTGATTGTGAATATCAGAAAGCAGAAAGAGAACTTGATAGATGGGCTAGAAAAAATAGGAAACAATACTCACAGAAGAAAAGCAAACAAAAAAGACAAAAAAGATAGCCTCGGTGACAAATTATGATCCAAGGTATCCATCAAAACCAGAAATAATAAGGAGACATTTATCAATACTGTACTCTAACCCAGAAAATAAGAGAGTTTTTTTTTTTTTCATAACAATCAAATGATATCAGCTGACAGACGCCGTAGGAATGTAGGAGAAATTTACAAACCTACCGTCCCCAAGAGAAATCTAGAATACTTACTAAAATTAGAACCAGGTTATTTCACTTGCCAGGCAAAGAGGTGTGACACGTGTAAACATGGGGAGAATACTAAGAGTATAAAATCAGCTTGGAATGGAAGACTTTGGTATATAGAGAAACCCTGCGCCCTTACCCACCTCTTCTCTCTCTCTCTCTCTCTCTCTCTCTCTCTCTCTCTCTCTCTTCTACTTTTTCCAATATTCTCTATGTAGGCATCTTGTTCCTTCTGTCACAACAGTCCCCTCCCCTGCCTTCTCCCTCTCCTCCCCCCCCCCCCCCCCCACCTCCCCGCCCCCTCCCCTTCTTTTTTCCCACCAAAGGAAACATTCTTGATATGTAATATGGGCACGATTTTCAAAAAGCTCAACACAAAACAGGAAGTATGCACTGTAAAAACCAGAAAAGATGATTAATAGATATTAGGAAAATTACAAAAAAAAAAGTAGAGAAGACCAATTTTGTTCCCTTTAAGACACCCCCCTTCCCTTTTGTTTCCACCCTCCCCCTCTCCCTGCCCCCCCCCCCCCCCCCCCCCTTCTCCTCCCCCCCCCCCCCCCCGCCCCCCTGCTTACCATGCGCCCTTACCCCCCCCTTCCCCCCCCCCCCCCCCCCCCCCCCCCCCCCCCCCCCTTTCCGCTTTTTTCCCAATATATCCCCACGTCGGCATTCTGTCCATACATATCAGGTTTATTTATTATTGTTTATCTGTGTTTTGGAAGATATATTTCGATTCTGTTGTGTTGTGCTTCTGAGGACATTGGAGATTGCATTGGTGGGTTAAGAGAGCGGAGGGAGATTCTGGCGTACACATTTTTTAAAAGTTAACATACGAGTATGTTTGTTGGACATATGGTGAGAGAGAAAGTGAGGGTGGTGAGCAAGTTGATGCGTTGGTGGAGATGATGGGGTTGGAGGGAGAACGGAGGGCGGTGGGTGCGAGATAGAGAAGGCATTCGCCGTGTTTACGTGAGGTGGGAGATGACAATGAACGAAAATCTTGATACATGTGGGCAAGTGAGCGAGTGTGAACATGGATATATGAATGCACGATAGAAAGGTTTTAAGCCGCTTGTCCGATTTGTACAGAAAAAAGGTTTTCTTGAACTGTTTAATGTACCTTATACATACAGTGTGTTTCTCTAAACAGTTGCCATTACTGAAGAAGCTTTAAGCGAAATTTATTGGAGAATATGAAATTTATTTTAATCAAAGTGTATATATATATATATATATATATATATATATATATGTGTGTGTGTGTGTGTGTGTGTGTGTGTGTGTGTGTGTGTGTGTGTGTGTGTGTGTGTGTGTGTGTGTGTGTGTTTAAGCATATATATATATATATATATAGAGAGAGAGAGAGAGAGAGAGAGAGAGAGAGACAGACAGACAGACAGACAGACAGACAGACAGAGAGAAGTATCAAAAAGAAGAAACACGCAAAACTTTACATTCATGCTTACGATTGAAGCTGTGCAAAATTAGTTCTGCGTAAGTGAAGTGTACTGTTCCAGGTATATTAACACGTGGTACTGGGAAGCAGGTTCTGTGGCTTACTACTGGCCCTCTGCGGATCGTGCGCCAATCGGTGATGACTTGTGTGGACAAATATACTACCGTGATACGTTCCTTCACTTTGCTTTCATGGGTTGTTCCAAAGTATCTTTGTAGCTAAATTTTATCTATGTGAAATCTCTTCCACAAATCCCCGCCCCCTCGG
>JADBJO010000445.1:175000-179972 GCA_016801955.1 Conus betulinus
TACCTCTTATCATTATCGCATTTACGCTTGGGCATTGATTTTTCAGCAGCGTATAAAACAGCTTTTCTGAAGTTCTCATAAAATATATCAGTGTCTTCATGTTCCATGGAAATATGAACTATTGACAACAGAGTTGACTCATAGAGGTTCCAGTCAGCGCTATTGTATAAAAACTTAGGAATCATATCTTCAGCTTCTTCTTCATCTTGAATCTTTTCATTTAGTGAAAGAACAATAGGAAAATGATCACTTCCTAATGTGTCTTCCTCTGTTATCCAACTAGCATTCAGTGATATATCAGGAGATACTATCGTTAAGTCAATAGAGGTTGGCCTATGATTTGAAACATCAGGAACTCTTGTTATACTTCCATCATTCAGTAAAACTAATTTGGAGCCCAAAATATTTTCAACAAAGCGATTACATGTTGTGATAGAGCAGTTTGGTTCCCAAAACGGAGAATGTGCATTGAAATCCCCCAATATAATCCATTTCTTTTTTTTTCTGAAGAAGGAAGGTTTCTTAACCAGTCTGAATTATCTGTGTTTGGGCCATTTGGATTATGTACAGAAAGTATATTTATACTAGAATTTTTGCTCAATTTAAAAAACCCAGTAATAAATAATTCTTCTTTATCTTTAGCTGTTGAATTGAGGTCTAACTTCAAAGTTCTATAATTAAGATTTGATCTACATTATATTGCAGTCTGAACCCTTTTAGTTGATGTACTACAGTTATACACATGAGGGTAGTAGAATCCCTTGAATTGAGGTAATCTACTTGGTTCTACATATTGAGACTGCAAAGCCAAAATGCAAAAAATGTTGAATAAATGTAGTTCTCAAAATGAAGTAGATTTTTAACCATGTATACAGTTCCATTGTAGAACAATAATACAATTGTCAACATGTGTTTCATAATAATTGCTAGAACAAAACGTTATAAACAGACGTTGGGCAAAGTCAATAAGGTTGAAAGATGGGGACCCAAGGTTGTCGAGAGTACCAGGGGAAAGGCACTCTGGGGATGCGCGCAGGCCTGTAGCCATTGTTTGATGGGGTCCGATGACCACTGAAACCATGTGCACCACACAGGGTATTGGGAGCGCCTCCTGTGTGTCCGTTCCCAAAAGATGCGGTGGACGTGACGCCTCAAGTTGCCAGCGAGGATGCTGGTGCCCCTGCCTGACGGGGTGGATGGAGTCCTTCATCAGCCTGCTGTTCGTGGGGTCCAAGTTCTCATGGGACAGAAGGGACACGTTGTGCATGGGGAGCTCTGCAAGGAGTAGAGCGCTGAACATCTTCCGCTTGCTTTGCAGATGTCGATCTTTCGCTGGGGCCACTCTACTAACAATTATCTTGGTGTTTGGGTTATTTGCTTTTGCTTGTTTTACAAGTGCGGACATCTCTGACACGACTGTCTTAGGATCTTTTCCTTTTAGATCGTTGATCCCACAGCGAAACACTAAGCGCAATCAGCAGTCTTCACTGTGTTGGTGTCGCCTAGGTTTTTTGCACAGGCCTCCAGTCGGTAGAATGGTTTTGATACCAGATGTACACCGTACGCATACCCCAAACGACGTGGGTTTATCTTCCCCATTGTGGAATCATGGAATGGAATAAGCTTAGGCAGACCAGACTGGTTGACGTCATCCCTCTTTTCATCATGTTTTGACGTCACGACTGGCTTGGATTTGTGTTCTTGATTTCTTTGCTGCCTTTCAGAAGTGGTTGTTTTGGTTTTGTTGAATTCTTTCGGCGTTGAAGAGGTAGGAGATGCCTTGTTTTTATTTAGCAAGTGTGTTTTGGCAATGTCTGAGTAGAGTGGTTTGTCTGCCAGTGTTGAGGTGTTCTTGTGTATGTTTCGTCACTTACTTTTTGCACCATCTTTTCCTTTCTTATTTGATTTATGAGCATTCCTATGGCCACCTCTTCTGGTGAAACTTTCTATAACAGAACGTCCACAGGATGCGTCAGCTTTTCAATCGTTTCTAGTAGGCTAGCAACCTTCGTTTCCGAGGCATCACATTCACAGGCCGCGATAGCAACACTTCGTTGTTTCGACTCGATTGTTGCATTGTTTGCTTTTCTCTTCACTATGCACATTTTCATTTTTTGAAGGACTTGAATCCTCTGATGGAGGTCCATTTCCTTTGCATAGCGGTTTTCCTTTTTGTACTTCTCATCTTTTCACCTGATAATTGTTTCTTTGGCAGAGTAAACACTCAACGGTTTGTACGTTCAGCCATCTTGGCGTGTGTATCTTGTGTGTGTGTGTGTGTGTGTGTGTGTGTGTGTGTGTGTGTGCATTTGTGTGTGTGTGTGTGTGTGTGTGTGTGTGTGTGTGTGTGTGTGTGTGTGGGGGGGGGGGGTGGGGGGTGAATGTGTGGGGGTGTGTAGAAAGAAAGGGGGCAGAGTGGCTAAGACGTTCGCCTGCCAATCCAACGTGTGAGAAGTGCGTGGGTTCAAGCCCTGCCTTTCTCGCCCTTTCTTTCCCATTTTGAATGACAAATCGAACTGAACGACAAGTCCATCGGATGGGGACTATAAGCGAGTCGGACCCGTGTGCCTTCCTGGCCCCCTGCACACGTTAAAGAACCCACGACAGTTGAAAGCCGAAAAGAGCAGGGGGATCCCCGCTGCCGTGGCAAACTTGATGTAAATTGAAGATAGCCGACTGGTATTTCTTACCAAGCCACAAAAATTGTCACGTACTGTTATCGTGTGCTATCGTGTACCGGTGGAAATGGGGACACGTATAAACATCGTATGCATCCTATGTGAGAAACTGGAGGAATAATTGAGATAAATGAAAATGAGTGACTGATATTTGAATGGTACGGGAAACGACTGAATGAGCGCCAGTAGGCTGCTCTTCGGACTGCTCTACCTGGGTACAAAGTGAAACGACTGCAGGCGGAAATCTAAACAAATCTTAAATAAATGTCAGCGAACCGCCCAGAGAAACGTGGACAAACGAGTTACAAGACAAACCACAACGCGTTTCGACCTCTTAGGTCTTCTTCAGGTGCAACAAAAATGAAACAAATAACGAAAATGCACTTAGCTTTGATCGCTTCTGTGTTCAGCGCAAGGAAGAAGGCGTTGATAGTGCAACAAAAAATGAAACAAATAACGAAAATGCACTTAGCTTTGATCGCTTCTGTGTTCAGCGCAAGGAAGAAGGCGTTGATTCAACGCCTTCTTCCTTGCGCTGAACACAGAAGCGATCAAAGCTAAGTGCATTTTCGTTATTTGTTTCATTTTTGTTGCACCTGAAGAAGACCTGAGAGGTCGAAACGCGTTGTGGTTTGTCTTGTGACTCGTTTGTCCACGTTTCTCTCTGGGCGGTTCGCTGACATTTATTTAAGATTTGTCTACCTGGGTAGGCAGCCCGTTGAGTGAGTGAGGCAGTGTGTGTTTATTGTAAAGCGCTTAGAGCTTGGTCTGTGACCTAGGATAGGCGCTATATAAATACCCAATATAATAATAATAATAATAATAATAATAATGATAATAATGTGTGTGTGAGTGTTTTTGTGTATGTGTGTGTGTGTGTGTGTGTGTGTGTGTGTGTGTGTGTGTGTGTGTGTGTGTATGTGTGTTTATGCATACGTGCGAGTGTGCCTTTGTGCATACGTGTGTAGTAGTACTTTAATTTAACGTCTGTTCACCCTCAAGTGACATTAGACAAAAAAAAAAAAAAAAAATGCGAGAGAATCTTTTAAGTGTTGAGTGTTTTTGAGTAAATGTAACATCAATGCCATACTTACGTTTTGGATTCTACAGACACAAATGATCTCAACATTGTCAACAAATATCAAAGAAAAAAAATACCAACAGAACTAGAATGCAAAGTTTCTGAAAACAATTTAAGAAGATCAAAGTCATTAACTATTTTTTGTAATGTTATCAGATTTCGATGGTTGAGCGCAGTGCCTCCATTTTTGAGCATTTTAGCTTTGATGGCAGGACAGTGCAGAAGCAGATGATTCGTAGAAATTTGACTCCCACAAACACAAATACGATCTGGATTTGGTTTGACTTAAACTCTTAATTACTATATCCTAATGCAGTGTGTCACAAGCTTTTACACAATTATGCGCATACGTGTGTGTGTGTGTGTGTGTGTGTGTGTGTGTGTGTGTGTGTGTGTGTGTGTGTGTGTGTGTGTGTGTGTGTGTGTGCATGTGTGTGTATGCGTGTGTGTATGCGTGTGTGCGTGTATGTGTGTGCATGCGTCAGTGCGTGAATTTGATCCACATCTGTGATGGCTATAAGAACTGCAAGACAGGTGTTGATGAAATGAACTGTGACTGGCATGACGTAACACTAAAAACCAGTAAACCCCCCAGTCCTAGTCAACTTTGACAGACCTGGAGCCTTCACTGCGACTCCTCTTCCTGAAAACATTACCAACTGCCCTGACACTCACTTCCGGTGTCACAGTGGTGACTACTGTCTACCTGTCTACGTCAGATGTAATGACGTCAATGACTGTCCAGATCATGAGGACGAATATTTTTGCCATTCTTACACATGCCCAGGGTTTCTACCGATGTCGTGGCAGTGACCGTAAAATGTGCGTACACATGCATCATCTATGTGACAGCCTGCCTCAATGTCCACAGCATGATGATGAACTGATGTGTGATTTGACATGTCCCGCGCGTCATGTACGTGTTATGGTCTGACCTTCATCTGCCCCCACACTTTCCACACACGTTCTTTCCCACGTCTGCGCTACCTGGACGGCAAGGAGAGTGGGCTGCAGCAGGCTGATGTTACACAGCATGCCATGTTGATTCATCTTGGTGTTGAGGGCTGTCGTTGGACCAACGTTTCTGCTTTTTGAACTGCCCAATCTTCACAGCTTAGATTTAAGTGATAATCTTCTGACCCATGTCACCTTCGAATTGTTTTGTGGGATCACAGTTTCTCCAAAGACTGAATCTGGCAGGTAATCGTATATG
>JADBJO010000445.1:187966-195466 GCA_016801955.1 Conus betulinus
CAATAACAACAATCTAGAATGATAACGATTGCTATTAAGATAGTTATGAATGTAATATGGCATACTGTAATTTGATTGTTAGAGGTAATATCTAAAGAAGAAAAGAAGAAGAGAAGAAGTCCCTCTACTCTTATTCTTCTTCTTAGCTTTGTGTGGATTCGTAGTTGAGATACTTAACAACAATAAGGTGGTCGGGTGTATTTTCTAATTGAGTTAGCAAAAGCCTTCGATTTAATAAACAACGATGTGGTTATTAGAAAAGCTGGAAAAATACATTATTGACAATGCTCAATTTTGTTTAAAATTTCATTAGTCTGATCGTATTCTAGCTATTTTCTTAACGAGCTGATACTCTCAAAAACATGTTTGCCCAGCGGCATATCTCACGGATCGATTTCGGGGTCCGCTGTTGTTTTTCCCTCTACCTGCATGACTTGTGTGTGTGTGTGTGTGTGTGTGTGTGTGTGTGTGTGTTGTGTGTGTGTGTGTGTGTGTGTTGTGGTGTGTGTGTGTGTGTGTGTGTGTCCGTGTGGGCGCGCGCGTACGCGCGTACCTGCGTGGAAAGTATGCATGTGTCTGTGGTTCAGATATACGATTCAATGTTAAAATCCCGAAGTTGACATTACAGTCGTTAGAATTAGATACTTTAAATTCTCATCTAAGTTTTACTTTTTAATTCACTTTTCTTTTTTGTTAGTGATGACTTGTTAAGCGAATCACTGGTTTTGTTTGTCAGACAGAATTGTGAAAAAGGCCGTCAAGGGGTTGTAATTATTCATTTATTCATACATTCCTTCCTTCTTCATTCATTTATTCTTTCATTATGCATTCAATACACCTCCACCTGCACCACCTCCTTCTCCTTCTCCTCCTCATCATCTTTCTTCTTCACCTTCTTCTTCTTCTTCTTCTTCTTCTTCTTTCTCTTCTTCTTCTTCTTCTTCTTCTTCTTCTTCTTCTTCTTCTCTCCCTTACCACTTCATTTCCTCTTTTGCTCCTCCCCAGTACCGCTAACACTCATCACCTCTCATCAGTGCCATAATCATTGTTATTCATGCCTATTTTGATCTTCATATAATTGTTATTCATTGTTGTTGTAGTGGTGCTGGCGGGTAGTGTCGTGCTGGTCGACATTTTCTTCTTCTTCTTCTTCGTCGCGTCGTCGTCGTCGTCGTCGTCGCTTCTTCTTCTTCTTCTTCTTCTTCTTCTTCTTCTTCTTCTTCTTTCTTCTTCTTCTTCTTCTTCTTCTTCTTCTTCTTCTCTCTCCTTCCTCCTCTTCCTCCTCCTCTTTGCAGATAGACAGATAGTAAGAGAAACAAAGAGGGGGAAAAAGAGCCAATGAGAGCAGACTGGTGTAAGAATATAAGAAAATCAAAAGAGAAGCAATAAAACTATAGGAAGACAGACAGAAAAGCAAGAACGGAGACAAAGAGAATAAGTAAACACATGAGAAAAAAAAATCGCATGATCCAAAGACTCCCGAGGGAAATCATACCTCAGAGAGAAGGGATTGGGAAAAAAGACGAACACGGAGAATGCAGAGATAGGAGTAAAAATGGGTGTTGGCGTATTCTTTAAGGATAGTGAAGTGGTTGTTGGGGTGAAATTCTACATATCCAAATAAGTCTTTTTTTTTTTTTACCTGCTTCCATCATTTTAGGCCCAGTTACCAGAACGGAGAGACATTTCCATGTGTGTGTGTGTGTTGTGTGTGTGTGCGTGTGTTTGTGTGTGTGTGTGTGTGTGTGTGTGTGTGTGTGTGTGTGTGTGTGTGTGTGTGTGTGTGTGTGGTGTGTGTGTGTGTGTGTGCGTGCGTGTTTGTGTGTGTGAGTATGTATGTGAGTGTGTGTATTTGTGTGTGTGTGTGTGTGTGTGAAAGAGAGAGAGAGAGAGAGAGAGAGAGAGAGAGAGAGAAAGAAAGAGAGACGAGAGAGAGAGAGGGGAGAGACAGAGAGAAAGACAGACAGAGACAGAGACAGAGATGGGGATAGTTGCGGACAAAAAAAAACAAACAAACAAGATTGGCGATTAATATATCTGACGGCCCTTGACGAAGGGGAATTATGATCAAAGTCTTAACGGAGCGGACCACAACAAAGCCTATTGCAAATCGAAAAAAAAATGTGACATATGTAAGGGGGACATTGTGATCAAAGTCTTTACGTAGCGGACTACAACAAAGCCTATCGCAAATCGAAAAAAAAATGTGACATAAATAAGGTAGAGGAGCTGTCGGCGAGAGCATATCTCCTTTGAATTTTGAATATTTGATTCAGTCTCCTCCTCCTTCCTGCACATCAGGCGAGAAATGAGGAAGAAGGTGGGGGGGGGGGGGGGGGGGGGGAGGAGGAGGCTTGGGGGGGGGGGGTGCTGGAGGTAGCATGCGTAATGTTGCCTGAATCAATCACAGCTGCAGTGTTGTCCGCCTCTTTTCCTTGACCATCTATCTAAGACTAGGCTGACCACACTAAATCAAAACCAGACATACTTCCTTTTCTTCACTGATCAGTTAATGGGGCCTGAGTAGCTCAGTTGGTAGAGCGCCGGACTCGTAATCTTGGTGATCCTAGGGTTTCGGGTTCGAATCTCTGCCTGGAAGTTTCGGTACAGGGGGATCTTTCCCTCCGAGTTATCATTGGTTCTGACTCCATTTCCCATACAGTCCTTCGAATGAGACTATAAACCTAGGTTCCGTGTGTGAACGCACGCATAATATCTTGCAGACACGTCAAATCCCATCACCAACTTTGGGAAGAGAAGGTCAGTTTGTCAGTTGGCATGGGATGACACGTTACACATAGCATGCGCCCTGCGTAAGAAATAGAAAGAATAAAGGAAAGGAAAACTGAGTGAACGATATTGAATGAAATGGACTGGATGACACGGGAAACGACTGAATGAAGCGCCAGCTGGCAGCTCTTCAGTCGGCACTACACAGGTAGGCAGCCCGTTGTGTAAACGAATGTGGATTGTAAAGCGCTCAGAACTTGGTCTCTAGCCGAGAATAGGCGCTATATAAGTATTCACAATGGATAGAAGAGGAAGAAGAAGAAGAAGAAGAAGAAGAAGAAGAAGAAGAAGACAATTTCTACCGTCATGTCCTTCTGTGCCAAAAGACATGGATAGTGCACTAGGTATACCATGGTGCCAAAAGACAGGATAGTGCACTAGGTATACCATGGTGCCAAAGACATGGATAGTGCACTAGGTATACCATGGTGCCAAAGACATGGATAGTGCACTAGGTATACCATGGTGCCAAAGACATGGATAGTGCACTAGGTATACCATGGTGCCAAAGACATGGATAGTGCACTAGGTATACCATGGTGCCAAAGACATGGATAGTGCACTAGGTATACCATGGTGCCAAAGACATGGATAGTGCACTAGGTATACCATGGTGCCAAAGACATGGATTGGATAGTGCACTAGGTATACCATGGTGCCAAAGACATGGATAGTGCACTAGGTATACCGTGGTGCCAAAGAGATGGATAGTGCACTAGGTATACCGTGGTGCCAAAGACATGGATAGTGCACTAGGTATACCGTGGTAGGAAGATTTGCCAACGGCGTGAAGGGGGAGAGGAGACACCTTCGGAGTTAATCTTCCACTGAACAGAGCACAGCGCAGAATACAAGGAGGGGTCTACGCACTCAGGATGCCACGCTGGGGAATAGAGTGCGTGCGTTATGACGGCACTGGCTGTGTCGTTTCATCAATGTTCATTTGCTTCACACACTCATCCTGTCTCAAGTCCAGGAATGAGTCCAGGAATGAGAGACAGAGAGAGAGAGAGAGAGAGAGAGGAGGGAGAGATAGGGGAGAGAGAGAGAGAGAGAGAGAGAGAGAGAGAGAGAGAGGCGTTTCAATTGGGAACAGAGAGGAAGAGAGAGAGGGGGGGATTACAATTGCGAAAGAGACAAGAGAAAGAGAGGAAGAGGGGGGGGGGGGGGGGGACAGTTGATGAGTAAGACCTCAAGGGGGGGGGGAACTGGGGGATATGGCCGGGTGGGGGGGGGGGGGGGGGGGGGGGGGGGGGGGGGGGGGGGGGGATGCAATTCAACGTTCCCAAACTAGGTTGCGAAGTAAAGTTTGTCCCTGAGGTTCCACATCCAAATAGCATCCAACTCTTCATTCTGATTCTGACAGGCATTGCACGTTCATGAAGCTCCATGTTTTGGTTCAAAACATGCATATTTCAACATGCATATTATGTGTTGTGTAAGTGTGCACCCACACACATGCGGACGCGAATGTATCTGTATTGATGTGTATGTTTGCGTGTCCGCCAGTCTGCCCTGTCTCCCCCTGTCTGACAGTGACAGACGGTAAAAAAGGCTTGGGTGGATGTGAATCAGATTCCACAACTTTGCTCCTAGGGTCAGTATGATGAAGCGTTGTAAACAGATGAGCCAACGAACACCACCCGAGTGGCCTGCAGGTTCTCTCCTCTGGTGGGTCTCTTCTGGTGACTGCTATGGACAGCAACATGTAGACTACCTCTTCTGAGGACTGCCACATGACCGGTCTCGGGTGTGGCTGTGTTGTGGCTGGCCACAATGTGCGGTGTAGGAGAAAGCCCGCTGGAGCTGGGCCAAAATGCATACAGGGATTTGACAGAAAAACGATGAAAACTATCACAGTATCTAAAACTATCTTCTAAAATATATAAAGATGCTGCAATATGTCATACTTGTCGGTGTTCTTGCTGCTGCTGCTGCTGCTGCTGCTGCTGCTGCTGCTGCTGCTGCTGCTGCTGTGTGGTGTTACTGCTGCTGCTGTTGTCATTGTTGTCGTCGTGGTCGTAGTCGCAATCGTCGTCGTCGTCGTCGTCGTCTTTGTTGTTGTTCTTGTTCTTGTTGTTGCTTGTTGTTCTTCTTCTTCTTGTTCTTCTTCTTCTTCTTCTTCTTCTTCTTCTTCTTCTTCTTCTTCTTCTTCTTCTTCTTCTTCTTCTTCTCTTTAAAACACTTTTTTTGTGTTGTCTTCCTTCCTTCCTTCCTTCCTTCCTTCCTTCCTTCCCTTCCTTCCTTCCTTCCTTCCTTCCTTCCTTCTTTCCTTCCTTTCCATCATCGTTCCCCGGCTGAGCCTTAGACGCCAACCATTGTTGCGATGTTTTTTTTTTTTAACTTGGTCGTCTGTAATCCCGTCACTGAGGCAGATACAGTCTGTCTTCAAAGATAATGTCCAAATTCGACACTGATGTGTTTGGTGTTAGTTCTAAGGCACATACAGTCTGTCTTCAGGGATAATGTCCAAATTCGACACTGATGTGTTTGGTGTTAGTTCTAAGGCACATACAGTCTGTCTTCAGGGATAATGTCCACATACGACACTGATGTGTTTGGTGTTAGTTCTAAGGCACATACAGTCTGTCTTCAGGGATAATGTCCAAATTCGACACTGATGTGTTTGTTGTTAGTAAGGCACATACAGTCTGTCTTCAGGATAATGTCCACATACGACACTGATGTGTTTGGAGTTAGTTCTAAGGCACATACAGTCTGGGTTCATAATGTCCAAATACAACACTGATGTGTTTGGTGTTAATTCTAAGGCACATACAGTCTGTCTTCAGGGATAATGTCCAAAATACGACACTGATGTTCTAAGGCACATACAGTCTGTCTTCAGGGATAATGTCCACATACGACACTGATGTTTTTGGAGTTAGTTCTAAGGCACATACAGTCTGTCTTCAGGGATAATGTCCAAATACGACACTGATGTGTTTGGTGTTAGTTCTAAGGCACATACAGTCTGTCTTCAGGGATAATGTCCACATACGACACTGATGTGTTTGGTGTTAGTTCTAAGGCACATACAGTCTGTCTTCAGGGATAATGTCCACATACGACACTGATGTGTTGGAGTTAGTTCTAAGGGCACATACAGTCTGTCTTCAGGGATAATGTCCAAAAGCGACACTACGACACTGATGTGTTTGGTGTTAGTTCTAAGGGCGCATACAGTCTGTCTTCAGGGATAATGTCCACATACGACACTGATGTGTTTGGTGTTAGTTCTAAGGCACATACAGTCTGTCTTCAGGGATAATGTCCAAATACGACACTGATGTGTGTTGTTGTTAGTCTTCAGGGGCACATCTAGAGTTTCTCAATTCTATTTTTTCCAAAACGTGATGTGTTTGTTGTTAGTTGTCTGAGTTTCTCGTGTGTGCGTGCGTGCGTGCGTGCGTGCGTGCGTGCGTGCGTGCGTGCGTGCGTGCGTGCGTGCGTGCGTGCGTGCGTGCGTGCGTGCGTGGTGTGTGTGTGTGTGTGGTGTGTGTGTGTGTGTGTGTGTGTGTGTGTGTGTGTGGTGTGTGTGTGTGTGTGTGTGTGTGATCCATACCACTGGCACACAATGTTTTACACTTCTACGAAGGATTACAATAAAATGAATAAATTAAATTCATGAACACATAAAAAGATAAATAAATAAATAAATAAATGAATAAGGGAATTGATGTATAGATAGATAAATAGTACAAAAGAATACTATAGTGTTCATTCATCCCTATCATGCGTACATAATGACCAATAACATCAAAGAAACCAATTTCTACTGTCATACTCCTCCTGTTGCAGTTCACGTGCGCAAGCAGTCGCCCTTGTCCTTGTCAAAGAGTCAGAGATGAGAGAAATAAAAAGCAGCCAAACGTAACAAGTGATAGAAATGCAAACATGGAAATATTGTATCAAACATGTGTTTGTTTGTTTGTTGTTTTTGTTGTTTCCTATAAACGGTGGGTTCAACTTAAGGTCAAAGCCTTAATATAAAGTTAAAGAATGAGAGAAAACACAGAGATCGGTAAAATCGTATGTGGGAAAATGTATTACTGGAACTACTTGATTTGCTTAAAGAGTTATGACTCCGGGCAAAAGAAAGGGGGAAAAAAAAACACGCAGAGGAATAGGCAAATAGATAAGAACAAAGAGGGGTGGGTGGGGTGGGGTGGAAGAGGAGATTGCAAACCACGTATTTTGGTGGTGGAACCGACAACACATATAACTGAGCTATGAATCAGTAACCCTCTCAGTAAAATGGTATGGTTTCATTATGTTTACAAAGGAAATAAAGATTTAGAAGAAATGAACCAAAACACACGGAAGCAAACACAATTAGAAAAAAAACTGCACAACTCACAAAACAAAACAAAACCAAGCAACTAAACAACCAAACAACAATGAAAAGAAAATCATCAATACAGCTTCCTGAAAGATTAACACAGATACATTTCCAGAACAGCTTTTCAACTGGACATTATCCTGCAAGGCACAATGACAGTGGGAGAAGAAGGAAGAGGCAGACAGAAGGAGAGGAAAGGGGGAGGAGAAGGAAGAGGCAGACAGAGAGAGAGGAAAGGGGGAGGAGAAGGAAGAGGCAGAAAGAAGGAGAGGAAAAGGGGGGGGGGAGAAGGAAGGGGAGGACAGAAGGAGAGGAAAGAGAGCTGTAATATTTGGACCTGTCCTTCGCCGCTTCAGAGATCCATAACA
>JADBJO010000445.1:197966-202966 GCA_016801955.1 Conus betulinus
TTCTCAACCATCATGATCGGTTGATGCCAAGACACTATTTCACATACTACAATGAACACCATCCCAGCAATACTGTTCACGTTTTCAGTAATACTGTGTGCATGAGTTTCCTATCCCTCCCTCACGTATGTGTGGGCGGGAGAGATATGAAATCCCCCCCCCCCCTAAACTCTCCCCCTTTTTTCCCCATCAAACGATAGCCCCTCGCCCATTGGTTCCTTTCCAGACATTATCATCACTACCCCCCCCCCCCACACACACACACACACACACATAACAACTATCATCACAATCATTATTATCACTACCCACACCCCCACATATAACAACTCTCATCACAATCATTATTATCACTACCCACACCCCCACATATAACAACTCTCATCACAATCATTATTATCACTACCCACACCCCCCACATATAACAACTCTCATCACAATCATTATCATCACTACCCCCCCCCCCCCCCCCACACACACACATATAACAACTATCATCTCAATCATTATCATCACTACCCACCCCCCACATATAACAACTATCATCCCAATTATTATAATTATTACTCATGCCCCCACATGTAACAACTATCATCACAATAACCATCCATTTAGTTTTTTTTTTTTTTTAAATCATATCTATTTCTTACCACCAAGTATTATTATCAATCCACCATAATCACTTACGTCATTAACATATCACTCCATTACATAATAATTCCAAAACAAACAAACAAACCCTACTATTTGACCCCTAAACCCCCCATCCCCCTTCTAAAACAACCCAATTCATCAGTATATCTCCTCGTACATATACTGTTTCATCCTCGCCACTATTATCACCATTACTGCCATCATGACCGTTATTATCACGGTCATCATTGCTGTTTCAACTCCCATAGTCCCCTCCTTAACGGCCTGGTTTTCGTCCGAAAGCTATTTTGCGCTGAACATGAGAAGATAAGTGGCTTGTCGTTCTTCGTTTTACTGTTCTAATTATTGTTTGGTATTGCCTGAACAAGACCCAAGAGGTCGAAATGCGTTGTGTTTTGTCCTGTACTCTATTTGTCTGTATCTGTATCTGTGGCGGTAACTAACCCATTTTCTTTCTCTATTAGACTCTATATAAAACTGAGAGAGAGAGAGAGAGAGAGAGAGGAGAGAGAGAGAGAGACAGACAGACAGACAGACAGACAGACAAACAGACAAACAGAGACAGAGAGTGAGACAGCATAACTGTTGGTGAGTGGGCAAGAGGAGTGGGGTGCGTTGAGACAGGTGGTATTGAATGTTTGTAGACCAAGTTGTGAAGTTTGTCCTGGGCGTGCTAAAGCCTTTTCACTAGCTGCCAATTGCTGGTCTAGGCCTACTGTGTGTTGCTGGTCACTGAACCATCGTGTTGCTTTCGGTCTAAGAATGTTTATGCGTATGTGGTTGCATGCGCCCATGCGTGCGAGCATGCATACATGCAAGTGTGCGCGCGCGGCTCTCTCTCTCTCTCTCTCTCTCTCTCTCTCTCTCTCTCTCTCTCTCTCTCTCTCTCTCTCTCTCTCTCTCTCTCTGTGTATGCATGTGTGTGTGTGTATGTGTGTGTGTGTGTATGTGTGTGTGTGTGTGTGTGTGTGTGGTGTGTGTGTGTGTGTGTGTGTGTGTGTGTGTGTGTGTGTGTGTGTGTGTGTGTGTGTGTGTGTGTGTGTACATGGTACACGATGTCTTATTGTTCGTCAATGCAATAAATAAGTTTCAATGAATGTACAAGTATGTTTATATGTTGGTTTTTCCTTTTTTTATCTATAAGTTTCAAACAAAAAGTTTCGAACTCCCAAAAGCTATCGGCAAGAACACAATGGAGTGCCAGAGGTTCAGCGTGTCTTGTATACGGCATGATGAAAACCGGAGCCCATCCCTCTCCTACCTCACCTTTTGTGTCGTAAAATGCATGCATGTGAATACCAGGACATAGGCTAAAGTCTAATCTGACAGTTTGGGGGAAGGGTTAGGAGTCCCCGCAAATGCTGGGTGCGAGGAGAAAACTTCCTCCAATGTAGACATCTTCACTGGGTGGTGAGAGCAAAAGTCTTGGATGCAGAGAACAAGCCATTGTCCAACAGCCTCAACTGGGCTTACAGTTGACGAGAAGAGCAAAACATCAGAATATCCCTGCCAGAACATCCTCTTATGCCATTTCAAAATCGTACAATCTGATCCCAAGCTGAATCGATCTTCTCCAAACCTCCCCTCATCGCCTACAGGAGAGACAAAAACCTTCACGACCACCTGGTACGAACCAAGCTAAGTAAAAAACACCAACTCGACAGCCGGAAACTACCCGTGTAATCAACCTGGATGTAAAACCTGCGCTTTCATTGCCAACATCCACAGCATCACTGGCCCAAAAGGAAAATTCAGTGTCCAATCCCATTTCACATGCCAGTCCACCAACCTGGTGTACGTATTGAGATGCAGCCTCTGCTCAAAGTTGTACGTTGGGGGAAACATATCGTACCCTCAACGAACGCTTTGTGGAACACCTCAGAGCCATCCAGTCGTCTCATCCAACCTCAGTGGGGATTTTATTTCAACGCTGGTTGCCACAGCCAAACCCATATTTCCGCCAATGCTGTTTGGCAAAACCAGTCCTCAGCTCCAGAAAGAACATTCATGGAGTCCAGGATCATCTCTCGCCCTGGCACCACACTCCTTGATGGACTCGGCTCCCACATCTGACTTTTTTTTAGTTAGAAACACTCCAGCTCTTTGCCCTCGCTTTCTTTTTCCCCCGAACTCTCCTCCTTTCTCTCTACACCCCCTTCCCCAGTTTCCCCATCCCACCATATTTACAATAACACCCCATGTACATATATAGCATATTTATAACATAATATGTACAGCATAATATATACATCCCAAACACCATCTCCATCATCCAGATATGCATACTCATAGACACATACACATGTGAACGATCCATATGCACCTTTTTTTTTGTATAGGAGTTTCCACCCAACCCCCCCCCCCCCCACACATACCTCTCACTCCCGCGGTTTGTCTGTGTGTGTGTGTGTGTGTGTGTGTGTGTGTGTGTGTGTGTGTGTGTGTGTGTGTGTGTTGTTGTTGTTGTTGTTGTTGTTGTTGTTTGTTTCTTTGTTTCTTTGTTTGTTTTGGTTTTGTTGTTGTTGTTTGATTTTTGCCCTCCTCTCCCCTTTATTTACACACCCTCCAGCGCCCCCTCTCAAGCATAAGACTCATCCTCCACCACTCTCCTTGTTTCTTTGTCTCTAGTTCTGTTTGCTATTTCCCTCTATCTGCCTCTCTTTTTCCTTTTCCGCATCACACACACACACACACACACACACACACACACACACACACACACACACACACACACACACACACGAAGTCTAGACGTTTCTAGTCCAGTCGAACAGAGGTTCACACAAAGGTTTCCAAGGCGGAAGAGAAAAAGAAACAGAAAAAAAAAAATGATATGTATATATTTTTTATACGATAGCAGGGGGGGGGGGGGGGGGGGGGGGGGGGCAGACAGGAGGTACGTTACAGATCGTTCTTACGTGAAAGGAGACCTTACTGTTTTCCCGTAGATTCTACCAGAGCAGTGTTCACTCACACTTTGGAAGCAAGTCTTGTGTGTTGCATGTCACGTGGTGCGACATCTAGCTCATCAACAGACACGCACAATGTCAGAAAACAAATATACGCCTTATCCTTGTCTTTTGTCCTCCATCCTCCGTTTTTTTTTCCCCACTTTTTTTTTTTCTTTTTTTTTTCTTTTTTTCCTTTGCTTTTTCTTGTTTTTCTTTTTTATGTTCTTTTCAACAGTGGGGCTCAGTCCTCTTTATATTTCCCCCCCACTGTCTTCACTTCTTTTGGAAAATGACGCACACTCGCCATGCATAGTCTGTAAATGTTTTGTTTGTTTGTTTGTTTGTTTTTTTTGTTGTTTTCTTCTTTTTCTAAACAGATGGATAATTAGGTGCTGATCTTAATGTTTTAGCGTTTGATACGATACTTGTGGGTTTATTCATGTACTTATGTGTGGTGCACTAACACTTTCCTTCTGCGATGTTTACTACATGGCATTTTTTTTTTTTTTCATGGACGCTTCTGGTCGCATTCTTCCTTTTCTTTCGTTTGGTTTTAGAAACATACCAGTCAACAAAACATAGTCATGGAATACGCCCTAATCTTCCCCCACCCCAAATTCCTTTCCCGAACTCAGTCCTCTCCCTTCCTCCCTGGAATATCATCACCCTTCCCATCCCCTCTCTCTCTCTCTCTCTCTCTCTCTCTCTCTCTCTCTCTCTCTCTCTCTCTCTCTCTCTCTCTCTCTCCCCCCCCCCCCCTCCCTCTCTCTCTCTCTCTCCTCTCCCCCCTCTCTCTCTCTCTCTCTGTCTGATCCTTGGTTTAGCAGAATAAAGAAGTCTATAATTCATACGCTGTTTGTGTATATGTGTGTCTCGTTTGTTTGCTTTCTTTCTTTGTGAATAAAGCTTCTGATTGTATGAACAGAAGCGTATTATGGAATGCATTGAGAAACAAAAATAAATACTAGATTTAAACTTTATGGATCACTGTCCCTCCCCAAAAAGTACGGCAGATGTTTGTTTAGGGAGCCCTGAATCTTTTTTTTTTAAGTCACCCACAATTGTCTAGAAATACCAAACATTAGCCCCGGCACCGGCAATCCACATAGGGTAGTCAATGTCAAGTCGTCAAGAGATAACCCACCGGAGGAGACACTGCACTGCTGCCGAGTCACTTCGGCGGTGTTCAGTGGCGCCTGTTCTGATCTGACATACGCAGGACACCACCTACTAAGCCCCCGTACTGACGACAATAATTGCCTAGTCGCGGAACCGGTGTCGTATATAATACTGTTTGCTCATAAAATCGTGTGGCGGCGACAGTATTCCCGGGAAAATACCGCAACTGGTTCATAAGCGACATAATTTCATAAAAATGGGTAGCGCGACAGGATT
>JADBJO010000445.1:220466-240466 GCA_016801955.1 Conus betulinus
GAGTTACGGACTAACTCTTATGGTACACTGATCTGTTAGTGCCTTTTCCTATGAAGAATAACAGCATATGCATTGGTACCCTTAATGTACGTGGCTTTAGAAATAAGTAAAAAGAACAACATTTCATTTCATGAGGAAACAAAACATAGACATCTTAATCCTACAAGAAACATACGTAACAAAAGATATTATACAAGAAATCAATGTACAATGGACAGGAAACGCCCATTACAGTCCAGGCACAAACACAAGTAATGGATCATCGTTCTCATAAATGATAAACAAATGAATACAGAACTCATCCACGCAACAGATCGAATACTGTTAATAATGGTTGTATCAAAAAATAAAACTAATGTCATAGCTAACTGCTATGTCCCTAACCAAACAAGTGATAATCTAACATTTCTAAATCAGCTTAATAGGACACTACAAGTACAAATTATGATCATCTGTGGGTCATGGGAGATTTTGAATTCAGCAGTACACCCCCATTGACAATGTTTCAGGAAAATCTCACCCACAAGAAGAAAGAGAAGCTCTTTCAGATTTATTAACATCCTACGACTTAAAAGATACATGGCGAACATTCCATCCCGACGCCAGAGATTACACTTGGTCCAAATCTGCCCCCGCTTATTGCAAGAGGAATTGATTACATATTTTGTGATGCTTTTTCATACACATCCATACGAGGAGCAAATATTGAAATATTCCCATGCTCAGACCACAAACTTGTGAAAGTTAAATGTTATACGAAAGAGGTCTAGGATACGGAAATTTAACAGCTCATTGCTGTCAGAGGAAGAGTTTCTAAAAGAAACGACTAACTTCATTGATGCTCACTTTATCAGAATGACAAGGAAAACCCACAAAAGGCATGGGAAATGTTTAAAGTAAAATATAAATCATTTGGTATAAACTTTCAAAGGTCGCAAAAGATTGGCCTCTCAGCAGAAACAAACTAAAGTCAAACAGCTGAAAGAAATTGAACAAAAACTGTCATACAACCCCTTTGATAAAGGCTTAGCAACAAAAGCACATCAACTTAAAAAAGAAATAAACTGCAAGAATTAAAAGATGCACGGGGCGCTCAAATTTGATCAAGAGTCAAATGGATCAAAGACGGTGAGAAGAACACTAAATACTTCCTGCGCTTAGAAAAGACACATGGAGCAGCAAACACTATTGCATCACTGTGTGTAAATCAGTCATTAACAGAAATCCCCAAACAATATTAAATGAAATCAAGCAATACTACGCACAGCTATACAAAAAAGACACACCACTTAAACGCGGAGAAATGAAAAGACAATTTCCTAACTGATGATGACTTCCCCACACTCAAGGATGAAGAAAAAAGAATTCTGCGACAAGGAAATTACACCAGACGAGCTCATGCAAGCCCTTAATCATTTAAAAAAAATGAGTCTGCACCTTGGAGTGATGGTCTCACCCCACTCTTCTACAAGAAATTCTGGGATAATTAAGACAACCCTTGCTGAATTGTATTACAGCTTCACTTGAGCAAGGTGAACTATCCTTTTCTATGAAAAAAGGAATCATAACATTAATACACAAAGGCAACGATCTAGACAAACACAGCCTCGCTAACTACAGGCCAATTACACTCACAAATACAGACTACAAAATATTCACAAAGGCACTAGCCTTGAGACTACAGAACATAATAACATCAATCGTAAATGAAGACCAAGTAGGATTTATAAAAGGCAGAAAACATAGCCTTCCATTTGAGATTCTTTGATGATCTCACTGCATACCTCAACAGAACGAATCAACCAGATGCCCTAATGGCACTAGACTTCTCTAAAGCGTTCGACACTCCTATCTAAAGACTGTATCGTAGAAACGCTTGATTTGTTCAATTTTCGGCCCACGATTTAAAAAAAATCTGTTTTAACCGTTATGGAAAAAACACACAAAGCTGTATTCACAATGGTGGATAGTTATCTGACTGTTCCCAACAGAAAGAGGCATTAGGCAAGGTTGCCCCCACAGTCCTCTCCTTTTTGTGATAAACTGTTGAGACACTTGCTATCCGAGTAAGGTACAGTAAAGAAATCCGAAGAATTAAGTTAACACAAAATCCTGGCAAAAGCAACGCAACCAGCCATACTAAAATAAAACAATTTGCGGATGATACAACACTGACCCTTAAGGATGATCAAGATACTTAGGAAGCCACAAACATAGTTGTGAAATCCGATGATTTTCCGGCCTAAAGCTGAATAAAAGCAAGTCAGAAGGCATATGCTTAAGATCACGAAAGTGTGATACGGGCACTGTTAATAACATACCTATGAATTCTGGTAAACTCAAAAGTTTTAGGCATTACTACTTCTCGGCAGACACAAAAATCTCTGAAATCGAAGAAAACTGGAAAGCCAGAGTAGATAAGATGACCAAAATCATCCAGAAATGGGACGACAGAAACCCATCCCTCTATGGTAAAGTTATTCTAACTAAAACATTTCTTCTGTCACAATTCTTTCATGTATTGCAAGTCGCAATTATACAAAACAAACCTCCATTCTGTCAATTCACTAATTTGTAGGTTCCCCTATGGGGAAAAAATACAATAATAAAAAAAGCATTGGAAAGACAAAAAGAGGTGTCCTTAGCCTAAAAAGGAAAAAAGCAGCCTAAGTATGATTAACATCGACCATCACCACCAAATGGTCCTGGTCAAATGGGCGGTCTGACTCCACAAACAAACCAAAGCTCACTGGAGCATCCTCCCGCGAAATAACATGTCACCTTTCCAGAACAGCCACTGCGTTTTTAACTGTAATGTTGATCCTAAAGAAATTCAAGGATTGTAAAGAGTCACCTCAGTCTTTTGGAAAGACGTAATAATTGCGGTCATCACCTTTAACAAAGACCGACCAGTAGAGAATGTTAAAACAGAACCTCTGTGGAAGAACAGAAATGTAAAATACAAAGAAAAATACATTACAATTTACAAAATGGTATAAAGTTGGTATACTTCTCATTCACGATCTTTGGCGAAATGGACGTACAGTGACCTTTAGAGAAATAAACAAAGCTGGGCACTTCCCCAAACCTTACATTCAAATACAATGCGCTGACAAACGCAATCCCATCCACATGAAGCAACAACTTGCTAACATTTATCACAAAGACGAACCCCCTACTGATGTTGCAACAGACGAAGGAAACCTCACAGCTCTACCAAATAAACAAATCAGAAAGGTTTTCGCCCAAAAAGCAAACCATGAAATATGCGCGACACATTTTTGGAAGCATAAATTAAACATCAACATCCAAGACTACTTTAACTTAGCGTATGAATGTACAAAGGAATCTAGACTGAGGCTCCTTTCATTTTAATTCCTTCACAACATTTACCCCACCAACACATATTACACAAAAAAGTGGGTGTGGTGGAAACAAATAAATGCCACTGGTGCCAAGAAATAGATTACACTGAGCATGCCTTCTATTCCTGCCCTAACTTATCTACATTCTGGAACCAAGTAAAACAGTATATTCTCACACGCTACAACATACAGATCCCTATGAATGTAACAACAGCTCTGTTTGGCGTTACCAAAACAGATGTATTCACAGATAAACCAAGAAAACAAGCGAACATGGTTCTATTAATTGCAAACCTTTCTATTTCAAAGTTTAAATATGGAAAGTGTAAAAATGTGGAACTGATATTTGAGACTGAACTAACTTTACGAAATATATGAAAAACCCCAAGTTGAATAAGAATAAAGAAACAAAAAAAAAAAAAAACAAAAAAACAAGCAAAGAGAGAGAGAGAGAGAGAGAGAGAGAGAGAGAGAGAGAGAGAGAGAGAGAGAGAGAGAGAGAGAGAGAGTAGTAACGCATGAACCTAATGATTTGTCATATATGGGGACATTTGCTTTGCTGGGAAAAAAAGAGAAAAGGAAAGGAAACAAAAGAAGAAAAAAAAAGGAGAGATGATGACAAAGGGAATCAATTTATCATATACATAGAATACAGACTAACAAGATGACAAATGAATGATTTAAGGAAAATAAAACTTGGCCACGGAGAATCACAGCGGACAGCTACAGCTTGGAACAGCAGGCAAACGAAAAGAGGAAGTGAGCGAAACGGCAGCCAGGAAGCGGAAGGAAACCAACGCACATGGTGCTGGCGCAAGCGCAGTCACAGCACGGAGCATCCCCTGCCTTTGATGGAAAAAAGAAAGAACTCGACCTTCCAAGACACGACTCCACACCACTGCAGGTTCAGCTTCTTACTGAAGAGAACGCCGTACTGCAGAATGAAGACCTCCACCGACAAAAAGTCAGAGGTGAACAGAAATGAAGATAGTCAAGACACACCGACGACGATGAGTACTCTTAGAGAAGACAAGACAAGACAAGACAAGACAAGACAAATTCTTTATTTAGGAGGATAATAGATAAGCACTGACGTGCTTTTTTTACATCCAGTCCTCGCCCTGAGTAGGGACTACAACATGCAGTGAAAACAATTAATGTAAGAAAGCAGAGAAGCAAGCAAAGCGGTCATGTAATCATAAAGGAACATCAAATGAAAATAGAAGAGAAATGAAAACAAAAAAACAACAAAAATAAGAATAATAACTAACAAACTAACTAAAAGTAGAACTAAAAAAATAGAATGACAATAATGAAGAGGAAGGAGAGAGTGGAGGTAGGGAGTGAGGTGGGCTGGGGGAAGACAGACAGACAGACACAGAGAGAGAGAGAGAGAGAGAGAGAGAGAGAGAGGAGAGAGAGAGAGAGAGCTTATATAATGCATGCGTAACTTATGTCCATTATATAATAGAAATTAGCAATACAAAGTAAAGAAAAAAAAAGATCCCCGTCAACTGCTCTTCCTCTTGGTAGGAAACAGTTGAAAATTCTGATCTCCAAGGAAAAAAAAAAAAAAAGAAAAAAAAGAAAAAGAAAAAAGGTCATCCTCATGCCATTTTCGGATTTGCCACCAAAATTCAGTTAAATTAAATAGGTTTGCCTGTTGATGCGTTAACATGTTAAGAGTCAGTTAGGGTCAATCTGTCTCATATTGGTTACACCGTGAATGTATTTTACGTTCATAGCTCTGTCTTGGGCGTACATTTCTTTTGGATTTTTATTTGTTGTTTTTCGGTTTAGGAGGGTCTATCTTCCCATTGCCTTTTGCGTTTTACGATGTACATTACTTGCTGAATACTCGATGGCGACGAGTTATTTTTTTTTTTTTCTCCTAATCACTTAGAGTTCAGCCGACATAAATTGTTGGGCATCCTACTTTATAGACGACTCTCGGTTTGTCTACATGATGGAAACATTGGGAGAGGACGGGATAAATGTATGACCTTTTCTTTTTTTTAAGGAATCATCATAACAAGTTGAATGGTTTTGATTTATTTCCATTTAATAATGCATTTCTCGTGTACCTCTCTTCGGTGCAGAAGTGTTGAGGAAGGATTTCCTTTTCGGAGCCGTTAAACGTTTCAACTGCGTTTATGTTGGTCAAAATTAATGATCTGTCCACTGAGACAGCAGGAGATGGGCGGAAGTGTGGGTGGGAGAGGGGGGTGGCGGTGGTGAGGTAACTGTGTTGTAATTATAATGCCCTGGGGAGGGTGTGTGTGTGTGGGGGGGGGGGGGGGGGGAGGCGAATCATAGTAGCAAAGTCTATACATTACTTTCACGCTGATCTATTTGTAGGAGATGGTGGGGGTTGGGGTGGTGGTGGTAGAGGTAGGGGGTCCGGAATAGCTCAGTGGTTGAGCGCTGGGCTCGTAGTCTTGGTGATCCTGGGGTTGCGGGTTCGAATCTCCGCCGGGCCATTTCGATACGGGGGGATTTTTCCCTCGGAGTTAACATTGGTTCTTACTCCTTTGAATGGTACTATTAGCCAAGTTCCGTGTGTGAACGCACGCATAATATCTGCAAACACGTACAATCCCATCACCAACTTTTGGACGAGAAGGCCAGTTTGGCTGTTAGTAAGGATGGCACGTTACACATAGCATGCACCCTGTGTGAGAAATGGAAAGAATGAAGGAAGGAAGGAAATTAAGTGAACGATGTTGACTGGGTGACAGGGGAAACGACTGCATGAAGTGCCAGCTGGCAGCTCTTCAGTCGGCACTACCCAGGCAGGCAGGTGTAAACAAGTGTGGATTTGTAAAGCGCCTAGAGCTTGGTCTCTAGCCAAGGATAGGCGTCATCTAAGTATTTATAATAACAATAATGATGATGATGATAATGATAATAATAATAATAATAATAATAATAATAATAATAGGGTGGTGGTGGTGGTGGGTAGTGTGCATAACTGATGTATTTGAAAGTCCAGCAGTGCTCTATTGTTCGCACACTACACTATATATCACCTCTACATTTCCAGTCTGTAGTCGACAGACACCTGTTTCAGACTGTAAAAGTCCAGCTATGCCAAGTTATTGCTAGCCGTAACTTTACTTGATTCATGTGCTTGTTTGAGTGTGCCTCGGAGTATTGTATTTCTTGCCTTCCTACTTTCCTTGATTCGCACACACACACACACACACCACACACACACACACACACACACACACACACACACACACACAAACACACACACACACACACACACACACACACACACACACACACACACACACACTCACTCACTCACTCACACACTCACTCACTCACTCACTCACTCTCTCACACACACACACACACACACACACACCACACACACACACACACATGGAGAGAGAGAGAGAGAGAGAGAGAGAGAGAGAGAGAGAGAGAGAGAGAGAGAGAGAGAGAGAGAGAGAGAGAGAGAGAGAGAGACAGACAGACAGACAGACATGGACAGACAGACAGACAGACAGACAGACAGACAGAGGAGTAGATAGACTGTGTGCGAGCACACAAACACACACACACACACACACACACACACACACACACACCACACATACATACACATACGCGCGCAAGAGAAAGAGAGACAGAGACAGAGAGAGAGACAGAGACAGACAGACTAACAGACAGACAGAGACAGAGATAGAGACAGAGAGAGGACAGGCAGATAGACACACACACACGCATACACACACACTCTCTCTCTCTCTCTCTCTCTCTCTCTCTCTCTCTCTCTCTCTCTCTCTAACACACACACACACACACACACACACACACACACACACACACACACACACACACACACAATGAGAGACAGACACAGAGACATAAAGTGTCTCAGAGAGAGAGAGAGAGAGAGAGAGAGAGAGAGAGAGAGAGAGAGAGGAATCGAGCGGAGCAGACGAAGTAGCAAGCAAAAGTTCCCACAGTGGCAGACAAGGGACGCGGCAACAAAAGTTGCAGAAAGCAGAGAGAGAGAGAGAGAGAGAGAGAGAGAGAGAGAGAGAGCAGCAGACCATGAGACGTTCCTCTTGGGGGAGGACCACCTTGTCTACCTCCAGCAGACCTCCAGGCACCACACAGACTGCGTCCTCACTGGTGTCGTCACGCGGTGTCCTCCGCGGCACACTTCCGACGCCTAAGCACTGTCCAGAACCCTCTTTCCCTTTCCTTCCCTTTCGCCCTCCTCCACTCTCTGAAGAGCCCAGGGTTCTCTTTATACGAGTGTACCAGAGTGTTGTTGTTATGGACCGTGTCACAGCGAAGGTTGTGTGTATCCAAACTTTGGATGAGAACGGAGGTGGCTCGGGCAGGGTGGTGAAGAGAAGCCAGGTGGAGGAGTGGGAGGTGAGGAAGGGGGGGGTGGGGTGTCCCTTCTTCGTCTTTTTTTTTTTCTTTGCCTGTCCATATCCAGATCTATACCAAAGCTGAAAATAATAGAATGTTAAGTTGCCATGCACCGAGAGAGAAATGTATCAGAAAGTGAAGAAAATTGTTGGAAAGGTGGTCGATTATTGGTTTAAAAGCTTTAAGTCTAAATCATCATCATCATCATCATCATCATCATCACCATCATCGTCGTCGTCGTCGTCGTCGTCGTCGATGTCGTCGTCGTCGTCGTCGTCGTCATAGTCGTCGTCGTCGTTGTCGTCGTCATTATCGAGGTCGTCATCATTGTCCTGTGAGAAATGGTCGTTGAGGTGCCATGATAGACGTGGGGATAATCAGATACCTCTACAGCTGCCGACCATAGTTCTGCATGTCAGAAGGTGTTGCGCCTAGTTGTGCTTTATAATGTACGGAAAATGGGCCTCACAAAGAGGAGTGTAGGACTGTATCAAAAATAATGAAAATGATTCTGGATTGCTGATCCTCTTTTTGACAAATACCGCTTCTCTGTGAGGATGCTCTGAAGAACTGTCCAGTACGACGGTGTATCTTCGTACCCCTTCCCAATCAAGAACGGCGTCAAACAAGGGCGCGTGCTCGCTCCAGCACTCTTTAGCCTTCTGGAGACAGACGTGGAGACAGCAACTTCAGACCGGGTCAGCTGGCGGCCCACCAACAAAGCCGACATCAAGCAAGCAGAGCAGACGCGAGAGGCCCAGTGGGATGAACGGAGGGGCCGCAGATGGCAGAGAATTGTGTCGGCACCCAGAGACTTCTGCAGCAACTGCAACAGAGTCTGCCGCTCGAGGATCAGGCTCTTCAGCCACAGCGAGCACTGAAACTCCACAACTGACTGATTCAGGGCGCAAAACCATTGTCTCTCCAGACAGACGGATTAAAAAAAAACCAAAAAAAAAAAAAAAAACCCTTGCCTTTAAGGATGTTTTTGAAGATTTGAAAAGAAAAATAAAACTGAAGAGAAATCGTCAACGTTTTGGTCGTAGACCGTCTTCTGGATAAATGAAATGAAATGAAAAACAATAAAATAATCACGTACATATATTGACGTATAAAAATATACACGTTTAAATCCATGTTTCTAGAACACACACACACACACACACACACACACACACATCTCCCGCGTTTTTCTTACCACTCTGTCTTCGTTTCCCTCCTACATACACACCCTCAAGCGCTACCTTTTACAGCAGAACACCACTACCACTCTCTCCCTTTCTTTTTCTCTCTATTTCTGTTGGCCTTTTCTCTTTATTTACCCTCCCTTTTCTTCTCCCTATCACACACACACACACACACACACACAAGCCACGTATTCGTCCGTTCAGGTATATGTTTTCTTACGTCATTATCTATGCGTATTTCTTTGTCTTTCGTTTGATGTCATCAGTCAGGAACAGGGTCTACGACTGAAACGTTGACGATCTCTCTCTCTCTCTCTCTCTCTCTCTCTCTCTCTCTCTTGTACTCCCAGTTCTTATAGAACAGGGAGTACTTTACAATAGGAATGAAGAAATGCGGTCTGTCCGTCTGTCTGTCTTTGTGTCTGTGTGTCTGTCCGTGGTCAAAATGTGTTCCACTCGCTCCAGACAAAACTTCTGGGCTATTACTGCCCAAAAACGGGTTTTTTCTTCTTTATGGAATATCTCAATGACGGAAAACATTATGACACCTGTTTGATTTTGGTGTCAAATACATTATGACGCATGTTTGATTATGACCGTTTTCAGGAAGATAAACTGGGAATGCGTTTATATGCTTTGCATCTTGTTTTTATATAGCTAATCTTCAGAACATCCCCAAGGATAGTTCTTATCTATGTGTGTGTGTGTGTGTGTGTGTGTGTGTAGACACCCGGCCTGCTCTCTCTCTCTCTCTCTCTCTCTCTCTCTCTCTCTCTCTCTCTCTCTCTCTCGTGCATATGTCAAGATTGTGGTCTGTGGTGGCAATCAAAATTATAGTCAAACTATTGTCAATCCGCACCCTTTGGCCCCCTCACCCTTCACTCCCATCCTAATTTCTATGTTTCCTATTGATGAAATTTTTATACTCAACGTTTTAATTAAGGTGCCTTTTTCCAGCTGCATGCATTCGTGATTCTTGTTCAGGATCTGAGGTTGGAGAATGCGAGCTTTTTTACTGTCACAGTCTGTACCCCCTGACGAAGGCAAAAAAAAAAGCCGAAAATTTGGGGAAATGTTAATCTTGTTTGTTTAAATTTTTATCTGCTTGGACTGTATATATATACAGTGTGTGTGTGTGTGTTGTGTGTGTGTGTGTGTGTGTGTGTGTGTGTGTGTGTGTGTGTGTGTGTGTATAGTTCTCATATAGCAAAAATACTTTTATATATCAAAGATAGTTCTAACATAATTATCAAAGATAAATTCATTCTAAGTGTAATTAGTTACATAAGTGAAATTTCTTTGTCACACCTTTGATTAAGCAATTTAAGCAAACCAATTCTGAACTACGTGAATTTTTTTTTCAATTGATTGCTTGTGATCACTGTCAGCAGGTCCCCCTTTCCCTCACCTTCACTCTGTCACCCCCTCCCCAGGGCCCTGTTACTCCAACCCTCACCTACGCCCACATACGTACTACTCCTAGCACACATTCTTTTATTTTAAGTACTACCACGATTCCTTATCTGCTGTCTCTCACAACGAAACAACTCCACGTGAGAAACGTGAGGTCTACCCACTCTGATTGGCACCTACCTAACAAGCAAATCGTCAGTACCTGCTTGACACTGTGTCACACTATGCTATTCTCTTTGTCAGTACCTGCTTGACACTGTGTCACACTATGCCATTCTCTTCGTCAGTACCTGCTTGACACTGTGTCACACTATGCCATTCTCTTCGTCAGTACCTGCTTGACACTGTGTCACACTATGCCATTCTCTTCGTCAGTACCTGCTTGACACTGTGTCACACTATGCCATTCTCTTTGTCAGTACCCGCTTGACACTGTGTCACACTATGCCATTCTCTTTGTCAGGGATGTGTGGAATGAGGGACTCGTGGCAGTCTACTGTGAGTCTGAACGCTCTTTCTGTTTCAGTTGTGGAGGAAAGAAAAAGACACTGTGTTTAGAGGACACCTTGTCATAAGCAAAGAAAGGGAGCGAGCGAGGAGGAAGGGTGTGAGGGAGGGGTGGAAACACCCACGAGGCGATATTAACAGGAGCAAAAAAAAAGCATCACTTAAGTGCTAAAAGTGTAATCAGGGCCTACCTCTCAATTACACCTGGCGTGTAATAAGGCCCTACCTCTCAATTACACCTGAAGTGTAATAAGAGCCTACCTCTCAATTACACCTGAAGTGTAATAACAGCCTACTTCTCAATTACACCTGAAGTGTAATTAGGCCCTAGCTCTCAATTACACCTGAAGTGTAATTAGGCCCTAGCTCTCAATTACACCTGAAGTGTAACAAGGCCCTAGCTCTCAATTACACCTGAAGTGCAATTAGGGCCTGCCTCTCAATTACACCTGAAGTGTGATTAGGCCCTAGCTCTCAATTACACCTGAAGTGTGATTAGGCCCTACCTCTCAATTACACCTGAAGTGTGATTAGGCCCTAGCTCTCAACTACACCTGAAGTGCAACAAGGCCCTAGCTCTCAATTACACCTGAAGTGTAACAAGACCTAGCTCTCAATTACACCTGAAGTGTAACAAGGCCCTAGCTCTCAATTACACCTGAAGTGTAATAAGGCCCTACCTCTCAATTACACCTGAAGTGTAATGAAGCCCTAGCTCTCAATTACACCTGAAGTGTAATTAGGCCCTAACCTCTCAATTACACCTGAAGTGTAATTAGGCCCTAGCTCTCAATTACACCTGAAGTGTGATTAGGCCCTACTTCTCAATTACACCTGAAGTGTAACAAGGCCCTACTTCTCAATTATACCTTAAGCGTAATGAAGCCCTACCTCTCAATTACACCTGAAGTGTAACTAGGGCCTACCTCTCAATTTCACCTGAAGTGTGATTAGGCCCTAGCTCTCAATTACACCTGAAGTGTGATTAGGCCCTAGCTCTCAATTACACCTGAAGTGTGATTAGGCCCTAGCTCTCAATTACACCTGAAGTGTAACAAGGCCCTAGCTCTCAATTACACCTGAAGTGTGATTAGGCCCTAGCTCTCAATTACACCTGAAGTGTGATTAGGCCCTAGCTCTCAATTACACCTGAAGTGTGATTAGGCCCCACCTCTCAATTACACTGAAGTGTAATTAGGGCCTACTTCTCAATTACACCAGCTGCTGTCTTCTTTTCTGCAAAAAAACAGGTGGCGCTCTTTCAACAAACTGCCTGTACCATATTCCAGACGGTAGCCTCTCAAACCAACCCTAAAGCAGCCTAAAATATAAGCCATTTGGAAAGCAGATGGAATGCAAAAAAATTGAATACATACAGCATACATAGGAATAGGTGATTTTGATAATTCCCCTTGAAAACCACTCTTTGTCTGCAGAGACTGGAAGAAAAAAGAGCTAAAAGAATATAGACTCCAAAAGGTCAAAGCGTAGGATGAGAAAATATTGTCACTGACATCGCTGTTCCACTGAACAACTATAGAAATTGGAAGACTATCGGTTTTCTAACAGCCAGAACCGGGGTGCACAAAGATGTAGTCAAAAGAAATAGAAGGAAAATGACAGCATGGATAATTTAGGTGTGAACTGGGACAAAAACTAGGCCATGCCCAAGAGAAACCAGTAATTTGCCACTGTTATTTAGATAAAAAAATCAAACTTGAGACTAAGAAATGCAAGTCATCCTAGGCCAGACTGCAGTTGCCCTGATATGCAGTACCTAATGACTAATCCAGCCGCAGAATTCATTAAACGCGCACAAGCAGTTTCAAACAAACAAACAAAGCAAAAAAACAAACAACAAGAAAACCAACGAAGACAATTCACATCATTGTAACTGGACTACTGAAATCGTTTATGCTATCGAAGCTCATTTGCATACTATCATGATCAACACAGGTCAGTATAGCTCAAAACTAAATCATCAACAATAACACAAAGTATACTGCCAACCCAGCATTATATTTTGCTCAGACATAACGTTCAAACATAGTTATATCCTCTGCACAGTCCAGACACTTCTTTCTGTCTACACAGTAACTGAGCCCCCCCCCCCCCCCCCCCCTCCCCCCCCCCCGATCCACATTGTTCCCACAGGCCAATGGATGCACTGTCATTTGCCCAAACCCAACGTTTTACTTGCTCTGTTAATGTTACTATAGTTTACCTTGGCTCTTATTTAAGCACAGGCCAAATACTCATGAGAATTAAAAATCTAGATACTAGAGCGAAAACAACGACAAAAATCAATGACAATAAGTACAAGAACAACAATAGCAACAACAACCAAACAAACTAACTAAAGTGATATCAAATCAACCCATGCTTATTCCAAATCCAGCTAACAACTAAGAAACATAGAGTAGAGCATTAAAACAAATCCCAGGCAATGTGAACATTTTCTGAAAAATGACATCTACAGCGAATTTATCTGCTGTTAGGAGGTCAGACGACTAGACACATAACCCGTAAAACGCCAGTTCTAAAAAGAATTTGAAAAACATCACCAAAACTGCAAAAACAGAGAAAGAAAAAAGAAAAGAGATGCAAAGAGGACGAGTGGAAGGCCAGAATTGGAAACCAAAAGGGATCAATCGACTGTGATCGTGATTAAGATCCTTTTAATGAGAAGTGACAAGAAAACGCAAGGACGACGTGTCACGCAGCTTG
The DNA here is from genome assembly GCA_016801955.1 of Conus betulinus. Classification (NCBI taxonomy): domain Eukaryota; kingdom Metazoa; phylum Mollusca; class Gastropoda; order Neogastropoda; family Conidae; genus Conus; species Conus betulinus. Next base: position 234,064 of record JADBJO010000445.1, read on the forward strand.
ATCCGCACCTTTCAGAATGAATTGGGGAGGAAGAGAACAGGCACGCCCTGCAAACTTCCCACACGTGATCCACGCCTTTTATCCTAATTGGACTTCAGTGTCTGGACACTCAGCAAGCACCATCTCACTTTGGGGCAGAGACGCCACCCTTACTGGTGATGGCTACTAAAGAAACGTCTGCTGTCCCAGTCGCCTTAGGGTTATGTAACAAGTGCTTTCAAACAACATGTCGTGTGGAATTAAGCGTGCAGCACGAGCAAGGTGTTGTCTGCGCTGTCTGATTTTGTTCTTTCAAGAAACAGGCTTTCAAATGATTTTGCCCGGGAACTCATTCCATGATGTGCCAAGTTTAGCTCAATATATTTCTTGCAGCTGACTTCATTAGCTGATGAAGGGCGCCGCTGCTAGTCACGTGACAGTGTCTCGCTTGTCAATTACACAGCAGACGAGAACGGTAAGACCCGCTTCAAATGCTTAACATTTTTTGTTCTTTTTTTTAAGAAAGAAGAAAAGCACCTGTTTTGGATTGATCGGTTCCACTGCCGCTAATCAATGGGAAGCAAATTAAAAGAGAAAGCATGCCAAACATGAACTTTAGAGTTGGTCAAAAGAAAAGAAAAAGAGGGTGAGGGGGAGTCGTCGGGGTGAGGAGGGGGTAAGAAGGCGGAGGTGGACCAAAGGGGGGAGGGGCCAAAAGGGGGGGGGGGGATCAGTTTCTCTCTCTCCAACGATATTTGTTGTATGATATTTTTACAGCTGTGGTGCATTATCAAAACTCCTCGAATCATTAAAACCTCTCTCTTTCCCTCTACCATTGTCCAATTTGCTGACCCCCCTCCCTCCCCACCCCCACTGATTCTGCACTATGTGTGTTCTCGTCTTTTTTCCCTTCTGAAGTTCCAGCTCCGAACGTCTGGCTGAAAATGATACCTGTTCCGGTTCTACTTCCGTGGTTAAAAAGAAATGAATGAATAAAAGGAGGAAGAAAAGGAGAGATTGACGAGAAAGGAAAAAGATAAAATCAATGTTGCTAAGAATCTGGTTTTGAACATCAGGACAAGTACACTCACCAGTTTCCTTCAATGGAGTGTCAGTTGAATCAACTGACAACTTACGCTGTGTAGGTAGATTGCTAGCCTTTAGAAAGCAGGTTGAGAATACTGTTCTGAAAAAAAAAGTCTATCTGCCATGAAAGCAATGGTAGCTAAGGGCATTGAACGGCGCCATCTCTAACGACTGTATCACGCACCTGTACTCAGTGTGATTGATTATATCTTAGCGCTTACAACACTGTCCAACATGAATCTCCTTGAATGAGAAAGAATTCAAAAAGGAAGCAATGAGATTGATCATGGGAACGAGGAAGGACACACCAGTTGAAACTGTGCGAGGCTATGCTTGTCCTTCCTTCGATGCCGGCAATACACAAGCTAGAACAGGTAAATTCTTCCCCCATCAAGCACACACTACAGACCACTCTTTTTGCACCCCCTTCATTTGTCAGTTCCTTCAGTTCATTCTGAACTTTCTTCCTGTTTCCTTTCGCCCTCTCCTCCTCCTTTTCATCTATTAGGGGTGGGAGAAATGGGATCAAATAAGCTACACCATCGGGCTGATTGTTGCTACCAAAACAACTCCCAGCCCAAACCTCTTCCATTCCAAAGTCTTGCTGCAACAGTTCCGATTGTGGGCCTCATCCCTGACCTTTTAAAGCTTCCATCCTCCTCGCTCCTTTCCAGTGGACCATTGTGTGGACCGCACACGGTCAGCATTAGTACGTACAATACAGACAGAGGGGTCAAGGTGGCAATGCACCTGGTATATAAGAATACCTGGGCATTCGTGTCATTTGCCATGCTTGCCTTGTGAATGCGAAGTCTTCTCCTCCCCCTCTCTCTCCCCTAAGGGCTTCTTGTCAAGGATTCTCTGGTTTTACAGTTCTCTATTATCGTCCCAGTATCACCACCTCTGGCCTTTCTTACCAATTCGTCCCAGCCCCTATCTCACTCTTCCCACCCCACCCCCCCTTCTTTTCTGTTTTTAGGTTTCGTGTTCGTTTTTTTGTACTTCAGTAACATCGTTCAGAATAATACGATGGCAGCCCCAGTGGTCTAAAGTATTATGCGGCTTACGTCTGGTTCCAACTCTCGGGTGGTAGAGGTTTTGTGGAAGCTTTTTAGCCAACTTAACGAGCTTAGCGGGTTGGCACACTGGGTATTTTTTCTTCAAAGTTCTCCACCCTCCCCCTCCTCTACTTCTCTTCCTGCCATCCCCTATTCACCCCCTCCCCCTTCCATTCTCATTCCTGAAATTGCTCTCTCTCTCTCTCTCTCTCTCTCTCTCTCTCTCTCTCTCTCTCTCTCTCTCTATCTATCTATCTATCTATCTCTCTCTCTCCCATCCCCACCCCCGAACACACACACACACACACACACACACACACACACACACACACACACACATACATACACACACGCGCACGCACACACACACACACACACACACACACACCACACACACACACACACACACACACACACGCACACGCACACACGTACGCAGGCACACCACGCTCGCACGCACACGCACACTCATACACACTAGCGCGCGACTGCGCGAAGCGCACGCTGAGAGAAATAATAATTTTAGTAATGTTGCTGTGTGTAATAAATATTACGTGAAGCAATGAAACGCTCACACAGATCTTGCAAGAGGAAGCAAAACACAAGTTTGTGAAACCAAAACCACCAAAACAAAACAAAACGCTTTTAGGTATAAGGCGCTTAACTACTTTCTTTAAATAGAAACACCAGGAGAAAGATCACCAGAAGTCTATTTTCTCACAAGAAAATTCTTCAAATTGACCACTGATTTGCGGGGGGTGCATATTATTTTCTTTGGCACAGGAGAAAGATGACACGAAGTTTTGATTTTCTGACGATATGACTTTTTATTTCCACACATGCGCACGCCCCCCCCCCCCCCCACACACACACACACACACACACACACACACACACACACACACACACACACACACACACACGCACGCACACACACACACACACACACACACACACACACACACACACGCATACACACATGCGCGCGACCGTGTGACTGCGCACGCTGACAGAAATAATAATTATAGTAATGTTGCAGAGTGAGGACGAGGATAATGAAGATGATCTATGAGTTCCTTTCTGGTCTGAGACTGCATTACAGGGCCGCAGACTATACCTACCTTCCTAAAATATCGCAGGCCCGGGAGACATAGACACCTGCAGTGTTGCTCAGAAAATCTCATGAACACTTCACAGAGACGCATCCGCTGGGTGGATGAAACCCGACTAGGCGATTCCAGTCTTCAGAGTTGAGCCCAGAGCAAAGTCAACTCTGGGTAAGAACCGGTCGGTACCCAAACTGGTCCCGTATCAAACTTGCCGATGAGAAATGAACCCACAATCTTTCAGCTCAGAATCCGCAATGCAAGACGAGTACACCATGGCGGCGGGTTATTTCAGCTTACACTGGACTGAAGAACAGTTTCCTGCATTCGAGCCATTGACAATGTCGACTGGGGATATGGAGGTGGAAACAATGTCGATTGGGGATATGGAGGTGGAGACAATGCTGATTGGGGATATGGAGGTGGAGACAATGCCGATTGGGGATATGGAGGTGGAGACAATGCCGATTGGGGATATGGAGGTGGAGACAATGTCGATTGGGGGGATATGGAGGTGGAGGGAAAATGAACAAGATAGATGGTAGGTACTAAATGAAAAAGAATAATAATTTGACAAGACAAGATAGATGGTAGGTACTAAATGAAAAAGAAGACCAATTTGACAAGCTTCATACGACAAATTAAAAAAAAAAATAATGATGCTAGACTGCTGCGACAAAAGCGACCTCCTGACGCAAATGTATACAAACAAAGCAAAACCGGGAAAGGAGAAGTTGCTTTTTTCCTTTGGCAGACTTCCTCGTCGTTTAAATGCTGGTCAATGGTGTTTGAGTGGTGCCCCCTCTTGTAAAATGGCTGCCGTTTATTGACCAAATAAGAGGGAGACAAGGTGGAGGACCTTTAGAAAGACGACGATGAAATCGGAAATCGAATTTCCCATAGATAAACGTGTCTGCGAAGGTGTTACGGACTGGGGAGTGTTTGCTGAAAACAAAGTGTTTGGTGGTACCACTGATGCCATTAGAGTGTGTCTGACCTCTGAAGAAAAACAGACTCAGAAGACAAAAATACTGAGGTCAAACCCTGGCACAAGCAGTGACACGGAGGGCAGACCTGGGCTGGCTGTGGTGTGTTGAAAGGATCAGAAGGTGCTTAGTGGAGGAGGGCGTATGGTCGGATTTACTTCCTCCTTGTTCTTAAAAAATCTGCCTGGTGAGGTGCCTCAGCCTTTCTGAGTGAAAGTGAGTATTTAGTGATGTTCGACTAAATGTCGCAGAGACTCGTATCTAATAGGAAATTATTGATTATGAATCTTTAGTTGGAAGCAATTGAATGTTTTGTAAATGGATGAGAAAATTGTGAATGCATACACACACACACACACACACACACACACACACACACACACACACACACACACACACACACTTATGCATGCATGCATGCGCGTGCGCGCACCCCCCCCCCCCCCCATATATAATATATATATATATATATATACTTATATATATATATATATATATATATATATATATATATATATATATATATATGTCCACACACTCAGAGTTGAGGATCCCATTTTGTTCACCCCCCCTCCCCCTCTCCCCCTGTTTGTTGTTGTTGTTGTTGTTGTTGTTTGTTTATTTTTTTTTAAGTTCCAATCTTCGCGAGATCATTACCATAATGACGGAAGAACTGTTAGCCTGCACTTGTTTTCCCCCACTACTTAATTGTTCAGCATTATATTGTTGGGTCAATCAGTGGGCGATTGCATCTTTTCAAGAGATCCAGGTAAAGGTTGTTCTGCACAGTTATTAGCCGCTGACAGTGCTTGGATTATTGAACAGGAGAGCTGACCACCCAGACTGTTCCATATCTTTTGATCTCCCTTGCATCCTTAAATGGATCATCAAGCATAGGCTCAAAGATTGTCCCCAATATTTTTATACTGTTTGCATAATGTTTTTTTTTTTTCAGCAACTTTTTTCCTCTCCACACTGACATTTTGTTTCATTACTACCCTTCGCTGGATGCTTTGGGGGTGCTGCTGGATTCTTTTTTGAACCCTTGGTGGTGAGAACACCACAGAATTATGGACTGCAGTGTGTCTCTATTTGACGCCAAGAGTTTATAGCCGTGTCTTCCTGATGAGTCCGATCCAGCGGACGAAAGGCGTAGGAGCAGCAGGCAATATAAATAGATCTGCCTTCAAGAGGGAATACGATGGTTTCTTCTCGCAGCTAGTGAAGGATTTTCATATTTATAATACATTTTCTTTATTCTGTGTTTCCATTTTCTTCATCAACTCCTCCCCACCCCCTCTTTTTTTTAAAGTTCTAATCTTTGTTAATTCATTACTATAATGACGGAAGAATTGTTAGCTTGCACTTGATTTCCCCCACTACTTAATAGTTCAGCATTTCTCGGACAAACAAACAGAGAGACAGACAGACAGACAGACAGAAATTGGAAGCAAGCAATTACACAGAACAGGCATAAGCAATCGAAATCAGTCCACTTCCCCTCTGAACCTACTGACATCTACACTGCTTCAAACTCATATCATACATGAATCCTACCTAAATCTACACTCCCTCAAACTCATTTCAGACGGGAATCCATAGTCTAAGTGTTTCTTTGTTGTTATTCCTTCGAGAGACGGAAGACGTAACTGAGTAACAGACACCGTCAAGCAGTTTGTCTCCAACAAACAGCTCGCTAATAAACGCATTCTTCCAGGCAGGTTTTCACTGTGGCAAATCTGATTTGTGGCTTCATCATGGCCTTTCAAGCACACCCTCTCCCGACTGGCCAATTAGATGTAGCGTGGGGTCAGCCATTTTGCACAAGAGGGCGCCACTTACGAACCATTGATTGGACTATTAGAGTATGAAGAGACGCCAGCAGGAAAGTAAACGCTTCTTTCTCTGTCTCCACCTTCCATGAGGGAGACACGGACGCACTAGCACTGGAAATTCATCTTTTTGTGATCCACCAGGTGACATCATTGCTTCCTTATTGTCCGAACAGGCCTGCATTCCTTTCCCTTTTCTTGCTTTTTTCTTTTTTATATTTTTCGTGTGTGTGTCTGTGGGGGGTAGGGTGGGGGTGGGGCTCTTTTCACACTTTTTTCTGGTTCGGAAAAGGTAGATCAGAGATACATAAAAGCAGCACAGATCCATGTGTCTAGAATCCAGATGACAGAGGGTT
>JADBJO010000445.1:262966-275466 GCA_016801955.1 Conus betulinus
CGGTGAGAGAGAATGATCCAGCCTGGAAGATCAGTAATGTGACCCATGAAAACTTTATGTGAATCGAACAATGGCTGCATCTCGTGATTTCATGATAATCAATGGCTTCATGTTTTCTACTTTTTCTAATTCTAAAGGGTTGAACTTTGTACTCAGGAAGATTTTCAGCTCTCTCTCTCTCTCTCTCTCTCTCTCTCTCTCTCTCTCTCTCTCTCTCTCTCTCTCTCTCTCTCTCTCTCTCTCTCTCACACACACACACACACATCAGAAAACAACGATATTTGTCTGATAGATATGGATTTTCTAAAGTGTGGTTAGTGGGTGGGGTCGGAAATGTCAATATGTTTAAGAAGATTTTTAGGCAAAGGATGGTAGACTGTTATCAGCAAGATCGGGTTACCAAATCAAATTCGTTAACAAATTTAAAATGTATTTCACGAGATTTCGTCTTGGCTTAAACGACCTGAATAAATAGCAGATACAAAGAAAATATCAAAGCATGTCCTTTTTGTAACCAACTTGAGAACGAACTCCACTTTCTATTGAGATGCAATGCTTATATGCCTTTCAGAGAAAAAATACATACTGAAGCACAGACAATTTCAGAACGTGAACTCTATTGAACTAAAACAATTACTTGCAAACGAAAATGTGCATATTACAAGAGATATTGCTATGTACATTTATTATGCATTGAAAAAAAAAAAAGAGAAGAACTCGTATCCCACTCAGTATGAATAATTAGTTACCCTCATAAATCAGAATTATTAGTACATCGAAAAATATAGGCCGGATGCCTGAAACAGTAAAATTGTGTTCAATTGTGTGCTCTCTCTCTCTCTCTCTCTCTCTCTCTCTCTCTCTCTCTCTCTCTCTCTCTCTGTATATATGTGTGTGTCTGTGTCTGTTTTAGTGTCTATGTCTGTATACTGTTCTCCGAATTCAGAGCTATCTGTCAAGCGTTTTTAATTCAACACTGTTAGTTGTCGTTAGCTCCTTTTCGTTGCAGTGGTCAAAAAAGAAAAGTAATACTTGTTTCATGTTCTTGGAAATAAAGATTGCCATGCTTAACGAAAATAAATAAAGACAAAGCGTTATCAGCATGAGTGACGCAGATGGGACAGTTTGAAGCGTTATCGGCATGAGTGACGCAGGTGGGACAGTTTGAAGTTATCATCATGAGTGACGCAGATAGGACAGTTTGAAGTTATCAGCATGAGTGACGCAGATGGGACAGTTTGAAGCGTTATCGACATGAGTGACGCAGATGGGACAGTTTGAAGTTATCAGCATGAGTGACGCAGATGGGACAGTTTGAAGCGTTATCAGCATGAGTGACGCAGGTGGGACAGTTTGAAGTTATCAGCATGAGTGACGCAGATAGGACAGTTTGAAAAGCCGGAGAAAGTGTTTTGGGAGACACGCTGTGTATTTGAAGTGGCTGGCCATTTCTGGCGGTCGTTTGACCTTTGTTGAACTGTGTCCTGGGTAAGAGACCATGGTATACACTGGCTGGACTGAGACTATCAAAGTTCCCATCTTCAGGCTCAGAAGACGACACTGCCAGTTCCTCTCTCATCCCTGCAGAAAAAAAAAAGTTCTCTAGCATGGATGACGTTCTTTAGCATAGATGACGTTCTTTAGCATGACGTTCTTTGGCATGGATGACGTCCTTTAGCATGGATGACGTCCTTTAGCATGGATGAGTCCTTTAGCATGGATGAAGTTCGTTGAGGCAATGGCCCTCATTTCCTAACCCCTATGTTGAAGTTTTGTCCCGCCCTGAATTGTTAGAGGTGCTTGACATGTCCTAGCCAGGTGACCATACAGGACAATAGGATCGGCATGTTGAAGTGTAATTCCGCCCTGAATTGTTACAGGTGCTTGACATGTCCTAGCCAGGTGACCATACAGGACAATAGGATCGGCATGTTGAAGTGTAATTCCGCCCTGAATTGTTACAGATGCTTGACATGTCCTAGCCAGGTGACCATACAGGACAATAGGATCGGCATGTTGAAGTGTAATTCCGCCCTGAATTGTTACAGGTGCTTGACATGTCCTAGCCAGGTGACCATACAGGACAATAGGATCGGCATGTTGAAGTGTAATTCCGCCCTGAATTGTTACAGGTGCTTGACATGTCCTAGCCAGGTGACCATACAGGACAATAGGATCGGCATGTTGAAGTGTAATTCCACCCTGAATTGTTACAGGTGCTTGACATGTCCTAGCCAGGTGACCATACAGGACAATAGGATCGGCATGTTGAAGTGTAATTCCGCCCTGAATTGTTACAGGTGCTTGACATGTCCTAGCCAGGTGACCATACAGGACAATAGGATCGGGGTCAGTATGGGCACTGTGGCAGACTATGGAGTTCGGCCTTTAAAACACTGAAGTGCCTTTTAAGGCCTATGTCACACTACGCGTTTCCAGCTGAAATATCTACTCCAAAGAGGTGTACACAACTTAGAGCAATGAGTATTTCAAAAGCGTTTTGACAGCCTTTTTCTGGGATAGTATTTTTCTTAAAACCGAAAAGGCAGAGGAGTCACGTTACCACTTTCCGCGGTTGCTGAGGAGAAACAATCAGGTTTCGAAATACCGGTATCTGACCACGAGTTATATGTTAGTGAGTTGCCTCCCCATTGGAGATTGTCTCCCCCTTGGAGACTATCAGCTTGCCGAAGGATCATTTTGAGAAGCATTTATTATTCCCCATTCACCCACTCAAGCACATACTGTTAGGGCAGAATTATCTACCACTGCAGATATGAATTCTTATCTCCCCCTATTTCTTCAATCTACGACATAAGAGCAAGCTTTGTTTACAATTGAATATAGTGTGTGTATGTATATGTATGTATATATATATATATATATAGATAGATAGATAGATAGATAGATAGATAGATAGATATATAGATATAGATATATATATAGATATATAGATATATATATATATATATATATATATATATCTGTGTGTGTGTGTGTGTGTGTGTGTGTGTGTGTGTGTGTGTGTGTGTGTGTGTGTGTGTGTGTGTGTGTCTGTTTGTCTGTCTGTCTGTGTGTGCGTGAGTGTGCGTGTGTGTGTGTGTGTGTGTGTGTGTGTGTGTGTGTGTGTGTGTGTGTGTGTGTGTGTGTGTGTGTGCGTGCGTGAGTGTGTGTGTGTGTGTGTGTGTGTGTGTGTGTGTGTGTGTGTGTGCGTGCGTGAGTGTGTGTGTGTGTGTGTGTGTGTGTGTGTGTGTGTGTGTGTGTGTGTGTCTGTGTCTGTGTCTGTGTCTGTGTGTTCATATCACACAATAAGATACCCTGGGCAAAATGCCACATGATGAAGTCATAACACTGCATTGCCAACTGCTCAACAGGTGCACGCAGTTAACTAGTAATGACATCCTCTTGCTTGGTGCCTGGTGCCCGGTTCATGTCATTTTCGCCATTGCGCCAGACAGGTCAGGCAGTACTGGAATACAAACGGAAACACCTTGTCCTATTATCATGTCAAGAATGCCTGTCCAGTCTTGTCTCGGTTATGATTTTTGAGCGAGTCACAGTTCCATGCCTATAGGCACGGCCATGATGCAAAGCGCAAATTTATCTTTCACTAGACTGCATCACGTCATGAAAAAGATTTCAGGTGCACATTGGCATTGCAATCTTTTTTGTCAACGTCGGACCGGATACAGGAAATACCGTTTAGCGCTCTTGTTTGGCACGAAACCTTGTTTTGTGTGACTCCCATCTGACTGGCCCAAAACAATAGGGGGAACTGAAGTGTCATTGGTGGCCAGGGCTTTTGAGGGCGTTTTTTCTCATCTCCATAGAGACACGGAGCTTGCTCTGTGCCCAGACACTAATTTCCAATTTGAAGGAAAGGCGTGGATCACGTTTGGCAGGTGTGCAGGGCGTGCATGTTCCTTTCCTCCCCATTAAGTCTGCAAGGTGTCGATCAACTTGCATGACATGTTTCCCATGCAGTTCCTTGTTACGTCATCATTTCAGTGATCTTAATCGCAGTCACAATCCAGTAACCCCTTTCTATTTCTAGAATCAAATTCCTTTTTAATTTGCTTCATTTTCTTCCTTTTCTTTTTTTGTCTTTTTTTTTTTCTTTTCTTTTCCTTTCTGTTCTTTTCCTCTTTTTTTTTCATGTAAGAACTCAATTCTCAAATCTTTGCCTCTCTTTCTTTTTTTTTTTTTTCTGGATTTCTTCTTGTTTTCAAACTCATGACAGAACTGGCATTCTAGAGTTTATGTGTCCTCTTTCCTACCCTGTTAAAATAGACAAACTCTGTGTATATTTAACTTTTCCTTGGGTGTTTACATTGTCAGGGATTGTTGATGTCCCCTTGTTTGTTAGTTTTCTCTTGGCAAGGGCTTACTCACGTACGGATTTTGAGTATGCATAGTTTTATTCATACACCCAGTGAGGTTTAGTTGCTGTAGAATCTCCAGATTTGCTCTTTCTTAATCTTTTATTTGTGGTTGAAGAGGAATTACAGGTCCTCGATGGAAATGTTGAACGAGGTAGTAAAACGTCAAAGTGCATCCAGTTTGCATGCGGCAAAAATGAAGATAGTGAGCTCTCATAAATAACTGTGTGCAGAAGTAGGTCTCTTGACTCTGCAGAGAGAAAATTGTTGTTGTTTTTTAAAGGAATATTTGGACACACTTTGTCAGTGGGCATGGCCACTAACTGTCGGATGTTAGAAACGATTTCATAAGTATGGTACTTATGGTTTGTTAGACTGCTTGTGTAGAGTATGGTATAGTGGTTTGTGTCTGTAAAGAAAAAAAGTATAAGAACCAGTGTGACAGAGCGGCAGATACACTGTGGTGCTTCACTGGTACTCGTTTATTTTCCTCTTGGGAAATGTGGACAATGGCTGGTGGATATTCCCATCACCCCTCCCCTCCCCCCTCCGACCTCTCTCTGTCGATGAGCAGATGTTCCCTACACACAGTATTTTCGTCTCTTTAGTAACTGAACTGGAAGAGCAGTCGGACTCAGAGTAGTCAGACCCTAGTCACTCACTCCACGCAGACTTGACAAAGAGAATAAAGCAATGATTCGGAGCCGGGAACAGATGACATTGACAACTCGTTTGGTGGCTAGGCTCTGACTAAAGTGGCTGGTCCTAGGCGTTTCTCAAGTGGATTTGTAGTGGTGAGACATAGCCTATGAACAAGTATGGGACTGCTCCGTGTTCACATCTTTCAACCGTTTTATACTGTCTTTTGTGTTGAGGGAGGAGAGGGGACAGTATGGGAAGTAGGTGCGGAGGTCTAGGTAAGGGAAGGGGAATGTGGAGGGAGGAGGGGGGAAAGGAGGGGGAGGTGGACTTGGTAACAGTGATCCCATAATCGTTGCATTGTGTTTGTTCGTTCCACTTAAAGATTGAACGGAATATTATTTCACTCAGTATATTCGGTGCTTATTTCCGACATGTCACACATAGCGCGCCGTGACAAAGTCTATTTTAGATACAGTATAAACACGAACTGGATACACCACTTGTCTGTTGTGCAGAACTGAGACTGGTAGCTGTAGAGATCTCTGATCACCCCACTGTCATGTCGCCTCTCTCTCTTCTCTCTCTCTCTCTCTCTCTCTCTCTCTCTCTCATGTCGACTCTCATGTCGACAAAATAATTACTTCAATTTGTATTTAAACCTATTCAAAGACTACATTTTTTTTTGCACTTATGAGGAATTCATGAGTGAGCATTTTATCTAGGAAAGTATGATTGATGGAAAAAATGCTGTTGGCTCAGCTTGTCCGTGGCGGTCATGCAAGAGCTCGTGATGGAAAGTGTGTGTGTGTGTGTGTGTGTGTGTGTGTGTGTGTGTGTGTGTGTGTGTGTGTGTGTGTGTGTGTGTGTTTTGCTGTCCCAACTTCTGCGCCACCTCAAAGGCAGTGCACCCACGCCGCTCATTCCGACACCCTATCCACAGCCACAGCCCGGTCGGCCCCACCGCAGCCCCGGCACCAGCAATCCACAGGGAGCAGTCAATGTCAAGTCGTCAAGAGGCAACCCACCGGAGGAAACACTGCACTGCTGCCGAGTCACTTCGGTGGGTGTTCAGTGGCGCCTGTTCTGATCTAACATACGCAGGACGCCACCTACTAAGTCCCCTACTGACGACAACAATTACTTAGTCGCGGAGCCGGCGTGAGTGAGCCCTCCCTCCTGAGGGTGCCACCACGTCCGTCCAACGACAACCCCCATGGACTCGCCGATACCGGTGACCCCGACGGACCCAAACCAAGACCACAGACGTGGAGAGGACATCGAAATTGAGGTCACTATGAGAGCAGGGCATGAAGGGCCACAGAATTTGAGAGACATTTTTTTTTTTATGCTGATCGATGACAATGAGGATGATTAAGATGATACTACGGATTTTCCATTTCGGTCTGAGACTACATGATAGGGCTGTACTCTACGCTTCCTTTCATAATGTATCCCGGCGTCAACCAGGCCCGAGAGATACAGGCACCTGCAGCGTTGGTCAGGAAATTTTGAGCAACACTGTCAGAAACGCATCCATTAAGTGGATGAAACTCGACTGTGTGGTCCTAGTCTTCCAACTGAGTCCGCAGCAAACTCAACTCTGGGGTAAGAGCCGGTCGGGGCAGAAAAATCCACTTGACTCTGATGGGATTCGAACCCACGACCTCCCAGCCGGGAGTCCGCGACGCTAACCACTTCGCCACGGCGGCTGGTTCGTGATGGGAAAGTTAACTGACATTCCTGTACAGATCCTGTGTGTAGGTTGACATGACAATGGGTCATCTCCATTTCAATGGTAGTGCTTATCACTGACAATCCTGTACAGATCCTGTGTGATAATGGGTCATCTCCATTTCAAGGGTAGTGTTTATCACTGACAATCCTGTACAGATCCTGTGTGACAATGGGACATCTCCATTTCAAGGGTAGTGTTCATCACTGACAATCCTGTACAGATCTTGTGTGTAGGCTGACATGACAATGGGTCATCTCCATTTCAAGGGTAGTGTTTATCACTGACAATCCTGTACAGATCCTGTGTGACAATGGGACATCTCCATTTCAAGGGTAGTGTTCATCACTGACAATCCTGTACAGATCTTGTGTGTAGGCTGACATGACAATGGGTCATCTCCATTTCAAGGGTAGTGTTTATCACTGACAATCCTGTACAGATCCTGTGTGACAATGGGACATCTCCATTTCAAGGGTAGTGTTCATCACTGACAATCCTGTACAGATCTTGTGTGTAGGCTGACATGACAATGGGTAAATCCCATTTCAATGGTAGTGCTTATCGCTGATAATCCTGTACAGATCCTGTGTGTAGGCTGACATGACAATGGGTCATCTCCATTTCAATGGTAGCGTTTATCACTGACAATCCTGAACAGATCCTGTGTGTAGGCTGACATGACAATGGGTCATTTCCATTTCAATAGTAGTGTTTATCATAGTGTATATGCATGATGATATCAATCGTTAATGTCTGTATTCAGTGCTTAATCTATTGTTTTATAACTCTCTACCTAGCTGTTACCTACGATTTGAACAGCTATCCAGTTGTGTTTTTGTAGATTATCAATTATCCGAATACTACGAGGAATCTCGGTCGGTAACGTGCTATTTTCTGTGCCGGACTTGGCTTCTGGGAGATTTTTGCTGCATTTGCGTCTGTCTTTGGACTCATTTCTCCAGCAGTCTGTCTTCCAGAAACCAGTCCTGAGTACTAATAACCTCCGAAAGACGCTTCGCATGTACATATCTCATTTGGTTTTTGAAATCGTTCTTATAGTTCTGTTGCTTTCCCCTTTTACCTCTGAAATCATTCATGAACCAGTCTTGTAACCGTTTTGCCTACTTTTTGTTTTTACGCCGAGCATACGAAAATAAATCATTTGAAAAGCTCATATTCTGTGCAAAAGAGTTTTTTCTATACACCGTGCATAATGGATTTGAATTTGCAGCCTTGTGTAGGTGTAGGTGTACTTTAAATCTCTTAGATTTGCGTGCAGTACACCACTGACTTTGAGCAGTTTTTTTTTCTTTTTCTTTTGCGTGCGTGTGTGTGTGTGTGTGTGTGTGTGTGTGTGTGTGTGTGTGTGTGTGTGTGTGTGTGTGTGTCCCAGATTATCTGGATTGAGAGAGAGAAGGGGGTGGAGGAAGGGGTGGGGGGAGAAAAAGAGAGAGAGAAAGAGAGAGAGAGAGAGACAGAGACAGACAGACAGACAGAGAGAGAGAGAGCGAGCGAGAGAGAGAGAGAGAGAGAGAGAGAGAGAGAGAGAGAGAGAGAGAGAGAGAGAGAGAGAGAGAGACTCATCAAGCGAAGCATCTGTCCCTGCCAAAGCATGCTGACACCACCCTCCCCATTCTCATACACTCATTAGTGCTCGACCTCGATTTTTCTCTGCTCTTTATTTCAGTTTCCTTTGACAGTCAGGATTACGTAGTGGGAACAATAGACACCATAAAGCACTTTGTCTTCAACAATTAGCTCTTGGTCCAAACATATTCCTACCTAAGTTTCTAGTCGGGAAATCGGCTTGTAGGTTTTCATTGTGACTTTGAAGTGTTCCTGTTGCCTCCTGTCTCTCCACCTGGCCACTGAAATACGATGGAGGGTCAGCCATTTTCACAGAAACAGGTCACTCGCACAACACTGTGTAGGTACTAAGTTTAAAGGGAGGTTAGAAGGAAACCAGACTCTGCTTTCTCTATCTTCTTTGGTGAATAGAACGTTACGGTGGGAGTCCTTTTCTATTGTTCGGGCGTCATCATCACTTCCTAATCATCAGTCCAGGCCACAATTGTTCGGGCGTCATCATCACTTCCTAATCATCAGTCCAGGCCACAATGTTCTCCTCCATTTGTCTGGTGGCTGGAAACATGGAGAGTTAGTAGTTGTTGGGCAGATTGTGGTGTGGTGGCGGCAGTAGTCTTTTCTTATCTGCGTGTTTTCATTTCTCTCTTCCCCTCACCTTAGCGATAATCCCTCGTGTGTACCATCCAAACAATAAAGTCTGGGAGTTTTTTTTTGTCGCTTGAGTCCGATTGTCAGCTCTCCGTGGATGAGTTTTTTTGTGCTGAATGTTGGCTGAGTTAGGAAACCCTTTTTTAATTAATCGGTGCTGTGTGTCTTTTCAGGGCGCAACCATTTTATTCGTCTTTCCTTTCTTAGTCCCTTGGTTATTGCCAGATTACACACACACAATGAATACTTATGTAGCGCCTATTCTCGGCTAGAGACCAAGCTCTAAGCGCTTTACAATCCACACTCGTTTACACAACGGGCTGCCTACCTGGGTACTGCCGACTGAAGAGCTGCCAGCTGGCGCTTCATTCAGTCGTTTCCCGTGTCATCCAGTCCATATCATTCAATATCGTTTACTCAGTTTCCTTACTTTCTTCATTCTTCCCCATTTCTTACGCAGGGTGCATGCTATGTGTACATGTCATCCATACCAACGACCAAACTGGCCTTGTCTTCCGAAAGTTGGTGATGGGATTTTACGTGTGTGCAAGATGTTATGCGTGCGTTCACACACGGAACCTTGGTTTATAGTCTCATTCAAAGGACTGTATGGGAAACGGAGTCAGAACCAATGTTAACTCCGAGGGAAAAATCCCCCTGCACCGAAACGCTCCGGTGGAGATTCGAACCCGCAACCCCAGGATCACCAAGATTACGAGTCCGGCGCTCTACCAACTGAGCTATTCCGGCCCCCAAATGGGCATCTCTCTCTCTCTCTCTCTCTCTCTCTCTCTCTCTCTCTCTCTCTCTCTCTCTCTCTCTCTCTCTCTCTATGTTTTTTTTGCATTGGAAAAAAAGAGAACTCATATCTCACACAGTATGCATAATTAGTTACCCTCATAAATCAGCATAATTCGTCATTTCTCTTTTTTCTCTTTATGTGTGCACTGCATCTCACATTGTTATAGGTCAGAGACCTGAAACATTGAAATTGTATTCAATTGTTCAATTGCTTTCAATTGTTCTCTCTCTCTCTCTCTCTCTCTCTCTCTCTCTCTCTCTCTCTCTCTCTCTCTCTCTCTCTCTCTCTGTCTCTCTGTCTCTCTGTCTGTCTGTCTGTCTGTCTGTCTATCTCTCTTCGCTTGCCTTCTAAAGTCTACGTTTTTATATCCCCGTTAGTGTTCCAGTTTGTTTGTTTTTATTTTTGTCTGTCCATCACCTGTTAATATATTGCTACGCAGTGTAGTGTATTCATTTTTTGACGAAATCATCATGTCCATCCATCCTCTGAAAATCATACGAGGATAAAGTTGATGATATATAAAAGTGTCATGTACGTAGAATTATCCATGATACTCTTAGTACTGAAAATCATCATTGTCATGGTTTGAGCATATATTTCATGATAAAGAAACAAGTAAATATTTTCTTGCAACACTTGAGCGTCACCACGGAGAGTTTCTCGTACAAAAAAGTGGTTACAAGGTGTTTTAGTATGATCATAGAAATCAAAGTTTTCAACTGTAGCACTGTAAACTGTAGCACTGTAAACTGTAGTACTGTAAACTGATAGTGACTGTGGGATGAAATGCATCAACATTTCAAAATTAGAAATTAGAATAAACTGACAGTCATGTTTGGTGAAGCACATTACTAATGCAGTATAATTTCTTGCTCGTCTCAGCGTAGACGGCTTCATTATAATTCTCCAGCTCACCACTATCATTATCTCTAAGAAAAAATGAGTGTGTAAATCGATAAGTAGACAGATAATTCAACCTAACCATACTACATCCCACATAACCCAGTACTGGTATCATATGACAAGTCATAAAAGCAGTTATTGCATGCATTATCATTAGAAAAGTAGGGGTATTGGTATCATATGACAAGTTAGAAAAGCAGTGTTGTATGTATTATCACTAGAAAAGTTGGGGAGAGAAAGGGAGAGAGAGAGAGAGAGAGAGAGAGAGAGAGAGAGACAGAGAGAGAGAGAGAGAGAGAAGAAGAAGAAAGAAGAGAAGAAAAAAGAAAAAGCATAGTGGAAGCTTTGTCAAGAAACTTCCATCAGTTGTCGAATCACCAAGAGTCACCAAGTTGTTTAAGTCGTCCAAACTTCTCCACAAAAACACATCTGCCCGAAGTTTAGAACTAGAGTTTAAAAAAAGAAACCATCGACCCTCTGTAGTCCGGTAGACTCAACACACGTGGGTCTGTGAGTTGTCTCTTTCAAACTGTAAAAAAAGGGTAGAAATGGGAAACATCGTCTTGAAAAGAACAGAAAAAAAAGAAAAGCAATTCCAGCCTATGGACAATCAGGAAGCATTGATGTTGGCTGAGTATCTCAAATAGGGAATTCCCTATGTGACTGTGGACCCTCCCAAGAAGGTGTGAAAAGCAGAGTAAACTTTCTTCCCAGCCTCTCTTCATGCTCTAATGGCAAATCAATAGTGTGCGAGTGGCACCACCCCTTGTGTGAAATGGCTGACCCTAGGCTACCTCTAAGTGGCCAAAGGGTAGAAGAAGGGGGCAGCAGGTACGTTTGAAAAGCCGTAATGAAGCCCAGATCTGATTTGCCACAGAGAAACCGACATGGGAAAATGTGCAGGATATGTGTGTTAGTTTGCTGTTTGTTGAAGACAAACTACTTGGTGTGGTGTGTGTTACTCAGTTACGTCTTACTTTTCTCTGAAGGCATGAAGAAATACAACACATATCTCTGGATGAGACAGAGCAACACATATCTCTGGATGAGACAGAGCAACACATATCTCTGGATGAGACAGAGCAACAGATATCTCTGGATGAGACAGAGATGATGAGACAGAGCAACACATATCTCTCATATCTCTGGATGAGACAGAGCAACACATATCTCTGAGACAGAGCAGATGCAACACAGATCTCCAGAGACAGAGCAGAAACAGATATCTCCAGATGAGACAGAGCAACACATATCTCCAGATGAGACAGAGCAACAGATATCTCTGGATGAGACAGAGCAACACATATCTCTGGATGAGACAGAGCAACATATATCTCCAGATGAGACAGAGCAACAGATATCTCCAGATGAGACAGAACAACAACATATCTCCAGATGAGACAGAGAGCAACAGATATCTCTGGATGAGACAGAGCAACACATATCTCCAGATGAGACAGAGCAACACATATATCTCTGAGACAGAGCAATGATCTCTGGATGAGACAGAGCAACACATATCTCTGGATGAGACAGAGCAACACATATCTCCAGATGAGACAGAGCAACACATATCTCCAGATGAGACAGAGCAACACATATCTCCAGATGAGACAGAGCAACACATATCTCTGGATGAGACAGAGCAACACATATCTCCAGATGAGACAGAGCAACGTATGGCTGACTAAGCCACACCATCTGGCATTTCTTGCCAACACCTAACTCTAGTCTAAATGTTTTCTGCACGAGGTACCATGTTCAGATGAGATTACAGATTTTTTTTCCCTTTTTTTTTCTTTTT
>JADBJO010000445.1:277966-300466 GCA_016801955.1 Conus betulinus
ACATACACACACTCACACACACACACACACACACACACACACACACACACACACACACACACACACACACACACATACACACACACACACACACACACACACACACACACACACACACACACATACGCACAGCACGCACGCACGCACGCTCGCGCTTGTATAAATATTTCAAAGGCCATCAGTGACAGTCTATGTAAAACAAAAATATAATTAGCTTTGATCGCTTCTGTGTTCAGCGCAAGGAAGAAGGCATTCAACGCCTTCTTCCTTGCGCTGAACACAGAAGCGATCAAAGCTAAGTGCATTTTCGTTATTTGTTTCATTTTTGTTGCACTGAAGAAGACCTAAGGGGTCAAAACGCGTTGTGGTTTGTCTTGTGACTCGTTTGTCCACGTTTCTCTGGGCGGTTCGCTGACATTTATTTAAGATTCGCAAAAGAATAATGTGGGGGAGGGAAAAGATGACAAAAGAAAATCCCAGCTAAAGAGAAAGAAAGGAACACAGGCCTGCTGGGCAATTAGGAAGCACTGACGTCGCCTTAGCACCACAAAAAGGTGAATTTGCAGCGACAATGTGTATCCCTCAAGGAGGGCAGAGATGGTTACCGTCTTCCTGGCGTCTCTCTTCATGCCCTAAGGGCAAATCAATGGTGTATAAATGGCACTCTCTCTTGAAATGGCTGACCCTATGCTACCTCTAATTGCCCAGAGGGGAGGAGGCGGGCACAACAGGCGTGCTTAAAAGGCTGTAATGAAGCCCAAATCAGATTCGCCACAGAGAAGCCTATATCTGAAGCTGTGTGTACTAAGGAGCTGTTTGTTGAAGACACACTTCTTGATGGTGTCTGTCATTCAATTTTCGTCTTCCTTACCCCAAAAGGAGCAGAAAAAATTTAGTTTTGGTTGTTTGTATCTGTTCTGTCTCTGGGTAAATAGTTTCGTCGAGTCTCTCTCTCTCTCTCTCTCTCTCTCTCTCTCTCTCTCTCTCTCTCTCTCTCTCTCTCTCTCTCTCTCTCTCATACCATGTTGTGTGTGTGTGTGTGTGTGTGTGTGTGTGTGTGTGTGTGTGTGTGTGTGCGTGTGTGTGTGTGTGTGTGTGTGTGTGTGTGTGTGTGTGTGTGTGCGTGTGTGTGTGTGTGTGTGCGAGTGTGTGTGTGGATGTGTGTGTGCACGTGTGTGTGTGGGCGCTCACGCATGCATGCTTTTGTATGTATTTGTATGATGAAATATATTAAGAGACACCCAATACAACTAAGAGATAAAACGAAATTGTAGTATACAGAAGCATATCAGTTTAACTGGTACTATGTACTACATATTGAGTAGTAGTTTCCTTATTTTTTTTAAAGTGTTCTTCAAATAATGATTGTTCGATTTTTGTTAATTGCTTGTCATAGGCACTTTCGACCTTTCTCGCTTATCATAGATACCATTGACGGTTAAAGAGAGTGTACATGTATGTAATTTGTACAGTATCTTGCGTTTTTGATTTTCAAAACTTCAAGTAAAAAGTTACTACGATGTAGTGCTGAACAGAATGATGGATCAGCAGGCATATACAACGAAATACTCTTCAAGAAAGCAGTCCTCTTCTGGAATGGAAAACTTTGGCCTTCAAGGAATCTGGCGTAAGGAACTCACCGGAATGTATCAATATCATTTTTCAATTTTCATTTTTATCTTTATATCATCATCATATCATTATTGTCATCATTAGCAGTAGCAGTAGCAGTAGCAGTAGTAGTGGTGGTGGCGGTGGTAGTTGTGGTGGTGATGGTGGTAGTGTTGTTATTATTATTGTTACTATTATTATTATTATTATTATTACAGTAGTAGTAGTAGTAGTAGTAGTGGTAGTGGTAATGGTGGTGGTGCCTACTGGTTCCACGTTCAGTCGTTGCCCATGTCATTCAGTCAATCAATCACTCAGTTTGTATGCATTCTTTCAGTTGTTGCCCATGTCATTCAGTCAATGGGTCACATTCAGTTGTTGCCCATGTCATTCAGTCAATGGGTCACATTCAGTTGTTGCCCATGTCATTCAGTCAATGGGTCACATTCAGTTGTTGCCCATGTCATTCAGTCAATGGCTCACATTCAGTTGTTGCCCATTTATCAATGGGTCACATTCAGTTGTTGCCCATGTCATTTATCAATGGGTCACATTCAGTTGTTGCCCATGTCATTCAGTCAATCGGTCTGTCAGTTTGCATGCACTCTTTCGGTGCATGTTACTTGTTAACGTGCCCACCATACTAACGATCTAGTTGCAAAGTGAAACGACTGCAGGCGGAAATCTAAACAAATCTTAAATAAATGTCAGCGAACCGCCCAGAGAACGTGGACAAACGAGTCACAAGACAACACAGCCAAAGCGGCTTTCTCTTCCGACTGTTGGTAATGGATGTTACATATTTGTAAGATTATATGGGTGCATTCACATACGGACTTCTTGGGAAGTGGAGTCAGAACCAATATTAACTGTGAGGGGGAAATCACCCTTTACCGAAACGCCCACGTGGAGATTCGAAACCGCATCCCAATAATTCACCAGGATCCTGAGTCCGGTACTCTACCCACCGAGCTATTCTGGCCTCATGTCACAGTTTTTCATTCACCCAAGCAATGGAGTTGAATCACAGTGATTTTGACATCGGTCTTCACAAACATTTTATCCTGTTTAGCCATGCAGACCGCAACATGGAATCACCCAGTGTTCTGTTTGTTGCGATCATCATGCTTAGTTTGCATATCAAGTACGCTTTTCATAAATTCGCAGTGTTTGTGAACCTTGCAAAGGATTCATGACTAGCTATTTCAAGCTGAGCAATGCACTCTGACGGGCTTTTCAGGGGATACAGGATTTTTAACTGGTCAGAGCACAAAGCTGCTCTCCATATTTCATCACTCGTTGGATATTGGACCAATGTCTACATGGTCTTTAGTCCGGATTTTGTGTTTTTCCCGAATTCAGTTGAATGTCCTTGCCTTATCTTTCCTGTCTTTGAAAGTGAAATCTATTTTAAGACTGTAGAAAACAAACGATAATATTTCGGATTAATCTTAGATTTTTTGAAGCTAAGAAAGACGGATGTTTATATTGCTTTACTATTTAAGGTTAAACAGATCTTGTGTTCTGTGTATATATGTTTTTTTTTATGTGTTTGTTTCAGCAAAATCTAAATTGGACCTCATTCTTTTTCGTTTAGACCGTTGATTCTGTTTGAGGTCATTCTTTCATATATGTTGCCATGGCTCATTCACAAACATTTTTGTGGTAATTTCCACACATTTTGGTGCTTGTAGCATCAGCTTTTCTGTTGTGGTATCATCATTTGTAAATATCATTTTTGTAACAAACGATTCGCAAGATTTGTTCGATGCATTGCAGTGTTTGTGAACCTTGCAAACGATATCTAGCTATTCAAGTGCAATTAAATGTGGGGGGGGGGGGGGGGGGGGGGAGCTGGTCAGAGCAGTTGACAGTTTATCAAACGTTGGCATGCCAATGTCTCATGGTCATTTACATTTGTTTTCAGAAAGCGCCGGAATGTCCTTGCCTTTGTAAGAGTTAGATCAACATGAAAGTGCAAGCTATGTTCACTGTAGAATGGTCCTAATATATGTCACAATACACAGAACATGTGAACAGCTATCTGAGTTAATGAGGTTTCTTTCTTTTGAAAATACAACCCCAAAGTTTTTATACATATATTTTTCTGCGCGAACGTGCTATAAAGATGTAATATGAACAATACTTTAGACTGATTCAGTTTGAAGATTATAAAGAACAGTGTTGATTAAAAGCAAACTATGGTACAATTACACACAGGGGTAGCTGTAGCAGACATATGCCAGTTTGTATGTATTTGTAAATATCATTAACAAAAAATGTAGCAACGATGATTTGTCCTCAGTGTTTGCGATTTATTTGCCATGAACTGGACGTTTGCATTAATGACAGATACGTTTGCTATGATACATTTTAGTTCTCTCTTTTGTTTTCGTTTTTCCCTTTTCTTTCTTCCTTCCTTCCTTTCTTTCTTTCTTTCATTCTTTCGCAGCACATCAGCCTCAGCTCCTCTCTTTTCCTTTACCAGTCACTTCATGCAGTAATACACAGTATCCATTTGTGTCTGAAACCACATCTTGCAAATAGATATTAAATTAAAGTGCCCTGCACGCGCGCGCGCGCACACACACACACACACACACACACACACACACACACGCACGCACGCACGCACGCGCGCGCACGCACGCACGCACGCACACACACACACACACACACACACACACACACACGGGCTCGCGCGCGTGCACACACACACACACACACACACACACACCCACACACACACACACACACACACACACACACACCTTTTCATCCATCCTAATAACAACATTCACCTACCTCTGACAAAAGTGTTGTAACTAATCAATTCGTTTTTGAGTCTCGATTGTCTGCGATTCATGTCAGGCATTAACCAACACTCATTACATTCAGAGGCATTTCTACACTTACAAACTGTGGCAAGCAGATTTTGGAGAACAAGAAAGAAGTGAACTCCCCCATTCGCATATCTCTGCTAAACGCCTTTCGTCCCCCAAACATACCACCGCAAACCATTTCTGCCCTTTTGTTATTGCTTGTGCCAAAGTTCGATCTCAATAATTTGTCTTCTTACTCTTCTTTATTTCAGAGATCAGACGCACTCTAACCACGTCAGTGGCACCAACAAGCAATTTATTTTCAGCTAACAACCCCTAGTCCTTACACCTTCGCAGACGCGTTTATCTGTAGGAAATTCGATTTCATGATAGTCCTACAAAGGTTACCGACCTGTCTGTCTCTGACGTCCTCTGACTGACGTGGTCAACAGGACCCAGCCATTTGACAAAAGGGGCACCACTCAGACCAGCATCAGGACGGGGAGGGACGCAGGGAAGGAAAGACAACTTATCGTTCCTCTGCCTTGGTTTCTTTCAACACATTCGCGCCAGAACGCAGCTTTTATGAAGATCCGGCATCCCGGTAATTGATTCTTAATTGTTGTATCGAGTCGGACAACCTTCTCTTCTTTATGGCATGTTTGTTTACCTTACCATGCTGTGTATCTTGCCTTCATCCCAACTCCCAGTGGATATGGTTCATCGTTCTCTCTCTCTCTCTCTCTCTCTCTCTCTCTCTCTCTCTCTCTCTCTCTCTCTCTCTCTCTCTCTGTAGGTGTGTGTCTGCACGCTAAGAGACAATAACAGAGACATAGGAAAACAGGGGGAGAGCGCGCGCGCGCGCACGCGAGAGGGAGAGATTAGGGGTGGGGGTGGGGGGATGGGGAGTGTGTGTATGTGTGCGTGTGTGCGTGCGCGCGCGTGTGTGTGTGTGTGTGTGTGTGTGTGTGTGTGTGTGTGTGTGTGTGTGTGTGTGTCTTTGCTTTTGTGTCAGGAAATGGGGCAGGGTGGTTTGAGCGGGGGCAGGAACGGAAATACCCTAAACATCAACTCACTAAGCACGTTAAATTGAGCGGGGGCAGGAACGGAAATACCCTAAGCATCAACTCACTAAGCACGTTAAATTGGCTACACGAAATTCTCAAATCCTTTGCCACTAAAGATTTGCAACTAGATATAAACCACACAGTACTTCAGACTTCTTCTGGGGCCGTTGTCATTGTAATTCCGAACGATGTACCTTAGATACAAAACGAGCAAAACAACAGAAAATGAAGGAAAGAGAGAAGTTAGAAGGAGAGGGACAAAATAGTAAAGAAGGGGAGAGGTGGAGGTGGTTCTGAAACAAATAAGCTTTAGAGAAATCATAGGAAGCCCCTCTGGAGTGATGACTTCCTTCTTACAAGGTAAGCACCGTAATGGACATGCATTTACAGACAGCCTAGTATGCTAACGGCACATGGGTGTTTTAACGTCTGTGCTAACAGTACATAGGTGGTTTAACTTCTATGCTAACAGTGCATAGGTGTTTTAACTTCTATGCTAACAGTGCATGGGTGTTTTAACTTCTGTGCTAACAGTACATGGGTGTTTTTTAACTTCTATGCTAACAGGACATAGGCGTTTTAACTTCTATGCTAAAGGACATAGGTGGTTTAACTTCTATGCTAACAGTACATAGGTGGTTTAACTTCTATGCTAACAGTACACAAGTGTTTTAACTTCTGTGCTAACAGGACATAGGTGGTTTAACTTCTGTGCTAACAGTACATAGGTGGTTTAACTTCTATGCTAACAGTACACAGGTGTTTTAACTTCTGTGCTAACAAGACAAAGGTGGTTTAACTTCTATGCTAACAGGACATAGGTGGTTTAACTTCTATGCTAACAGGACACAGGTGTTTGAACTTCTGTGCTAACATAGGACATAGGTGGTTTAACTTCTGTGCTAACAGTACATAGGTGGTTTAACTTCTATGCTAACAGTACACAGGTGTTTTAACTTCTGTGCTAACAGGACATAGGTGGTTTAACTTCTATGCTAACAGTACATGGGGTGTTATAACTTAAATGCTAACAGTACATAGGTGTTTTAACTTCTATGCTAACAGGACATAGGTGGTTTAACTTTTGTGCTAAAAGGAAATAGGTGGTTTAACTTCTATGCTAACAGGACATAGGTGGTTTAACTTCTATGCTAACAGTACATAGGTGTTTTAACTTCTATGCTAACAGTACATAGGTGTTTTAACTTCTATGCTAACAGTACATAGGTGTTTTAACTTCTATGCTAACAGTACATAGGTGTTCTAATTTATCAGCTAAAAGTACATAGGTGTTTTAACTTCTATGCTAACAGTACGTAGGTGTTTTAACTTCTATGCTAACAGTACATAGACGTTTTTAACTTCTATGCTAACAGTATATAGGGGTTTTAACTTCTATGCTAACAGGACATAGGTGGTTTAACTTCTATGCTAACAGTACATGGGTGTTATAACTTCTATGCTAACAGGACATAGGTGGTTTAACTTCTTTGTGGGTGTACCATGGCAGACCGTCAGCTACCAACATTTGGTCCGATGCCAGGGAGCGCGGAGATCGGGGTAAAGATGTCTGATCAGACCAGCAGTTCATTTGCTTTAGCATACTCTGCCATGAAAGAGGTTTGGGCTGGGAGACATTTATTGGAAACAAACAGCCTGATGTTGCAACCTCTTTGACTCCCTTCTGTCACGTTTTCACTAGGTCAATGGAAGGAAGGGACAGCAGGTGGAAGATAGAAAGAATGCAATGAAGGAACTGAAGATTGTTGGTTTGTTGTTGTTGTTATTGTTGTTGTTGTTGGCGGTGGTGGTGGTGGTGTTTTTTGGGGACAAATAGGTTGTGAGAATCCCAGAGAAGGATGAAAGAGATGCAGTATGCTTCAAATAATCTCATGTTTTCATTGGTGTCAATTCTGGTTTTCTTTCGTCATTCCTTCCTGCTATTCATCTGCAGAGAGTAGGAGGCAATCAAATAAACTTCGTTATTAGGCCATTTGTTTCTACCAAACAGCTCCCAGTCCAGACCTCTTCCATGGTGAGGTTAGCTGTAGCCAATCTGATTGTGGGCTCATCAGCAGCCTTTGAAACGCTCCCCTCTCTCCACTCCATTCCATTGGAGCAATTATTGACAGCAGGCGGTCGGCCCTACTTCATGCAATAGGGACGACGGGTCAAGACAGCGACTACAGTTGTTCTGATACCGAAACACCTGGGCATCTAGGCCCATTGCCATGTTTGCCTTTTGAATAGGTGCCACTGAAACGGACATTCTTCTGAAGGTTTCTTAAACAGCATAGTACTGTTATTGTTTCAATACCTCTACCACCACCGTCCTCTTCCTTTCTCATTGTTGTACACCCCTACCCTCTTGTCCCACGCCTATTCTCTTTTAAGTTTCGTTTTTAAGTAACATATTCAGAATATTTAAAAAACAAACAAACAAAAAAAAAGGAAATGGTGATAGCCCAAGTGCTCCGAAAAAGTGCATAGTCTAGGTCTGGTTCCAAATCTCTGGTGCATAGTCTAGGTCTGTTCCAGATATCTGGTGCATAGTCTAGGTCTGGTTCCAAATCTCTGGTGCATAGTCTAGGTCTGGCTCCAAATCTCTGATGCATAGTCTAGGTCTGGTTCCAAATCTCTGGTGCATAGTTTAGGTCTGGTTCCAAATCTCTGGTGCATAGTCTAGGTCTGGTTCCAAATCTCTGGTGCACAGTCTAGGTCTGGTTTCCAAATCTCTGGTGCATAGCCTAGGTCTGGCTCCAAATCTCTGGTGGTCAAGGTTTTGTAGAAGTTTTTTTTAGCCAAATCAACGTGATTAGTAAGCTGAGGCACAGGGTGATTCTGTTTCTTCTACCACCTTCTCTAGCCCCATCACCATTACCCGTTCAGCTATATACACATCTCGACCATTCTAAGATTCCTGTCTCTCTCTCTCTCTCTCTCTCTCTCTCTGTCGTTCTGTCTCAGTCACATTCTCATGGAGCACTTCATGTCCAGTTGATATGAGCAACGCACCATGGAAAAACTACACTACGTGGTGGTGATTAGTGATTCTGTTATGATCCATGGAAACACTACACTACGTGATGGTGATTAGTGATTCTGTTATGATCCATGGAAACACTACACTACGTGGTGGTGATTAGTGATTCTGGTTATAATCCATGGAAACACTACACTACGTGGTGGTGATTAGTGATTCTGGTTATCATCCATGGAAACACTACACTGCGTGGTGGTGATTAGTGATTCTGTTATGATCCATGGAAAAACACTACACTACGTGTGGTGGTGATTAGTGATTCTGTTATGATCCATGGAAACACTACACTACGTGGTGGTGATTAGTGATTCTGTTATGATCCATGGAAACACTACACTATGTGGTGGTGATTTAGTGATTCTGTTATGATCCATGGAAACACTTCACTACGTGGTGGTGATTAGTGATTCTGGTTATGATCCATGGAAACACTTCACTACGTGGTGGTGATTAGTGATTCTGGTTATGATCCATTGTATGCGAGACATCACTTATTAAGTCCCCTGCTCACGAGAACAATTGCCTAACTGTGAAGCCAATGTGAGTGAATGCCCCCCACCCCACCCTCCCCTTTCTGGAGAGCACCGCCGTGTGTGTCCAATTCACAGCAAATTTACCAGCGATCTCAACATGAACTCACCAACAGCAATGACGTGATGATAAACATCGAAACTTTTGTCACCAGGAAGGCAGAATATAAAAGGTTAATTAAAAGAGTTAAGACTTTTAAATTCTGATCCATGAGGATGAATGATAGCGATGATGTCACAAGTGTTCCATTCATGACTGAGACTGCATGACAGGGCTGTGCTCTAGGCTTACCTTCATGAAATATCCTGGTGTCAACCACATCCATGACATACACACGCTGCCAGTGTTGGTCACAAAAAATTGAGCAACATTCTCAGAGATGTGTCTATTAGATTAGATGGATGAAGCCCCAGCGTGTGATTCCGGTCATCTCTGCTGTGTCCATAACAAACTCAGCTCTGGGTATGATTCGGTCGCGATGAAAAAAAAATCCTAGAAATAGAAGGATCTGACTGGAACCGAACCAACGACCTTCCAGGTCGGAATTTACAGCGCTAATCAGTGCACCTTGGTGACTGTTGATTTCAGCTTACAGAGAAAACAGGAAGCAGCGGCGTCCCGCATTCGAGCCATCAGCAATGCTCACTTGGGGATGTTGAGAGGGGGGAGAAAGAGTTACAGAGGCCTGGTGCTGGGTAAAGAAACGAAAAAGAAGAAAAGTTAGATCTAGTTGCAAAGTGAAACGACTGCAGGCGGAAATCTAAACAAATCTTAAATAAATGTCAGTGAACTGCCCAGAGAAACGTGGACAACACGAGTCACAAGACAAACCACAACGCGTTTCGACCTCTTAGGTCTTCTTCAGGTGCAACAAACATGAAACAAATAACGAAAACGCACTTAGCTTTGATCGCTACTGACATTTTCGTTATTTGTTTCATGTTTGTTGCACCTGAAGAAGACCTAAGAGGTCGAAACGCGTTGTGGTTTGTCTTGTGACTCGTTTGTCCACGTTTCTCTGGGCGGTTCGCTGACATTTTATCTAAGATTTTGTTTAGAAGAGAAAAAGACAAACTGGATACAACAATTCAGAAACAATGGTGTTGTTGAACTGCCACAAAAGCAGCGTCATGGGGCGAATGAGTTCAAACCAACCAATTCATTGAATGGAGAAGTTTCTTTGCCTAAAAACTGTCCTTCGCCTCCTGAAATGCTAGAAAACATTGTTTGAGGTGGAGTTGCTCCATTATGTAAAATGGCCACCTCTTCTTGACTAAATAATGTAGAGAAATGAATGGTGGGAGCCATTAAAAAGACTGAGGAACCTGGGAATCGAATTTCCTACAAATAAACGCGTCTGTGAAGGTATATGGATTGACAATTGTTTGCTGAAAACAAACTGTTTCATGGTGCCACTAATGCAGTTGAATTGTATTTGACCTTGAAGAGAGAAAAAAATGAGAAGACAGAAAGTATGGACACCAAAGTTTGCCTCGGGCAATGACACTTAGGACGTAAGCAGAAAGAGTTGTTGAAAGATCGAGTAGGGCTAGGGTGTGTGTGTGTGTGTGTGTGTGTGTGTGTGTGTGTGTGTGTGTGTGTGTGTGTGTGTGTGTGTTTCATATTAACATAATGTTATTTAGACACATAAAAAAACGTGTTGTGTGTCAGTGTAAGAGTTGAATGATTAATGCAGAGCAAGCAGAAAATACAAACACCAACAGCCGAAATTAATAACTGCCAACCTAAATACCTAAATCCACACACACTCAAACACACATCAAACATGGTCTCAGACTTTCTCTTTTCGCTTTCCTTCTTTTCCCTTTGGGAGAAGCAAGGCGTAATCAAGCGACAGACACCATCAAGCAGTGTGTCTTCAAACAAACAGCTCCCTTGTCCGCACACCTTCCTAGGCAGGCTTCTCTGTGGCGAATCTGATTTGGGCTTCATCATGGCCTTTTAAGCACGCCTGCTGTGCCCGCCCCCTCCCCTCTGGCCAATTAGAGGTAGCAAAGGGTTAGCCATTTCACACAAGAGGGAGCCATTCACATACCATTACTTTTGAATTAGTGCGAAGGGGGAAGCCAGGAGGAAAGCACACTCTGCTTTTCACACCATCTGTGGAGGATACACAGCCAAATTGACAATTCCCTTTCTGTGAGGCTCAGGCGACGTCAGTGCTTTCAGATTGTCCAACAGGCTAATATGTCTCCCATTACTTTCTCCTCCATACTTTTTCCAGGTCAAAAGAGGTAGATAGTGGATAGAAAAGAGTAATTATGGACCTACGTGTACAGAGTCCATGACAAAATATCACTGTTGTTGGCCAGGTCTAGTTCTAATCTTCAGAAGGAAGAGATTTTGTGCGAAAGTTTAGATGACTTAAAACCCCAGTGAACTGAAAAATTGGGAAAGGAAAATAACGTGGGGAAAAATTGGTGGTTGGAGGCCCGACAAAAAAGTCATATAGGGTTTAAAAATGGTTTAATTTTAATTGCATGGCTGCTAGGCATTCCTGATGTTCCTTTTTCAGAGAGATATTGATGTTGGTAAGTTATTAGCCTAGAGGATTTCAAAATGGCTGCCCATGCTAAGTTGAAAGTTACACTGGTTTGGTTTATGCTTTATCGAAGACTATAGTAAAATTATGCACATTTTCAACTTTTCATTTTTTTTAGATTTCATTCTACAACTACTATTTCTTCACAGTGCTACAGCTGAACACGTTTTTCAACAGGAACTTGAACTGGTGCTGCTGAAACATTGTTTTACATGTTACTTTCAGAAAGTGATGCTGGGATGAAATATCCACTCGTTTCCAAACCAGGAATTACATGCACGAAAGATGACACCAGTCATTCCCAGTGCTAATCATATATCAATAATTCCATGCACATGGCAGTTTAAATCCTAATCAACTTTAATGACATATGATTTTTTTAAACA
Source organism: Conus betulinus (assembly GCA_016801955.1). Lineage (NCBI taxonomy): Eukaryota > Metazoa > Mollusca > Gastropoda > Neogastropoda > Conidae > Conus > Conus betulinus. The sequence goes on from JADBJO010000445.1 coordinate 289,990, forward strand.
ATCATGATATATTTGAAATTTGAATACTAAGTTATGTAACAGCATATACATAATTGATGAACAGGCAAAAAATGAAACGAACGAGCGAGACACTGAAGGAATATCGAAAGGCAGACAGGATTAGGTGCAGACACATGGAGAAGTTCACACACACACACACACACACACACACACACACACACACACACACACACACACACACACACACACACACACAGACAGAGAAGAGAGGAGAGAGAGAGACGAGAGGAGAGAGAGAGAGAGAGAGAGAGAGAGAGAGAGAGAGAGGGGGGGGAGATCCCCAAATAGGCAATAGGAAAAAGAACAACAAAGGACAGATGAACGGAATGGTAGCGCACTGAAAATACGTACATCATTGAACAATTCACAAAGTTCTCTAAGTCAGCAAAACTTCAGCACAAAAACTCGTCGTCCACATAAGGTTGATGATCTGACTCGAGCAGAACAAAAGTTCGAAAACACTATGGCCTGGTCCGCATGTGGGACCATCACTAACTTGAGGCGAAAGAGCTTAACACACGTAGACGAAAAACATCACTGCCAGCTCCATATCTCACCATCATCCCCTCATCCAAAGAACAAATCCTACATGTCCCCAGTCGATGGAGACATGGGGAGAAACATTTACTCCGTCACGAGAAACGGTCCACCTTTCAACCCCCCCCCCCCCCCCCCCCCCCTCCCCCCACCCCTCCAATAAATTTGTCATATGTATTTATTGGTGCTTTAGAGTGTACAGATCACGAAAAATCATGTTAACATAAAACATCTTGGGACGCACTGTCCCTTCTGTCTTAATTTTGAAGGGTACACATCTCAGGTGCCGTGGCTGCTTTTCGTCGGCCCGAAACGTTCCATAAGTTTGGTGATCACCTGTGTCTTTGTTATTTAAGCTAAGAGAATTTCCTTTATGTTTCGTTGACAGTAATGCCTTCTGCACGATGCACAATAATCAGAACGATAATGTATGCAATAAGGTGACCGCAGTGAAACTACGTGTGTACCCACCGTATGTCACACGTTGCGAACTGTGAATTTGCCAAAGTGTTTGCAATAAACTGTCTCTCGCGAAAACTGTGCAACGTATTAGAAACAAAGTACACCACAGTTTCAAAGAACATTCTTGTAATTCTTTTGGCAGCTAATAATTTTTTTTTCTCCAGAAGGTTTCCTCTCTCTCTCTCTCTCTCTCTCTCTCTCTCTCTCTCTCTCTCTCTCTCTCTCTCTCTCTCTCTCTCTCTCTCTCTCTGCATTCAATAGTGTGGACATCGACTTAAACGTGAGTTGGATATATATGTGTGTGTGTGTGTGTGTGTGTGTGTGTGTGTGTGTGTGTGTGTGTGTGTAGTGTGTGTGTGTGTGTGTGTGTGTGTGTGGGGGTGTGGTGGTGTGGGGGGGTGTATATGTGTGTGCATGCATGCATGCAAGTGTGTGTGTGTGTGTGTGTGTGTGTGTGTGTGTGTGTGTGTGTGTGTGTGTGTGTGTGTGTGTGTGTGTGTGTGTGTGTGTGTGTGTGGTGTGTGACAGGAAATGGGCAGGTTGGTGTAAGTGGGGGCAGGAACGGAAATACCCTAAGCATCAACTCACTAAGCACGTTAAATTAGCTAAACCTTTCCTCAAAACCTTTGCCACTAGAGATTTGGAACTAGATATAAACCACACAGTACTTCAGACTACTGCGGCTGTTGTTATTTTAATTCTGAACGATATACCTTAGATACAATACGAACAAAAAAAAAAAAGAAGATGGAAGAAAGAGAGAAGTAAGATGAGGGACAAAGTAGTGAAGAAGGAAAGAGATCGGTGGTGGATTTGGAGGTGGTTCGGAAACAAAAACAAAGTCACGCTTTAGAGAAATCATAGGAAGATCCCCTGGCGTGATGACGTCCTTCTTACATTCAAGCACCACAATGGACATGGCTCTCAGATGTCCGGTATGCTGACAGCACATTGGTGTGTTGACGTCTTTGCCCATGTGTACTATGGCAGACCGTCAGCTGCCAACAACTGGTCCGATGCAAGGGAGCGGAGGTCAGGTACAGATGCTTGGTCAGACCAGCAGTTGATTTGCTTTAGCCTAGCTTTGCCATGAAAGAAGCTTGGGCTGGGGACACAAACAGCCTGATGGTGTAGCTTATTTCATTCCATTCTATCCCGTCTTCACTAGATGATTGGAAGCAAGGCAGACTGAGAGCAGGATAGAAAGAATGCAAAGAAAGAACTTGAGGTGTTTTTGTTTGCTTTGTTTTTGTTTTTTTTTTTTTTGTTTGTTTGTTTGTTTTTTTTTTGGGGGGCAAGGTTGTCAGTATCCCAGAGACTGAGGAAAGAGATGGGGTATACTTCCAGTAATCTCATGTTTTCCTTGGTGCCTTTTGTTTTTGATTGGAAAATGGGAACTGAGGCGGGGGGGATGGGGGGAGAGCAAGGGGTGGAGGAAGTGAAAGGTGGAGGAGGACGGGAAAGGGAAGGATCGGTTATGTCTTCAAAACAAACGATGTTTTGAACTTCTTTAAACTGTTGAGCATCATCAAATCTCCTTGAGACATTTACCCTTTTGTCCTTCCCTCCACCCATACCCCCTTTCATTTTTTTGTAGTGTTCAATTCTGCCTTTTCCCTTCAGTGTTGCAGCTCCAAACTCCTAACTGGAAGTGGTACCTCTGCTAGCTATATGTTCTTACTGTACGCTTTGAAATAAAGAGGAAAATGAACATAGAGAGAAGAAGTAAGAAAATAAAAAGGAAGTAGGTTAAGGAATACAAAGTAACTGTATCAACTTGCATTTTTTGCTTTAAGTCATTTGTTGCTGTTCTTTGTTTCTTTTTCCACCATAGATGGCGATTTGGGACATCAATTTTTTTAACTGGACTGCAAGTTTGTACGTCTGATGATGAATTAACAGTCACAATGAATGAACAAGTGATTGTCAAAGTGGATAAACAGATAATGAAAAAAAATCTTTCTACATCATCACCCTTATGCCTCTCACACACACACACACACACACACACACACACACACACACACACACACACACACACACACACACACACACAACACACACATACACACAAACGCACCACCCCACAATCAGTTCTTATTTTTCTATTCCTTCATTCCTTTGTTCCGTCAGTGCTTTCTTTTTTTTTCTTTCCATCCTTCTCTCGCTCGCTGCCTTCCTTCCATTCATATGGAGGAGATGGGTTAAGAGAGAACAAATAAATAAAACCAAGCAACTCCCTGTCCCAGACCTCTCTATGGCAAAGTTAGCTGTAGCCAATCTGATTTTGGGCTTCATCAGCAGCCTTTGAAACGCTCCACCCTCTTCACTCCATTCCATTGGACCAGTTATTGGCAGCAGGCGGTCGGCCCTACTTCACGCAACAGGGGCGACGGCTCAAGACAGCGACTACATGTTGTTCTGATACAGAAACACCTGGGCATCTAGGCCCATTGCCATGTTTGCCTTTTGAATAGGATGACACTGAAACGGACATTCTTCTAAAGGTTTCCTTAATGGCATAATACTGTTATTGCTTCAACGACTCTACCACCACCATTCTCTTCTTTTCTCGCAGTTGTACGCCTCTCCCCCCCTCCCTCACTCTTATCCCACCGCTTTCATTCTTTTTTTTTTTTTTCTGTAGCATTTTTATTGAACACAAACAAACTAACAAAACAAACGGCGATAATCCCAGTGCTAAAAAAATGCCTTGTTTAAGTTTGGTTCGAAATCTCTGGCGATCAAGGTTTCGCAGCTTTTTGGCCAATACAACGAGTTCAGAGAGTTGAGGCACAGGGTATTTTTGTAATCCTCCTGCCACCTTCCCCACCCCAATCACCTCTACCCATCCAGCTGCATACACATCTCTGTCATTCCTAAACTCTCTCTCTCTCTCTCTCTCCTCTCTCTCTCTCTCTCTCTCTCTCTCTCTCTCTCTCTCTCTCTCTCTCTCTCTCTCTCTCGTGTGTGTGTGTGTGTGTGTGTGTGTGTGTGTGTGTGTGTGTGTGTGTGTGTGTGTGTGTGTGTGTGCGTTGTGTGTAAATGTAAGTGTGTATTTTCATTCTTCATTAATGAATTAGCAATTGAAATTAGTAAATGAGGCAGGCACGGTATACAAATGATTCCGAATGCTGTTGAAGTCTTCCTGATGCTGTTCGCAGATGATGTTATTCTCCTTTCTGACACAGTTATTGGTCTCCAAAATCAACTTAACATTTTGCAAAAGGAAGCGGACAGACTGCAGTTAACGATTAATCTTGAAAAAACAAATGTCATGATTTTCAGGATGGGTGGTCATCTGTCCAGACATGAAAAATGGTTGTACGGGGAAGAAGAAGTAAAAGTAACAAATAATTATAAATACCTAGGAATTATATTTACAACTAAATTCAGTCTTAATATGGGGTGTTCAGAAATTTATAAAATAAAAAAGGGAAAAAAGGAGTGGTACAAATACTAAGATCATTAAGGAAACTAAATACAACTGAACCGTCGATATTTTGGAAACTTTTTTATTCGCAAATTGAGCTCATGCTGACGTATGCTGCAGAAGGTCTGGGGTTTATCTGATAATTTCCAAATGGAAAAAGTTCACACATTTGCAATTAAACGCTTCATGAATATCCCATTGCCTTCCTCAAACAAAATGGTATATGGAGAAGCAGGCAGATACCCACTTTACATACGTACCCAACTGAAATCCATAAGATATTGGCTAAGATTGTTAAAATTACCATTGACTAGGTTATGTCGACAAGCATATGAGATGCTGTTAACAGCAGCATGAAACAGGAAAGTGCAACTGGGTGACAAAGGTAAAAACTGTTCTTACTGAAAACGGGTTTGGCATAGTTTTGGTTAAGTCAGGAAGTGGGAGATGATAATGTTTATTTCGGAACTTCGGAACTGTATAAAGAAACTGGCAAGGCTAATATGTTATATTTCAGCAAAACTGGCACTCACAGATGGAAGGAAAAGAAAAGTATGACTGGTTTCTTAAATTTAACAGCAACCTGCAACCAGAAAAGTATTTACTAGTTATAACGCGTAAATGGCATAGAGATATGCTCGCTAGATTTAGAACTAGAACTTTAGGTTTAAATGCAAATAAAGTCTGGTTTATGCAAGGGTTACAAACCGATAACGTATGTAAGGTGTGTACCATGAATGCTGTGGAAAATGAATATCACTTTCTTTTCAAGTGTGTTGCATACAATGAAGTTCGCAGAAAATGTAAATTATTTCAGGCGCCTTTTATAAACAGACAAAGTGTTTCTGAAGTCTTAATGATTGATGATGAAGAGCTCTTAAGATCTCTGGCTAAATTTATTGCCGAAGCGTCTAAAATTAGACAGCTTTTGCCTTGAGTACAAAACTATCAATGTTCACGACTTATGTATTGTTTAATGCTACTTTGGTTAATGTCTGAAGTTTGATTTTTTTGTCTGACAATCGTTTTCTTAAGTGTGAATCATACAGAAGAAAAGGCTTATTCTAGCATATAAACTATGCTTATTCTAGAAAATGAATGTGGTAGATAAAGGAGATATTAATAAACAGAGGTTTGTAGCAACACAGCATTAATAATGATTTCCTTTCTTTCCTACATAGACAGTGGACCCCATGTCATTAAAGCTCTTAGGCTTTGACATTAAAGGTTGTCGTTGTCATTGTCATTGTCATTGTCACTCACTCACACACACACACACACACACACACACACACACACACACACACGCACACACACACACACACACACACAAACGCGCGCGCACACGCGCACGCACGCGCGCGCACGCACGCACGCACACACACACACACACACACACACACACACACACACACACACACACGCACGCACGCACACACGCACTCACGCACACACACACACACACACACACACACACACACACACACACACACACACACACACACACACACACTGCCACACAAACTGCCACAAAAGCATCCTGGTGCGAATGTGTACAAACCAACCAATTCAGAGAACAGAGTTTTTGCTTTCCCGATGTCCCCCACCGCCAGAATGCTACTCAATCTTGCTTGAGTGGTGCCCCCGTCTGACAAAAATGGCAAGCCTCTCACTCAGTAAGTAAGAGAGTGGCAGGAAGGTCGGAAACCTTTAGAAACACTATAATGAAACTGGAAATCGAATTTTCTACAGATAAACACAGCTGCGGGGTATATGGATTAAAGGTTGTTGCTGAAGACAAACTACTTCAAGGTGCCACTAATGAGATTAGAATGCATTTGACCTCTGAAAAGAAAAGAGACGAATGAGAGAGAGAAAATGTGACGACCGAAATTTGATACCGGCAGTAATTCAGAGGGCATAAGCGGACTAGGAGTTTCTGAAAGAATGGGCACGGGTGGGACAGAAAGTGTTTAGCTGACGCTTATAAATTGCAAATTTCTTTTCTTTTTCTTCACCTTAAAGAATACGTCTGTCATTTCATACATTTTTCCATCTGCCTGAGTATATGGTGGATTTTGGCCATGCAAAACAAGAAGTACAGATGACTGTGAAAAGTGAACTCCCAATACAAAACCCTGCAAAAATACAGTTAGATGTTGCTGCTTCTCTCTGTATGTCACATTGACAATTCTCTTTCTGTGATTCTCAGATGAGTCAATGCCACCTAATGGTCCAACAAGCCATATTCCTCCTCTTTTTCTCTTCTTTTCGGGACGAATTCGTTTTTGATATGACCTATTTCATACTTTTCCAGTTCGAAAGAGATAGATTCTAGGCAGAAAAAAGTAACCTTGGACCCATGTGTATGGAGTCCAGAAAACAATGTTGATGTGTTTGTTTTTGCTCTCTCTCTCTCTCTCTCTCTCTCTCTCTCTCTCTCTCTCTCTCTCTCTCTCTCTCTCTCTCTCTCTCTCTGCTTATGTAATGATAAAAAACACACATCATATGTTAGTCTGATATGTGTTCTTACACCAATGTAAGTCATGTGGGATGAAGCATGACTTTGAATGTATCGCACGTCTGCCTGGTGCCTCTACTGCCTCATCTTCAGAGGGATAACAATGTAGGTGAGTTATTAGCCTGCAGGATTATAATGCGACTGTCCGTGCAGCTATTAGTTGAAAGTTGAATGGATCAGTTTGTGCCCTATCCACGATGACAGTAAAAAAAAAAAAGTACGTTTTCAATTTTGACATCTAAAAATTCATTTTACAATTACTCTTTGTTTACAGTGCTACAGCTGGAAATTTCTTTCAACAGAGACTCGCACTGATGATGCTCAAAAAACAGATTCGCGTTCTTTCTGAAATACTGTTAGGAGAGAATATCCACTTGTTTACTAGCCAGACAGTGTATGCTTCAAGCATGACACTCGTTATTTTCAGGACTAATCGTATGCAGAACATTCTAAGCGCACGGTAGTTTAAAACCTAGTCCACTTTATTTCCATACGATTTTCAGAGGAAGAAATAATAAGTTCTTCGAAAGTTGAAAACTTTTCGGTATAGAAGCAAATAAATTAGTTATGGACAGGCAAAATAAAAACGGGTAAATTTAGACACTAATGGAGGAAAAGCAGACAGAACTAGGCGCAGACAAGCGGGAAAAAAATGAAAGAGAGACACAGAGAGAGAAAAAGAGAGAGAGACAGAGACACACAGAGACAGACAGAGAGAGATTCAGACAGACAGACAGACAGACAGACAGACAGAGAGATAGTTGCCCAGTTAGATGATAAGTTAGTGAGCAACGAAGAACAGGTGAGTAGAGTGCTAGAGCACTGAAGAAACCTACAACGTGGATTACTTCACAAGGTTCTCCAATCACTTCAACACAAAAACTCGCCCACAGAAGGTAGAGGGTCAGAACTGGACAACAAAATCTTCAAGACGTTGCCGCCCCCATGGTACACGCGTGGGAGGGGGAGGGGGGGGGGTATAAAAAAAACCAACCAAACAAACAAACAAACAAAAACACGAAGAAGGAAAAAGACTGCTGACACCACCACACCTCACCGTCAGCTCATCCCCCAAAACCCAACCGTCCATGTCCCCAGTCACCAGACAAACAGTAGAAACCATGCTGGTTTGGACCCATGCTCAGGGAGCACTGATGACTGTGGCGCGGTACAGAACGATTCCTGTTGTGACTCTCAAAGACGACACAGGAAGCAGAGTCGACTTTCTTTCCTGCTTCCCTTCATGTTTCAAGGTATACCAGGGGTGTCAGTGGCCCCGTGTGTGTGTGTGTGTGTGTGTGTGTGTGTGTGTGTGTGTGTGTGCGCACGCGCGCTCGTGTGCGTGCGTGCGTGCGTGCGTGTGTCTGTGTGTGTGTGTGTGTGTGTGTGTGTGTGTGTGTGTGTGTGTGTGTGTGTGTGTGTGTGTGTGTGTGTGAACATGGCTGATCCTCTTCTGAATCTCACTGGTCAGATGGGAGGGACAGTGACAAGAAGAGTGCTTACAAAGCCACGATGAACCCACAATCAGATTTGCTGTTGACAAACCGATCTAGAAAGATGTTTGAGCCAAGAGCTGGTTCTTGGAGACAAACTGCTTGATGTTCTCTGTTACTGAAGTACGTGATCCTGACTACCAAAAGAAAGTAGAATAAAGAGTAGAGAAAGATCGAATTTGATCGGCAATGTGTGCATGAGAGTGCGGAGGGTGTTAGCCTGTTTTTGGCGGGGGGGGGCAGGTCGTCGATGACGTTTCAGCATCTTTCCGTAGGGACAGATCCTTATTTTGCTATGCAAGTGTCAGCATCGTTCATCAGGGAGAATTGGAGAATTGCATCCATTTGTTATTCTCTCTCTCTCTCTCTCTCTCTCTCTCTCTCTCTCTCTCTCTCTCTCTCTCTCTCTCTCTCTCTCTCTCTCAAATGAGACACGTCGCATTCACAAAACTGCACAATGTTGGGGTGTGTGGCACATAAACCCATGTGATTAAAAGTACAGATACACTTGTACGAGTTTGCCCGATTCAAAATACCTTGTGAATATGGAAAAGGAGAACTCATAAACACAGAAAATAACTTGTTAGATTTGTTTTAGTTTTAGAAGTAAACAGAAAGTGTGAAGAACTGTTACAAAGTGGTAACTGAATGGTTTCAGGAAGACAAAGGGATGTACCCCATGAGATGATACAGCTGGCTCTTGAGATGTACCATGTGTGCCAAAGAAATCCGCGACATGCTCACGAAGTACTTCAATGGCTTCTCAATGCGCTTCTCTGCCAAGGAGTACACAACAGATTGGATCAACTTGGAAGTGGGCATTGCAATGGACTGTGCAATTTCCCCAAATACTGTTCGTGTTGGCAATGGAAGTCATCTTGAAAGCAGCAACAAGCAACGCAAGACAAACAGACCTTGGCGATGGATACAAGATGCCCCCTCTCAAGGCCTTTGTGGATGACACTACAGTGATTTCATCCAGAGAAGACGAGACACGTCATGTGCTGGAGGGGCTGGACGACATAGTTGCCTCATCCAGAATGAAGTTCAAGCCAAAGAAATCACGGAGTCTCTCGCTGAGGAAAGGAAAAGTGGCCGAATCTGTGGTCTTCAGTGTTGCCAACCAGGCCATTCCAACAGTCACAGAAGAGCCAGTCAAGAGCCCTGGAAGATGGTATGATGATACGCTGAAAGACATGCAAAGAGCAAACGAAACCAAACAAATGTCGGAAGAAGGCTTGGAGACCATTGACCAGTCTGGGCTCCCTGGCAAATACAAGGTCTGGTGTCTGCAGTTCATGCTGATACCAAAACTCCTATGACCTCTGATGATATATACGACATCTGCACCAGCATAGTGGAGGCAATGGAAGCCAAAATCAATAAGTTCACAAGGAAATGGCTTAGTGTCCCACCCTGTCCGACTGACATAGCGCTGAAACTACCACTGAAATCCATCCTGGAGGAATACAAAGCAGGAAGATCAGACTTCAAAGCATGCTGGAGGACTCAGGAGACAAGGTGGTAGAAGCAATCAAGCCCCAGCTGAAGACAGGCAGAAAATGGAAAGTTCAAGAGGCGATGGATTCTGCAAAAGAAACACTCAAGATCAGAGAAATAACAGGACACACACAGACCAACAGACAAGGACTGGGGGTGACCAAAACTGAATGGTGGTCAAAGGCCAAAGGGAAAGTCAAAAGAGACATGATGATTCAGGAGATGAGAAAATAAGAGAAGACAAAAAAAAACCTCAAAAAAGCAGTCCAGCAGAGCCAGCAAGGGCAATGGACAACGTGGGAGACGTGGGAGAATGCACTCCAAAGAAGTCTCACTTGGCCCCTCTCAGGATCAGATTCATTCTCAGATCCGTATATGACCTTCTGCCCTCAAATGCAAACCTGGTGAAGATGGGGGAAAAAAAAACAGACGATCCTGCATGCCCCCGCTCTGCCACGAAAAACAAACAGTGGAGCATGTCCTAAGCTCATGTAAAGTAGCCCTGGCTCA
>JADBJO010000445.1:310466-312966 GCA_016801955.1 Conus betulinus
GTCTGTGCGTGTATACTGTCTGTGCCCCTGTACTTTTTGTGCTGTCTGTGCCCCTGTACTGTCAGTACTGTCTGTGCCCCTGTACTGTCTGTGCCCCTGTACTGTCTGTGCCCCTGTACAGTCTGCCCCTGTACTGTCTTTGTCCCTGAACTATCTGTCATAAAATAGTCTTGGTAAAGGAGCCATGAGCGGGTACAGACGGGGACCACGAGACACGATAACTGCAAGGTGCCTTTTCCTGCAAATATCTATCTATCTATCTATCTATCTATCTATCTATCTATCTATCTATCTATCTATCTATCTATCTATCTCTATCTATCTACACACACACACACACACACACACACACACACACACACACACACACACACACACACACACACACACACACACACACACACACACACACACACACATCTATGAATATATATTTGTATAGCTATATCTATATATACACATACATCTATATCTGTGTCTGTAATACATATACATCTATATCTATATATACATCTAGATAGATAGATAGATAGATAGATAGATAGATAGATAGATAGATAGATAGATAGATAGATAGATAGATAGATAGATAGATAGATAGATAGACAGATAAACAGACAGACAGACAGGCAGACAGGCAGACAAACAGATCCACTGTTTATGATGTTCCTGCATTTTCTGTATGTCGATAAGCATCGATCCGTCTCTGTGTGTGTCTCCGTCTAAATCAGTTCTTATGAGTCATTGTCACTAGGTCTACAGATTCATACTTTTTTGTATCTAATCGCTCTGTAAGGCTTTATGTCTATATACCTTTATATCTTTATCGCCTCGTTTTTAGTCTCCAAACAGGGTGGACAAGAGACATTTTGACTCTTTTTGTCCACAGACAAGTAAAACAAATATTGAAATTCTGATTATCTCTCTCTCTCTCTCTCTCTCTCTCTCTCTCTCTCTCTCTCTCTCTCTCTCTCTCTCTCTCTCTCTCTCTCTCTCTCTCTCTCTCTCTCTCTCTCTCTCTCTCTGCGTGCTATTGTTTACGTTAATCCTTCTGTTGTTGTCTCCGTTTGACTAATTTCGGAATTTGTCGACACATAATTTGATCAGTTGTGTGGATTCAGGAACCGTCATCATGGAGCCAGAGCATCAGAGACACAGTCAGAAAACAAGAATGTAATCCGTGCCGTGAGTATAAAACTGTGTCATTTACATCTTCGTGGGGTGTAGAGACACTTTGACACTTTGATATGTTACTGTCATTACCAAAGAGCTCTTTTAACCAGGGGGGGGGGGGGGGGGGGGGGTTAACAGAACACAATAGCATTCCCTCTTCCTTTCCTGCAAACAAATAGTACACATTCATTCCTAGTGTGTATGAAATCAAAGTTAACACAAAAACAAATAAATTCGCAACATTTCCTTATGTCCTCACGCACAGGAGTAATGCAGTAAGGTTTTTTTAAAAAAATCTTAAGACTGACTCGACCATCCACTCAATCAAATGATGACATTGTCTCTTACTTATCTCTTCCACATGCGATGAATGATATATATTCATTCATTTGTCTCTTAAATCTCACTATCCTTCTTCTGTCTAATTTTCAATGCTTCCCGCGATTAATTTTGCAACTGATTTAATTACAAGTTCATCATCTAATGATAACACGACAGCGACATCTTGTCTTTTCGCTATATCTAACTGGAAAAATGAACTTGTCCGCACTTCATTATAAGCCATGCAATAGAACAGAAAGTGATTTTCATCGTCAGTAATGTGCCTACATGCAGGACGAGTAGATTCTGTGGATGTTTCACATTCTTAAATTCTCAGCCTGAATCTTGCGTAATCTGTCCTGTGCCATGTATCTGTTCTGATATTGAGAAACTTTTCAGAATAGAATACATTTTAAATGAGAAAAACCAGCGATTTTTTTTTTTACTTTCCATATCTGAGCGCTAGTTCTGTTTAAAAGAACAAATGAGCCTGTCTGAGGGTGGAAGAGAGAGAGAGAGAGAGAGAGAGAGAGAGAGAGAGAGAGAGAGAGAGAGAGAGAGAGAGAGAGAGAGAGAGAGAGAGAGAGAGAGACAGCTTCCGAACAGACTTCATTATGCAAAATATTATTGTAGCGCCGTTTAATTCTGATCAAGTCGCTGTATCTGATTTCATATACAGAGAACAAATATGTACCAACTGGTGTTTTCTGCTGTTACCTTTGCAGACAGGACATTTGTTAGTTTATATTTTGACTGAGCAATGGAAGGAAAAGCCATTTATGGACAGTATACGCGATCTTAGTCAATAGAGCCCATCACGGAAGTACACACGTTTAAATGAACGTTTAGAAGTCGGTTAGTGCTTTATAAGTCTTTTCTTCATAATTTACCCATTCCAGCTTTCACATAATTATCCTTCTGTCTTTGTTTGAACGACGACAAAAGTGAAATCTTAAACCTCACTCCCTGGTTAACGATACATCCCCACAGCATATACTATAGAAAC
>JADBJO010000445.1:320466-322966 GCA_016801955.1 Conus betulinus
CCATTATTAACAGAAAAAACAGAAGATGGCACCAATTTGCCTGCAAATGTTTGTTTAACAAACTACGGAATTCCATTCTTCCATGAAAGCCTAAGAGGTTACGAAGGAGACAAGACACGACATTTGCGGAAGGAAATCCTTCATATTTATTTCCCCAAATATTCTGCGTAACAAACGCAAATTTAAACAAAAGCTTAATACATAATGTCAATGTTTACATTATAGTAGATTTCAACAATAGCTTTTTCTAGCAACTGTCTGTTGCATATAGCCTCTAGAAATTCATCAAAACATCATGTGTCCCTTACACTAAGTGTTAACAGTTTGATTTCTGATGTTGATAACATGAACCACCAGATGGGGATGTAAAAAAAAAAGACATTGAAGTAGACTTTGTTATTCTCTCTCTCTCTCTCTCTCTCTCTCTCTCTCTCTCTCTCGCTCTCTCTCTCTCTCTCTCTCTCTCTCTCTCTCCTATTGTATGCTTAGACAAATGGATAGATAGATAGATGGATAGATAGATAGATAGACAGATAGACAGATAGATAGATAGATAGATAGATAGACAGACAGACAGACAGACAGACAGATATATAGACCGATGAATAGATGTGTGTACATGCGTGCGCGCGCGCTCGCACATTCAGAGAGAGAAGTGGGTGGAGAAAGGGAAGAGGAGAGACATATTGTAAGTTATGGTGTCTACCGTCTGTAGGATTGTTGGTTCCACAGGCTGACAGACGTCGGGGAAGGTGGGAGGTTTCTTCTGGTGCTTTTGAGTGCTTATGGTTGTCTGCCTTTTTATGTCCTAGTGTGTATGTGTTCCGTAAATGCGTCTGCTCACATTAAAAGGCAATAGCACGAGCAAATTTACGGATGACAGAGACAAACCAGAGTAAGCGCGAGCGCGCGCGCGCGCGCGCGCCCGTGTGTGTGCGTGTGTGTGTGTGTGGGTGTGTGTGTGTGTGTGTGTGTGTGTGTGTGTGTGTGTGTGTGTGTGTGTGTGTGTGTGTCCGTCTGTCTGTCTTTGCGTTCGTGCGTGCGTGCGTGCGTGCTTGTGTGTGTGTGTGTGTGTGTGTGTGTGTGTGTGTGTGTGTGTGTGTGTGTGTGTGTGTGTGTGTGTGTGTGTGTGTAGGTAAGTAAGTAAGTAAGTAAGTAAGTAGCAAGGTAAAGTAACATTGTCTACACCCCAGCCAACCGCAAAGGGCCATGTCAGGGCTGTCAAAGCATTAAAGGTTAGTAAGTAAGTACGGAAGAGGGGAATGCTAGACATGCACTTAGCCAGGTTCGTCCATGTACTTATCTGACTATATGCAAGATCGGAAAGGCTGCGCCGGTCTTGAATAAACATCAGTTTATATTTTTGTCCATGTATCCGTTGTAGTTGCTGTATAGGTGTGTCTCGCGCTGATAATGAATTGTATTATGACACAGCCAAAACAACGAACCAGGAAAATGTAACGTTTTCAGACACACAACACTACTTACCTCTTGCATGTCAGAATTTCAGATTTTCTGAAAATAAACGTAGCGAACTGCTACACTGTAATCTTGTAAGATACTCAGCGACATTTTGCCCGTGAATATGTAGAGATTAATGCGTAGATACTGTTCTTGAAACATCGTGATTTTTGCCAATACTAAACAGTATGCGTATGTTTCTGTTGCTGTTATTTTTGCATTTTAAGATTTGTTTCTTCATAGATTTTGCGTTTTGTAATGTCCTGCGGCCTTTTCAACACTAGACGGATAAAGAAACTCATTTCATGTTCCATTTAAAACGTTGCTAAGACCGCTCAGCTTGCTTTTTGTGTACTCCCAGTTCTTATATAGAACAGAAAGTACTTCAGAATGGGAATGAAGAAATGCTGTCTGTGTGTGAATGTGTGTGTGCGTGTCTGTCTGTCCGTCCGTCCATCCGTCCGTGGTCAAAATGTGTTTTACTCGCTCCAGACAAAACTACTTGGCCGATCTTTCTGAAAAATTGTAGGTATGTTCACTATAGGTCAAGGATGATGCCCAATGTTTTAGTGTACCGTTATAGCCGTTGCTAATGGCTGTAACGGCCTGTGGCCGTTTTTCTTCTTTATGGAATATCTCAGAAAGTACTTGGCCGATCTTTGTGAAAATTAGCAGGCATTTTCATTATGGGTCACGGATGATGCCCGATGTTTTAGTTTACCCGTTATAGCCGTTACTAATGGCTGTAACGGCGCGGCCTGTAACGGTTTTTCTTCTTTATGGAATATCGCAGAAAGCATTTGGCCGATCTTTCTGAAAATTTGTAGGTATGTTCATTATGGGTCACGAATAATGCCCGATGCTTTAGTTTTTACCGTTATAGCCGTTACAAACGGCTATAACGGCCTGTAACTGTTTTTCTTCTTCATGGAATATCTCAGAAAGTACTTGGCCGATCTTTGTGAAAATTAGCAGGTATGTTCATCATGGGTTACGGATGATGCCCGATGCTTTAGTTTACCATTATAGCCGTTACTAA
>JADBJO010000445.1:327966-330466 GCA_016801955.1 Conus betulinus
TGGACATAATGGAGTCGAAAGGCCCGTAGTGAATGCTTATAAATATCTTGGTATTTATTTTTCTACACGCTTAAGCTTTACCTTTGCTTGTAAAGATCTTGCAAATAACTTTGATATGTTTTTATTGTGTGTTTTGAAGAAATTGGCAGTTAATTGTAGAATCACTGTCTTTGTTGTGAAAATTGTTTGATATTCAAAATTTAACTAATGTTATACAATATGGCGCTGAGCTATGGGGTTTTTTATTCTGCTGCGATGCACATTGAGAAATGCATGTGTACGCTCTCAAGAAATTTCTTGGTGTTTCGATGAGAACACCGAGTGATTTAGTATATTAAGAGACTAATCGATATCTTATCTATGTGATGCCAGTGGTTAAATGTATTGGTTATTGGTTATGGATAACACAAATGGAACCACACAGATTGCCTTTTAAAGCCTTTACGACGCTCGTGGAGTTGGATGCAAGGGGTAAGAAAAATTGGATCTGGAATGTTGAATGAGATGAGAATGAGGGTGTCGGCGATATAAATGCTTTTATTCGTGTGTGTGTGTGTGTGTGTGTGTGTGTGTGTGTGTGTGTGTGTGTGTGTGTGTGTGTGTGTGTGTGTGTGTGTGTGTGTGTGTGTGTGTGTGTGTGTGTGTGTGTGTTTTTTATGGTCTTCAGAGAGAGAGAGAGAGAGAGAGAGAGAGAGAGAGAGATTTTATTTTCAGTACATTTAAGATGTCATTTATTTTATTGTTACAATTTCTGGTTTTTGTCTTATACATGTTATGATTTTTATGTCATTCAGATGTTATTTTTAGTATTTTCGTCCTCATTGATTGATTTTTTTTTTTTAAATGTCAGTACAACATTATGTTAATCCGACAGTAAATAGTTTCAGTCAGTCAGTGGGTTTTTCTCTCTCTGTGTGTGTGTGTGTGTGTGTGTGTGTGTGTGTGTGTGTGTGTGTGTGTGTGTGTGTGTGTGTGTGTGTGTGTGTGTGCGCGCGCGCGCGCGCTTCAGTGTGGTGTGAGGTGTTAATTTCTCAAGCTAGATTCACTGTCCATAATTCAAAGACCTGGTCTTGAACAAACACTGACCTTTTAATATTTGACCGAAGGACGCATGTCACTGGCTGTATATCTTTTGTGGACAACCATCACTGGGTGTGTACTGGCTGTATATCAAACCAGATATCTTTTGTGGACAACCATGTCACTAATTTGTGGACAACCATGTCACTGGCTGTATATCTTTTGTGGACAACCATGTCACTGGCTGTATATCTTTTGTGGACAACCATGACTGGGTGTATATCTTTTGTTGACAACCATGTCACTGGCTGTATATCTTTTCCGAAGGACAACCATGTCACTGGGTGTATATCTTTTGTGATTTTTTGTCTGTCCTCTGCTAAATTAAAAGTAATCACGAAGACAAACAATATAACGCCCCGTTCTGTGTGTTTTTTTGTGTTGTTTTTTTTTCTCATTTCTGGGTGAATGTCAACTTCTGTAAGAGTAGTAATTAACAGCGACGATTCGGGCCGTAAACTCCAATATACTGAATAATTAAGGGGCACTGAATTATCGGTCATTACTCAACAGGTGCCAGATACCCCCATTTTCTGTCCAAGCTAGGTTTCCCCAACGTTTTGCCTTGCGATGGTGGTGGTGGGCTTTAACGATAATTTCACATATCGGAGTTTTCGTCAGTAGTGTGTAAACAGTTCAAGTAAGCTACACATAGCGAGGGCGGAAGTGGAAAACGCAAAAGCCATGAACACCACCCGATGGACAGAAATAAGTAGGAGGACAAACAAAAAAGTACAGTAAAGGCGGAAAAGTGGCAGCGCTGTACCACATAACAATAGAGAGTAATTGTAAATGCCAACAGATCAATCGTACATAAACCTCCAACTTCACATTAATGTATATCGAATTTCCAAACACACAGTTATACTACAAGGGAGAGAAAAACTAGATCAACTATTCTCTATAGTTATAATGGTTACCGCAAAAGCTGATAAAATAAATTAATGAAAGACAGAGAGAGAGTGGGTCACCAAGAACGGGGTCGGAACACATGAATTTGACTTGTAAGTATAGACAATACCTTGCTAGCATTCAAACTTTCAGCGTCAAAAATTGAAACAACGAAAGTAATCTTATTGAATGCTCAGAAACCTTTAACCTACTGAGTCTGACTCATCAACATCTTATTGAGCGCACTCCCTTGGCATCAAATGAAGATACATCACAGACTATCATTCTGTGGCGTTCTCACAACCTTGGATTTAAAAACAATATTCAACGGTACCCCCAAAGCAGCCAGCGAAGGCTAGAAAAGTAAAATAGGAGAAAACGTTGTAAGGAAATAAGTTGCTGAAAAACAAAATCATTATGTAAAAAGTATTCAATGCAGGAGGGGGGGGGGGATCTTTGAGTTTGTGCCCAAGGAACCATGGAAGGATGCAAGAGAGGTCAAAAGGTGTCCACAGTAAGAGTGGTCAGC
>JADBJO010000445.1:337966-342966 GCA_016801955.1 Conus betulinus
AATGCGGTAATCAAGCAACATAAGTTAACTGAGAAAGGAATATTTGCCATAAAACACTTTCTGAAACAAAATGGACAATTTATGAACTTTACAGAATTTAGCATTAATGTTGACTAAACTATAGATTTCGTCTCATACAATGGATGGATTTCTTTAATGAAACAATTCATAAGGAAAACGGGTATCAAAATAGATAATAACACAAACATAAATCATAACACACCAAAGCTTTAAATATTATTATGAAAGAAAATAAAGGAGCCAAACGGTTCTATGAAATTTTCATTCGAGATGAGCGCAAGCCAATTTGCTACTCCAAATGGCTAAACAAACTGAATTCTGAAATCCATTGGAATACAGTATTTACTCATGTCCACAAAATCAAAGATATAAAATTAAAATGGCTAAAAATTTGAATCATACACAGAATCATTGGTACAAATATTGTCTTAAATGCTATGGGTTTAACAGACACGACAAGTTGTGCTTTCTGTAACGAAAAGAGAGATTCGGTCCAACACTTTTTATGAATGTGAACCACGCTCAAACTTTTTGGAAAGAAGTTGAAAAGTTATTTAATGAAAAATGCCGAAACACAACTAACATCAAAATCACACGAGATATCGTTATTTTTGGAATAGATCAACGTGTGAAAACAGAGACAGTTTTTGATTTCATTATTATGCTAGCTAACTTTCATATATATATATATATATATATATATATATATATATATATATATATATATATATATATATATATATATATATATATGTGTGTGTGTGCAAAATCGAAACACGTAGATCAAATGCTTCAGTTTTTCAGGGCCAGTTGAGCAATAGATATAAAATCGAATTGTTTAATGCTAAAGTCAACAACTATCTAAACCGTTTTCATGCGCATGGAACAACTATAGGCCAATGATTCTTTAAGAAAACACTTCCTTAAGATCTTGATCTAATACATTTCCATATGCCCAGTCTTCTTTCTTTCACAACCTCCCTCTGAAATGGAGAGAGTGAGGAAGGAGAGGAGAAGCAATAAGTTGTTAAATCTCACAAAAGATAATGTCACTCCTTTTTTCCCCACTGTTTTTTTTTTTCCTGTCGTCTAAACTTATGTACGTGTCTATGTATATCTTGTTTGTTTCTTTCTTTCTTTCTTTGTTTTCTTTTCCTTCTTTGAAAAAACTGTTTTGGACATATGCCATTAACTGTTTATAGAACTTTCAGAAATGATGGTAATATACATATGACTTGGCGCACTGTCCTCTTCATGTGCATTTGTGATTTGTTTGATTAAAAAAGTGAAAAGGGAACAAAAATTGGTTCTGACTCCATTCCCCATACAGTCCTTCGAATGAGACTATAAACCGAGGTTCTGCGTATGAACGCACGTCTAACATCTTACACACACGTAAAATCCCATCACCAACTTTCGGAAGAGAAGGCAGTCTGGCCATTGGTATGGATGATACATTACACAGAGCATGCACTTACCCCGAAGTTGGAGTATGGCTGCGTTAATGGCGGGATAAAAAAAAAAAACGGTCATATACACAAAACTTCACTGCCTGCCTATACAGGCAGTGTCCGCAGGAGTATCAGCCTGCGTACGTAGAAAGAAAGAAAGAAAGAAAAAATACATATACACGAGGGTAATATGATCTTATCCAAAACAGATCAGATCATCACAAAAAGATAACAATATCCTGAAAAAAGGACACAGACAACTAAAGCAATCAATGACATGATAGCTAAACTACTCACATCTTGTGGTGGTATACAAAACCTGCGCTGCGCTAAGAGCGTCTGGCATTCCTCTTGATTTCTCATTCCTATAATCTTTTTTTTAAAAAATGTAAGAAAATTTATGAAAAAAGAAAACTTAATTGCCACCAATAATTTTTAAAAAAGCCTCTATAGGCAAATAGGCTGCAGAATGAACGGTCAGTGTCTGTTCTGCACATCGTGCACAATTGTGATGTCTTAAATAGCAGTTGCAAAATCTCTCTCTCTCTCTGGAAAGGAAAAAACACATATATATATATATATATATATATATATATATATATATATATATATATAATTTGGTCCCTTGCAGATTCATTCCAACAACTGGGCCTCAGCACTTATGTCTTAAGAGGTTATTTTTTTATATTTTCTACTTTTCAACAGAAAATGCAGCTTGTTTTTGCTCTTTCACGATTTTCTTTTGCTTCTTAGGTGGCACCTTTGGTTGTTTTTTTGAAAACTCAACAAACATACTATGGTATTGCACACCAGCCTTTTTCTGGGATAGCATTGTTCTTTAAAACCGAAAAGGCAGAGGAGTTAGGTTCCACTTTCTGCGGTCACTGAGAGGTGTAACAATCAGATCGATTTCGAATACCGGGTAACTAACCAGGAGTTATATATGTTAGAGAGTTTCCTCCCCAATTCCAGTATCTGACCAGGAGTTACATGTTAGCGAGTTTTCTCCCCATTGGAGAGTGTCGCCTCCGTGGATGTTATAAGATTGCTGAAGACATTTGAGAAGCATTTATTATCCCCCAGTCACCTTCTCAAGCACATACTGTTAATTAGGTAAAATTATTTGCCGTTGTTGATATGAATGCTTACCTCCCCCTATTTCTTCACTCTAAGACATATGAGGAAAAAAAAACAATGTAGGCGAAAAAAAATGGGGGGGAATGTATTATAAATAATGACAAAGCCTTCACTAGCTGCCTCAGGGAACCATCGAAAACCCTCTCGAAAGCAGGTCTCTTAGTATTGCCTACTTCTAGCCTTTTTCGTCCGCTAAATCGGGCTCATCTGAGAGACACGGCTGGCTGAGTCTGCGCACCTGGTGTTAAATAGACACACCACAGTCCATAATTCTGTGGTGTTCTATCACCCCCAAGAGTTCAAAACAGAATCCAACAGCACCCCCAAAGCAGCCAGCGAAGGATAGTAAACAGAATAAAACGAAAGTGTGGAGAGGGAAAAAAGTTGCTGAAAAACTAAAAGCATTATGCAAACAGTATAAAATGTAGGGGACAATCTTTGAGCCTATGCCTGAGGATCCATGCAAGGGAGATCAATATATATATATATATATATATATATATATATATATATATATATATATATATCCAAAAGAAAAGAGCACAAGAACAACAAACTGTCATGGTAATAGTTACAATTTTCGGGGGGTTTTTTTTTTTTTTCCTTTATCAGCAAATGACCTCCTCCCCATGCGTGCTAGCAGGCAAGGTGTGTGTGTGTGTGTATCATATATATATATATATATATATATATATATATATATATATATATATATATATATATATATATATATATGTGTGTGTGTGTGTGTGTGTGTGTGTGTGTGTGTGTGTGTGTGTGTGTGTGTGTCAGTGCGACTGTTGGGTACAAATGTGAATGTTCTTTTGTGGTGTTAGCGAGTTAGTCCCCTGTGTTGTTAATCATAATGAGTTTTCACAGAGATAAGCTTGATGACAAAAAAGCCACAGATGGGCATGGAAAGCTTGATGACAAAAAGCCACAGATGGGCATGGAAAGCTTGATGACAAAAAGCCACAGATGGGCATGGAAAGCTTGATGACAAAAAGCCACAGATGGGCATGGAAAGCTTGATGACAAAAAGCCACAGATGGGCATGGAAAGCTTGATGACAAAAAGCCACAGATGGGCATGGAAATGACGGGCTGTTAACGTTCAGCCCTAGTTTTTCCTTTCCTTGACATTTCAATGCCTGACGCTTTCTGTTCACTGTGTACAAATAAAGAGGTCGTGTTGCCTGCAGATCTTTTCAGGGGCCTACCACTGGTACTCCATTGCAAACATGACCGTAACATATTACCACATATCAGCATAGGCCAAAGCAAAGGCTGTTACAAAATAAACGAGAGCGAAAATTCTTGATTTTCATATTTTGCACAAAAATGATAATCAATGTCAAATAAAAAAAACACGAGAAAACAACAATGCTTCGGTTGTCCACATAATCATGGTTAGCAGTGCACTAAAAGGCTTTCCATGTCATGTTAATCATATGTGGGCATTCAGAGCATTGACAGTGAAAATGTAAGAGTGACAACAAAAAATCTGAAAGGCGTTCAGGAAACATACGCTGATCTCTAAAGGAGTACGTGTATATGTATGAATGTTGCTGACTGCGTCTACCTATATGCGTTTTTTTCTTTTTTTTTTTTTTTTTTTTTTTTTTTTTTTTTTTTTTTTTTTTTCCTTTCCTTTTGTTCACGAACAAATCTCATTCTCAGATTCCACCCGCGTCCTTTGTGAGGTGAATTCAAACCAACCGACTATAACGCCGAAACACCACTGAACAGAGGTAGCAGACACACCGAATCTCACACATCATTCCTACTGCTACAGCAAACCTCAGTGTCAGTTTATGGAAGGTGGCAGTACAGCCAATCAGTGACTGGACTGGCCTCACACTCAGCAACTGCCTTAGAGCGTCTGAGAATCGGGAAGAGTAGAGGAAGCTAGTTGCGAAGTCTTCTGTGGCGCCCCAAAGGTCTTGAAGACTCCGAGACAGGTGTGACGGGTGACAGGTGACAAACCAGCCAGCTTTGTAGAAATCACCCCTCTCCAAGAAGCAGAGACGTGAACCAATCAAGGAAGAGCAAAGACTATGCCACTAGCACCTCATCTCCGGCCGCAGCCGCCTTGAAGACGGCGCTATCTTCCCTGACCTGACAACAGACTAAGCAGCCCCTTTTATGCCATATTCACTGAAACTCTTTCAAGCTCCACCGCCGTTATGCCCCGCCACAGAAGTTCGTTTTCCGAGCGCTCCTGACGACGGAATCTATTTGTGCCGTGAGCTGTGCTCTACCTCAGCAGAGCTCTGTGTAAATCAGACTCAGATCCAGACTCAGACTTTCATTGTCACAAGAATCCTTAAATCATAATAAATGAATAGACTACAATTTCATAGTTCTGTTTGTAGGGCATGAGTGCTCATGG
>JADBJO010000445.1:355466-362966 GCA_016801955.1 Conus betulinus
TACATTGTCCATGAACTACCACCATTTGAGTAAAATGGATTGTCTATTCATTGCAGTCTGGACAACACAGCATGCTTGTTATAATCTCACTGGCCCTGAAAACGAAAATACAAACTGGGCCAATCACACACAAAAAAATAGTTCAATAATTAATATCATTACTAAATGTGTTTCAATTTGCGTGTAAATTGAAGATTGTGTATTTAACAAGCTACTTGCAGCTGCACAGTGTTGTGTTTCGGGTAATCATTTTGAGCGTACCAATACATTCAACGTTATCTTACATACTAATGTGCGGATGAATGCATCTACGCATGTTCGTTTTACCTTTACTTTCGTGCAAGATTTTCGTTTTTACCAGTTATTTCACACTTCTAAATCTGAATTCATTCAGATCATTCAGTCTAATGTATTCATCAGGGTCAGTGCTATGAA
Organism: Conus betulinus; assembly: GCA_016801955.1. NCBI lineage: Eukaryota > Metazoa > Mollusca > Gastropoda > Neogastropoda > Conidae > Conus > Conus betulinus. The sequence continues at coordinate 355,902 of JADBJO010000445.1, forward strand.
AATTACTGTTAAATAAAATATCTTGGTATTTCTCTCTCTCACACTCTCTCTCTGTCTGTCTGTCTGTCTGTCTCTCTCTCTCTCTCTCTCTCTCTCTCTCTCTCTCTCTCTCTCTCTCTCTCTCTCTCTCACTCTCACTCTCTCAAGAGGAAGGAATAGAGTTCATCTATTGTTAGACCTTATGGAAATTTTCATTCTACTCTTTGCTGATGATATATCTCTAGTGTCCACAACACCTTGTGGATTACAACACCAATTAAACATATTGACATCTTGTTGTGACGGCAAGCAGCTGACCGTTGACACTAAAAAAAAACGGTTATGGTGATCATAAAAGGCACATTTCTTGAAATGCATGAGCAGTTATATTACAGTGGTCTCAAGTTAGAAAGAGTTAATAACTATTACTGTCGGGGTTTTTGTTTTATAATTGGAAAAAATTAGAGTAGACTTGCCTGGAAGTTGAAGTTTAATAGAGATTACTAGGAGGATACTGTTGGATAGAGGTATACGGGTGGAGGACGAAACCGCGCGCGCCCCGGACTTAGCTACTACGTGTGATCTCCGAGAACAAACTCGGAAGGGAGGGTTCAATGGAAGTACCTCGAGTTGCTGATGGGTGGGCACATGGATACCTCTACCCAACAGCATCCTCGAAATAATCCCCATTAAACTTCAACTTCCAGGTAAGTCTCGCTTAATGTTCTTATTATTCCTCGTCTGCTGACGGGTCTGTCGTACACCTGTGGAGATTTAAGCCAAGGGGATCACACGATATGCAGTAACAAGTCAGGCTCTGAAAGACACTCTTTTTATGATCATTAAAAATGCTTACATAGCGCCTATCCTCGGCTTGGGACCAAGCTCTAAGCGCTTTACAATCCACACTTGTTTACACAACGGGCTGCCTACCTGGGTAGTGCCGACTGTAGAGCTGCCAGCTGGCGTTCATTCAGTCGTTTCCTGTGTCATCCAGTCAGTATCGTTCATTATTGTTCACTCAATTTCCTTACATCCTTCATTCTTCCCATTTCTCACGCTGGGTGTGTAATATGTCATCCATACCAACGGCCAGACTATACGTTATAGCCATTTCTTCCGAAAATTGGTGATGGGATTTGACGTGTGTGCAAGACGTTACGTGTGCGTTCACACACGGAACCTCGGTTTATAGTCTCATTCGCAGGACTGTATGGGAAATGGAGTCAGAACCAATGTAACTCCGAGGGAAACGTCCCCATGTACCGAAAACGGCCCGGCGGAGATTCGAACCTGCAACCCCAGGAACACCAAGGTTACATGTCCGGCGCTCTACCGCTGAGTTATTCTTCCCCCCCCCCCCCCCCCCCCCCCCCCCCCCCCCCCCCCTTAAGGTCATAAAGTGAGTTACTTCCCTTGGCGACAAATGTGTCCAGCACAGACTGGGAAAAACTTCTCGTCTTCGTTGAAACACCATGTTCATCTTCATTCTGTTTAATAATCCTTTGGTAGAATCTTGAAATAGAGTTCCTCTTTGACCATCCTCCTGCTTGAAGGATGCTGGCTATTGACACAACTCTGCTTAATGCTGCAGAAGTACTGGCTGCCCGAGTGCTGTGAGCCGAGTACTTTGTTATGTCTGTTCCTGCCATAAGCAGCACAGCTTTCACCCAACGAGAAATGGTGTCTCTTTTCACTGGTGCGAAAGGCTTTATGCAACTGATGAATAGCGCTTTCCCAGTTTGTAGATGGACAGTCTTTTCTTTTAACATTGTCGAAGGTGGTGAAGCAGACACAATCCCTCCTTTTAAAACAAGGTCTTACTAAAGGATTTAAGTAAGTCCCTGGTTTTTTTTTTTTTTTTGCTTGTTTGTTTGTTTGTTTTGTAAGAGAGCTATATACAAGTACAGATTTGGAATAATAGATTTTTACATCATCAAGAGTAAAACTGAAGAGTGTGTGTCCTCTCTGACCAGAGAGTAAAGCAAGTAACATGAGAGTTTTAAGTTCTGTGCTGTTCTGCATCTGGCCACTGTGCTGACATATCAACAGCACATAACATAGCAGCACTCCCAGCTGAGTTAACTGTACTATAACTAGCAGCTGCAGCATACAGTTCTGCCCAAACATCGCCACATGCACATGAGTAGGAGCACTGCGTTTATTTGTGTTTACAAATCTCTGCAATGTTCGAGTGCAGGTGTTGGAGGACTTCTGGGTGTTGGGTCTCGATGAAGCCAGGATAAGAACAACTGAATCAGTTGATAAACTAGAACTTAAGATATATTTTTTGCCGATATTTTGCTGACAAGCAGGTTTAGCCGACGTGTCTGGATAAGAGGATGAACTGCTCTGAGGTCGCTGGGTAGGTGAAAAAGACGGCGTCTGTACCCGAGTTTCACCGGTGGGCAGCAGAGAACATGACGAACAACGAACCACGGTTTGTGTCGGCCAGTTGGGTACCACAATTATCCCCCCTGTACCCTCTCTGGATCTTCTGCCCCCACCCGTCCAACGATACTGAAAGGTGGAAATTCACGCCAATGGAAATGCTCCCAAGAGATGGCAAACGCATCAGTTGCTTCAGCTTCTGGATCCGGGTACTACTGTACTAAATGTATCGCTGTATCTGAAAGTTCAATCTGGAATCAAAGAAGTCAATTTCTGGAGGTCTTACCTGTTGGAAGGCAGACTGCAGAGCCTGATCATCAAGTTTCCACTCAGCATCAGTGTTCTGACGCCTGGACTCCTTGTCAGCTGTCCTGTTCTGCTTCCCTGGAATGTGCACTGCACTGATCAGATATTCTTAGCAACGCACCATGACCAAATTGTAAATGTGATGTCATTACAGGGATCTGAATGGCTTGTTCCCATGCGATTAATGCAGCTGATTGTTGTTGTATTGTCGATCATTATCCCGACATGTGACTGCAAAACAAGTAAACAGCTGTTAATTCTAAATATTTAATGTGAAAGACTCTTTCGTGTGGCAACCATTATCCACCTAGGGCTTTACTTTTCATGCACACAGCCCTAACCTGTGCTTTTAGCATGGAGCTTTACTTTCATGCACACAGCCCTAGCCTGTGCTTTTAGCATGGAGCTTTACTTTCATGCACACAGTCCTAACCTGTGCCTTTAGCATGGAGCTTTGCTTTCATGCACACAGCCCTGGCCTGTGCCTTTAGCATGGAGCTTTACTTTCATGCACACAGTCCTAACCTGTGCCTTTAGCATGGAGCTTTACTTTCATGCACACAGCCCTAACCTGTGCCTTTAGCATGGAGCTTTACTTTCATGCACACAGTCCTAGCCTGTGCCTTTAGCATGGAGCTTTACTTTCATGCACACAGCCCTAGCCTGTGTCTTTAGCATGGAGCTTTACTTTCATGCACACAGCCCTAACCTGTGCCTTTAGCATGGAGCTTTACTTTTATGCACACAGCCCTAAACTGTGCTTTTAGCATGGAGCTTTACTTTCATGCACACAGCCCCTAACCTGTGCCATTTGCATTAGTGGTGTGATTATATCTGCTTCAGTACTGCAGATGTCATTCTCTGTATCCGTCACATTGACAATCCACCATTTCAGTTCCTCCTTACTCTTTTCAAACAATTGCATGAGTTAGTCAGCCGCCTCTCTTCCACGTCAAAGCTACTTTTTTGTCTTTGTATGCTGAGAGTCCTCTCAGCACTGTGTGACTTTCATGAAGACAGAATCTATGATGAGCCCGAGTATTGAATTCTGGTTGTGATCTGAAGAAGCAACTTGTCTGGTCTGGTGAATGAGAAAACCAAACTTTTGATTCAAATCAGTGGGTGTCTGTAACATTCCTCATGCAACTGCTCTTTGCGAGTCCAGTCAACAGAGAATCATCCATGATATATGACCTTTCTTTCTTTCTGAGGGAGGCATAGACGGGAGTTTAACAGCGTTGTGAACAAACCGGTGGGGGGGGGGGGGGGGGGGGGGGGGGGGGGGGGGGGGGGGGCTGATGATAGGCCATCTGGAAAAACATAAGTTTTATAGACATGATCCAAATTGATCTCTTCATTGAAATCTGAGCAGTTTTCTGTGCTGTTCATGGATTGCTACACTATAATGGGCATCCGTCAGATCAATTGAGGCCATAAAGCATGCTGAGTTATCAGAGTCAGGGCTATGTTCAGAGTATACATTTTGAAATGATGATAACTGACTTTTAAATTGAGTCTTTTTAGATTTAAATCATGCCATCAGATCCATCTTTCTTTTCCCTGGTAAAACCTGAATTAAGCTTCACCAGGGCAATGTCCACAAGAGGAAATTACTTTCTTGGCTATCAACTTTTGAACTTCTAAATCAATGATCTTGCACTCTTCTTGATTTTAACTAAATTATAACTAGCACCTGTAACATACAGTTTTGCCAAACACATTTGCCATGTGCACCTGAGCAGGAGCACTAATTTAATTTATGCTTGCAAATTTCTGCCATTTATGAATGTACGTGTTGTAGGGCGTATGGCACACTATGAATCCAGGATTAGAGCAACCGAATCTTTTGATAAATAAAACTTACGACATTTTTGCCCAGATTTTGCAGACAGGCAAGTCGAAAGGACAGTCAAATTCAACCTTAAGCCCTGTCATCATGCGTAAAATCTCTCAGTCTGAAGTGGTTCCAGACTATGCATCTTCAAATTGTGTTAATCTCCCAGCAATAAAATCATGCTTCTCAGGTTTTAAGAAACGAAGCTCACTTCTTCCATTGAGAGCCGGGATTCTAATGTCTCATTTTTACTGGAACCACTGCTGTTTTTAGTTCGGTCTGTTCCTCTGTTTAAAAAAAAAAATGACCACGTGCGCGACCTTCATCCGAGTAGAAAGAACCACTCTCTTGTCCTCGATAGCAGGGATGTTTCGGCGGTAGCTGCGCTCATAACCAAGACTTGAACTGATGCCGTCGGTGTCACGCACATCTTCGGGTGTCGCAGACAAACTGTCACCAAATAACTGGTCTGTGCTTGAGACTGATTCGTCAAAGATCCGCGAAAACTGTTAACATATGGTCTGACGCCACTGCGTCTGCGCAACGAAATCTCGCCCAAAACGTGACCCGATAGCCATCGCATTGGTGCAATGCTTCACGGCTTCAGAATTGACGTGCTAAAGACGTCAGCTATTTCGCTTGATTTTCTTCACCGGGCAACACAAAAAAAAAGGAAAACAAATTGATGCAACGATAATACTACAGCAATGCATGCAACGATAGTACTACAACAATGTATACAACGATAGTACTACAGCTAATACTACAACGATAGTACTACAACGATACGATAGTACTACAACAATGCATACATACGATAGTACTACAACAATGCATACAACGCCATACTGACAAATAGAAGGCTTCTGTTTACCAACGCAGTGCTGACAGCCTGGCAATCTAGTCGCCACATCACAAAGAGAAAAGATTACAGCCTGGCATCTAGTCGCCACATCACAAACAGAAAAGATTACAGTCTGGCAATCTAGTCGCCACATCACAAAGAGAAAACGATTACAGCCTGGCAATCTAGTCGCCACATCACAAAGAGAAAAGATTACATATAATATCAATTGGAACGAGAGACGAAAAAAAAAAATACGAAAGTGTGAAGGCTGCAACAAACACAGATGAACGGGCACCATGAAAGATTTTAAGAAGGCAAAGTGAGAAAAAACGGAAAATCACCATCATATAGTCCCCAGAGGATAACGTTACTAGTTATACTAAAAGATCCACCTCTACCCTACCCCCCCCCCCCCCTTCCGTCCCCCACACCCTTCTCTGCGCCTAATCCCTGGCATCTCTACAGCAGAGCACCAGTGAAAGGCAGCAGCTAATTCTGAACAGGGGTGATGTCAGGTGTGTGTGTGGCGGGGGGGGGGGGGGGGGGGGCTGATGGGCAAGAAAATGACAGAGTTAGAACCAGCCCTTGAGATGGTGCTGGAAAAGTCCTTCTTGTAATGGCTTGAGACACGTCATTCCATTGCCTCTGTTGTCGACAAATTGAGCGAAGTGCTGAAACCACCACCCCCCCCCCCCCCCCCCCCCCCCCCCCCCCCCCCCCCCCTCTCCATTTGTCGTTGGGGGAAAAAAAACTGAGCACGAGACGTCCGAAGTAGCTGCAGCTTTTGTACTCCCCATTCTTGATGCACGCATGTTGGCTCAGGAAGTACTTATTCGTGTGATAAATACGCACGATGTTTATACCCTTTGATAGGAAAGGTTCATCCTGGTTTTTTTCCCCTTTTTCCTTGAAATCTCCCTCTCTCTCTCTCTCTCTCTCTCTCTCTCTCTCTCTCTCTCTCTCTCTCTCTCTCTCTCACACACACACACACACACACACACACACACACACACACACACAGAGAGAGAGAGAGAGAGAGAGAGAGAGAGAGAGAGAGAGCACCAACATTTCAAACACAGGATGCTGACTTGCTTGTATCAGTATTTACAACGCAGCACTCTGGATGATTCTCTCTCTCTCTCTCTCTCTCTCTCTCTCTCTCTCTCTCTCTCTCTCTCTCTCTCTCTCTGTGTGTGTGTGTGTGTGTGTGTGTGTGTGTGTGTGTGTGTGTGTGTGTGTGTGTGTGTGTGTGTGTGTAAGTGACACATCGCTTTTTTTGGCTGCTCCGTGCACAGCCGCACTCAGACATACTCCCACCATCAAACATCAGCAGTCTGATAGGGCCTATCATGATCAAGGATTCCACAATACGTAGTCATCAAAAAGTACACCCTAAAGGCTAGAGAAAAAAAAATCTCTCAGATGCTGTTTCTTCCGGGGAGAAAGATCCAGGACAGGGGGGGGGAGAAACGTATTCCAATAGATCTGGTTTGGAGCACAGAACAGAAAAAGTCTGACCAAGTCCTCGGGAACAACATTGGCACGTAGGATTGAGGAACTCTGGCGTGAAGGAGAGCTAAGTGAGAGAAGATAACGCACTTTAGTGGCGCTGGCTCTCTTCACACTGATTGCTTGCTCTCACGTGTTTCACGTGCGCGCGGAGTTCGCTACATGGCCGGCTCGGCAAATCGTCTGTTGCTTCCCCTAA
>JADBJO010000445.1:367966-370466 GCA_016801955.1 Conus betulinus
TGTGTGTGTGTGTGTGTGTGTGTGTGTGTTGCTTGATGAAAGTTGTAACGGGGTTTGTTAGACAAATGAACGGACAGAAGACAATTAGAGGCAACATGTGTGTGTGTGTGTGTGTGTGTGTGTGTGTGTGTGTGTGTGTGTTGCTTAATGATTTTTGACGCTAGAGAGGTTTTTTTCCCACCAAAACACTTTCTTGTATACTGCGCGGTGAGCACCTCCCGCCCTCTTAGACCGTTCACTGCCCCTTCCCTGCCTTTCTAGTCCTCCGGCCCCTACCCCCTCCTCCTCTTTGTTCTTCTCTCTTAACGTCGTTGGTAGTTATCGGGGCGCCTCACAGAACAGCAGTCCATTAGGCCCCTGCAGCTCCGTCACCTAGGCGTGAAGGCCAAGGCCTCTTTGACTGTTTTCCCTGTCGTTTTCTCAGAGCTGTCAATCACTTGCTTTTTTCCTCTCCCCCCCCCCCCCCCCCCTCCCCCTTCCCTCCCCTCACCAGTTCCCTTGAGGGCTGTTTTTTTGCAAGCCCATTGATCTTTCGAACATAGCCATACCAACGAAGTTTCCTTGTCAGTAGATCTTCGTAAGGTCTGTCTGTTGTTTGAGGTTGTTTCACGCACATGGTCTTTGGGGATATGATCGGCGTACGTTATTTTTAGTATCATGCGGCAGTATTTGGTATTGATCCCTCTCTCCAGATCTGCCTTGAGAGTCCATGGCTGACATGCACACAGGAAGGTGGACTATCCAGCACACACAGGAGCCTGGTCTTGTGTTTCGTGAAGGTGTTAGTGTCCTTTCAAACAGATTCAATACGCACAGTGCATCATGTTCTCTTTGCTGCCCTTGAGAGAATTTCTTGGCTGGCTTTCCTACTTGTACTAACAAATCCCGTGTGAATGATTAGTGAAACACTTCCAATCTTCTGTCCATAGACAGCAACATCAATGCAGATAGTGTGTATATGCATGGGCATCAACTTCGTTTTCTTCCAGCTGATTCCCCTGCTGTCCCGAGTTCATTTTTCATTCAGTCTTGTAACATGCTTAGCGGGGTTTGTTCGCTGCCTGCCTTGCCATCAGTGCACTGCTTAGCGAAAGTTCGGGATGGTTCTTTCTCAAATTCTTAGTTTACTGACAAGATCTCAAGTGCATCAGGAATGACTCTTTCCATAGTAGTTCTATGTTGAAAAGTGTGGGTCATGCAAGGCAACCCAGATGAAATACTCAGACTGAAGTATTGAACTACTCTCCACCAGTACTCTGTGTAGTCACTGCGCTGTTTGTGTGTTGGAGTACAGTTGCTGAGTGGGTGTCGACCAGCTTTTGATGAATTACAGGTCTTCATTGTGGCCCCGAGCGCCACCTGCCGGACTTTATCCGGCGTCTTTTTGAAGTCTATGAAGACGTGGGAGAACGCCCTCTGGTGATGAATATGCTCTCCGCAGAGTGTAAACGGATCAAATTCCTGTTCAACAGTATTTCTGGACACTTTGCGAGATCCAGCCTGTTGTTCAGCAATAACGGTGTTTGCTTACAGGTCTTGTTCAGCAATAACGGTGTGTGCTTACAGGTCTTGTTGTTGTTCAGCAATAACGGTGTGTGCTTACAGGTCTTGTGTGTTTCAGCAATAATGGGTGTGTGCTTACAGGTCTTGTTGTTCAGCAATAATGGTGTGTGCTTACAGGTCTTGTTGTTCAGCAATAACGGTGTGTGCTTACAGGTCTTGTTGTTCAGCAATAACGGTGTGTGCTTACAGGTCCTGTTGTTCAGCAATAACGGTGTGTGTGCTTACAGGTCCTGTTGTTCAGCAATAACGGTGTGTGCTTACAGGTCTTGTTGTTCAGCAATAACGGTGTGTGCTTACAGGTCTTGTTGTTCAGCAATAACGGTGTGTGCTTACAGGTCCTGTTGTTCAGCAATAACGGTGTGTGCTTACAGGTCTTGTTGTTCAGCAATAACGGTGTGTGCTTACAGGTCCTGTTGTTCAGCAATAACGGTGTGTGCTTACAGGTCTAATGCACAATCATGTTCAGTGGACTTTGCTGGCATGGCTGATCAGATCCATGGTGTGCTGGTGTGACAGTGTGACAGCGTGACAGATATCGGTTGGGGGGTAACGTGACAATTACAAATTGAGGATATGCCACGAGCCATTCGCCTGTTTCCAGATGTCGCTTAATGTTGCCAGATGTCGTTGCCTGTTGCCAGATGTCGTTGCATGTTGCCAGATGTCGTTGCATGTTGCCAGATGTCGCTTTACGCTGCCAGATGTCGCTGCATGTTGCCAGATGTCGTTGCCTGTTGCCAGATGTTGTTGCATGTTGCCAGATGTCGCTTTATGTTGCCAGATGTCGTTGCCTGTTGCCAGATGTCGCTGCCTGTTGCCAGATGTCGTTGCCTGTTGCCAGATGTCGCTGCATGTTGCCAGATGTCGCTACATGCCAGATGTCGTTGCATGTGACAGAAAGCATATCACCTGTTGCTTATTTCTACATATGTCATGA
>JADBJO010000445.1:372966-375466 GCA_016801955.1 Conus betulinus
GTAGTAGTTGTTGTGTTCTTGTTGTAGCAGTATCATCATAATAATTAGTAGTTCTTCTTCTTCTTTCTTCTTCTTTCTGCTCTTGTTCTCATCTTCTTAGTAACTATAGTCTTCATCATATAGTTGTAGTTCATCATTTCTCATCATATCATATCCATCATCACTTCATCTTTTCTTCTTTATCTTTTCTCTTCTTTCTTCTTCTTTCTTCATTTAGTTCTTTCTTCTTCTTCTTCTTGTTGAAGTTATAGCTGCTGTTGTTCATGTTCTTATTCTTGTTCTTCTTCTCATGTTTCTTGTACATCATTTTAATGTTCTTGATGAAAAGACGATGATGAATTCAAAGATTCTTCTTGATGTTGGCTCTATGTTCCAGTAACTGAATACACTTTGAGACCACGAGTTGTTGAAATAGAATGCAGAACAATGACATGACCAAGAACAGAATGCCAAGATTTGGGAGGACAATGACATGGACCAAGAACATTCCAGAGATCTCTTCTTCTCTCATGACATGGATCAGAACATATCATCATCATCATGATCATCAATGATCATCATCACCATCATCATCATGCCATCACATCACCAGCATCATTATGACATGAATCATTAAATTGCTAGAATTATTATCAGGATTGTTATTGTTATTGTTGATAAATTTGAAGTTCTTGCGGAGTTGTTGTCATGTTCTTATTCTTGTTGTTCTTCTCAACTAAAAATTCATTTTATCTATTGTGATGAAAAGACGATGATGAATTCAAAGATTGAAATGATATTGGCATTATGTGCCAGTAACTGATACACTTTGAAGATTCCGAGTTGTTGAAATGGAAGGGCATAACAATGACATGAACCAAGAAATTGCCAGAGATCTAGGAGGAAAAAGAGTGAGAAAAAAGGACACCCTCCCTCCTCAAAAAAAAAAAAAATGAAAAAAAGAGAAAAGAGAAAGAAAGAAAAAAAAAGGTCGTCAGAACACATTTGTGTGTTTGAAAATCAGGCTCTGCTTGTTGTATTACAACGCTGCTTATGTATATTTTTTTTTTTTTCTTTTTTCTTTTTCTATCGGCATTTTCTGTTTGTTTCCCCATCAGAGTGGATTGTCTTACTAACTTTCCAGGCAGCAGCATCCTTATGTTTTTCTTTTCGTTGTGGGTCCTTCAACTTCCGATTTACCCACATTCTCCTCTCTCTCTCTCTCTCTCTCTCTCTCTCTCTCTCTCTCTCTCCTCTCTCTCTCTCTCTCTCTCTCTCTCTCTCCTCATTCTCTCCTCTCTCTCTCTCTCTGAGTTGGTCCCCCATCCCCCCCCATTCCCCCCCCCCCCCCCCCCCCCCCCCCCCCCCCCCCCCCCCCCCCCCCCCCCCCGCATTGTGTAAGACGACCTTTCATCGTGCAGTCTGTGTGTTTCATTATCGAAGGACACTCCCTAGCTGATTGTGACATTTGACGTATGATACAGAGCGTCTGGTCTTGTTACTGTCGTAATGTGTGGCGTGCTGACATTTTGACGAATGATACAGAGCGCCTGGGTTTGTTACTGTAGTAATGTGTGGCGTGCTGACATTTTGACGAATGATACAGAGCGCCTGGGTTTGTTACTGTAGTAATGTGTGGCGTGCTGATATTTTGACGTATGATACAGAGCGTCTGGGTTTGTTACTGTAGTAATGTGTGGCGTGCTGATATTTTGACGTATGATACAGAGCGCCTGGGTTTGTTACTGTAGCAATGCGTGGCGTGCTTATATTTTGACGTATGATACAGAGCGCCTGGGTTTGTTACTGTAGTAATGTGTGGCGTGCTGACACATTCATGCTGCTTCATTTACTGCTGTGCCACAATGAAAGAAAACGGCGCAAGGGGCGTGCATTTGACATTTGATAGTCTTTCACATAAGGCCTATAACACGATATTGGTCTTCAACGAAAGCAGGATCAAAGCCGAGCAATGAGAAGGGCATCTAGAAGAAGAAGAAGAAGAAGAAGAAGAAGAAAAGAAAGAAGAAGAAACAACAACAACAACAACAAACAACAACAACAACAAGGAGGAGGAGGAGGAGAAGAAGAAGAAGAAGAAGAAGAAGAAAAGAAGAAGAAGAAGAAGAAGAAGAAGAACAACAACAACAACAACAACAACAACAACAAGGAGGAGGAGGAGGAGGAGGAGGAGAACAAGAACAAGAACAAGAACAAGGAGGAGAAGGAGGAGGAGGAGGAGGAGGAGAAGAGAAGAAGAAAGAAGAAGAAGAAGAAGAAGAAGACCACAACAACAACAAAATCAACAACAACAAATTATGCAAGTTTCAGCGCGCGCGCGCGTGTGTGTGTGTGTGTGTGTGTGTGTGTGTGTGTGTGTGTGTGTATGTGTGTGTGTGTGTGTGTGTGTGTGTGTGTGTGTGTGTGTGTGTGTGTTGGCAGCAGCACCCTTGTTGTCACAGCTTTGTCTACATGCACGAAGTGCGAACCGCGCCACGGGACCTCGGTGCATTGCCCAAAA
>JADBJO010000445.1:380466-385466 GCA_016801955.1 Conus betulinus
TATGCATACTTCTTATACATGCATAAATTTTATCTACTATTTCATTGTTGACAAGTATTGGTTACAAAGGCTATTTTGATATAGAATCGAAAGCTTTTTCAAAATTTGTAAATGCAATATGTAACTTTCTATTGTTCACTAATTGCTTTTGAGCTGCCACCAAAAGTGTAAAAAATATTGTCAATTGTTGAAAAATTTTGTTCGAATCCAACTTGACTTTCGCCACTGATATTATGTGTTTCTATTCATCTTTGCAGTCTTACATCAATGGCCGAACTGTAGATTTACTGAACACAAAACTCAGCTCGTATAATTGTTCGGATGCTCTACATCTCCCTTTGTGTGTAACGTACACATTATGGATTCTGTCCATTGTTCAGAATATATGCCTTTCTCAAATAGGACGTTAAAGAACTTTATCAAAAGCATAACAACATGAACACTTGAATACTTCAAAATTCACCTAGTGTACCCTCTCGACCACCTGATTTTAAATGGTTTAATTTTCCCGAAGCAGCAATAACTTCTTTCGTAACTTACTGATTGAACCATCTCTCTTCATTCTCTGCAACTGGATAATCATACTCTTCTTGTAACTCTATGTGAGTCCCTTGTTTGTCAAGAATATTCTTAAAATGTAAAATCATCAGTACTAATGTTATTGGACACACTTCCTCGTTTGGGAACAATTTTGCGGACTGCTTCCCAAAACTTGGACTGATTACCAACAGAAGATACCAAATCATGAAGCTGCAAATTTCTGTATTCCTTTTCCTTCTTTCCGAATATTTTTTTATTCTCATCGTGCTTTGCAATATACTCGCCCAACACTATCTTTTAACATTCTACAAACCTTCGAGATTAATTGTCTGACGTGTGTGTTTTTTTCTTGCAGTCTAACATTCTTCATCAAACTATCTATTATTTTTCTTGTCTGATTTTTTTTTACTTGTGAGCCCACTTCAACGTGGTGACAGCCCTGATATGGCCCTGTGCGCTTGGCTGGGCGATAAGCAACACTACAATACATCATGACTCTCATCAAAATAAATCATGTCTTTCATACGACCAGCAGTTTGCAAAATACAGTTATTGAATAATTCCCGAGCTTTATCTATGTCCACATCAGTCATGTTACAGCATAACTTAAGGAAACTCTTGATGATGCATTGCTTCAGTGAAACTGTACAGCAAATTCGGCTTTCCATCTGTGCCTCTCGATGACACGTATTTCCTTAGATCTGCTATTTAATTCAGACACATGTTCTTCTTCCATGTTTTGATACATAATTCTGTAGGGAGATGATCAGATGAAATATCCTTTTTACCACATGATTTCACAGCTTGAGTGTCAAAATAGCGAAAAAGTCATCACATGTCGAAAAAAGAATCATTCACACTACTACTAGTATCCGAAATGTAAGGAAAACGACCATCTCTATCGCCATCACAGACGCCATTCATCATGCAAAGTCCCAGTGAAGTACACAGGTTTCAAAGCTCTCTTCCCTATGAATTCACCACTTTATCTGGCGACTTTCCCAATAATTTCTTCATTTACCTCATCATCTACAGCAACATTACCAGCTGTATACCATCAATGTTAAGAAATGAGTCTCCTGTCCTGCTGCTTAAGTGCCCACACACCAAGATATACATGTTGCTACTTAGTATGGAATCCATAAAGATACCTTTAAGTTAGTCTAGATCGCAATCTATACTACTGGAGTTATGATAAGGAGATTGTTCTGGTGGGATAAAACACTGAATAAGAAGAATATCTTTATCAGTACCAAACAACGATTTATTTATTTAAAAAAAAACATAGGAAGTTCCCGTGTTTTACCATTATTTCCGTTACACAGCTAACAACTTCTTTTTTCGTGAGATAAATGACTCCCTCAGAACGTTTCCCCTGCTTAGACACTTTGACTCCTGGTTTACAACATGATTGCATATATCGGAAATGCTAGTGGACCAAGGCTATCAACAAACGTTCCCACAAAACATTTTAAGTGAAATGATGAAATATAAGCAATAAAATCTTTATCATTCAGTTCCGACAGAACTCCTGCTATATCCCAGTGCAAAAAATGTGTATGTCTACATTTAAATTTGTTATTGTGATTTTTTTTCTATCTCTATGTTTGTGTGGTTTTCTTTCTCTGTCCTCTGTGTAATTTGTTTTTTTCTCATCCCAGTCTGTCTACTTTTTTTTTAATCCTCTCTCTTACCTGCGTTTTGTTTTTTTCTCAGTCCTGACTTTCGTCGGCCCTCTGTGTCATGTCTTACTTAGTTCTGTCTGCGTGCTGTCCTTCTCTATCATATCTGCGTAATGCCCTTCTCAATTTTCTCAGTGTCATGTCTTTCTCAGGTCTGTCTGTGTTATGTCTCTCTTTACCCTTCCTGTGTATTATCTTTCACAATCCTGTCAGTGCCAGGTCTGTCTCACTCCTGTCTGTGTGATTTTTTTTTTTTCTCAATCTTTTTTCTGTATTTTTGCATGTCCATTTTCTGTATGACTTTTTTCTTAGTCTTGTCTGTGTATTTGTTTCTTTCTCTTCTGTGATTTGCTCACTCATATGGGTAGGTTTCCTTTTCAACACTGTCTGAACATGGAGTGGATCAAACAATTTGCCACCATTTTTTAATTGCGCCTTAGTTTGAACTGGGGGGTGACTTCCTCACGATTTATACTAAGCAATACAAGCGTTCGTTTGTTGATGATACAACTTGCCAAGAATTGCAGTCATCATCACGCCGAATTTAAGGGACCTAACTCTGTCCAGAATCTTTCTGTAAAGTTTAGAAGTAAACATCTTTCTTTGTTTAGAGTCTTTCTTTAGAAGCTATGGAACTGAACTGCATGTGGACCAAAAGTAAATAAATAGATGAAAGTGTGATTATTGAAATAAATAGAATGATAAAGCAACTGAGGCAGTGTGGGAGGGGGCATCTTGAATGAAACTTATCACGTGACCAGTCCTGACGGACAAGATATCCCAGCATGCCGTTCTGAGCTTAGTCAGTGCCACCACTGTCGTTGCGCTCGTGCTCGTATTCGAAAGAAAGAAGAAAAGTAAATCAAATCAATTCCTCGACACAGCTAATTATAGACCCAGACAACTAACATTTTTACCGTAAAAAGATGAGGTGTCCAATGTCCATGCGTAAGCAGCAGGAAGAGAAGGAGAGAAGGGAGAAGGAGAGAAGGGGAGAGAGGAGAGGGGGATAGAGAAAAGAAATCGAACACCTTCTTCAATTTTCTGGACTCTCGAGTGGAGCTGATCAGTTGCAGATGCTAGCTGAGTAAATCGTGGGAACTGTTCTCTTTCGATCTCGAATATACCATTTGAACTGGAATACGTGTTCTCTTTTCCCGTGTGTTTGGCTGAGAGTAATGACTGTGAGCTTGAAAGTGATCGGAAGAATGGAGAGCGAGAGGGACAGAGATAAAAAAGAAAGGGAGACAAACAGACAGACAGAGATAGACAGAGACAGAGACAGAGACAGACAGACAGATAGAGAAAAAGACAGAAAGATGGAGACAGAGACAGACTGAGACAGACAGACACACAGACCAATCGTCTTTGCTCAGATAATTAATATATAAAATTATGATAGCACAGACACCATTTACCCACAGTGGGAACCTGCATTGAATACAGACACCATTTACCCATAGTGGGAACCTGCATTAAATACAGACACCATTTACCCACAGTGGGAACCTGCATTGAATACAGACACCATTTACCCACAGTGAGAACCTGCATTGAATACAGGTACAATTTACTTACAGTGGGAACCTGCATTGAATACAGGTACAATTTATATACAGTATGAACCTGCATTACATACAGGTACCATTCACACACACAGTGGGAATCTGCATTGAATATAGGCACCATTTACTTGCAGTGGGAACCTGTATTAAATACAGGTACCATTTACTTACAGTGGGAACCTGCATTGAATACAGACATTTACTCACAGTGGAAATCTGCACTGAATACAGGCACCATTTACGTACAGTGGGTACTTACATTCAATGCAGACACCGTTTACGTACAGTGGGAACCTACATTGAATACCGATGTCTTCTACTTACAGTCGGAATCTGCATTGAATACAGACGTCTTCTACTTACAGTGGAAACCTGCATTAAATACAGACACCATCTTCTTACCATGGGAAACCTACATTGAATACCGATGTCTTCTACTTACAGTCGGAATCTGCATTGAATACAGACGTCTTCTACTTACAGTGGAAACCTGCATTAAATACAGACACACCATCTTCTTACCATGGGAACCTGCATTTAATGCAACACACCATTTACTTACAGTGGGAACCTGCATTGAATAGACACCATTCACTGACAGTGGGAACCTGCATTGAATGCAAACACCATTTACTTACAGTGGGAACCTGCGCTGAATACAGACACCATTTAGTAACAGTGGAAACCTGCATTGAATACAGGCACCATCTACTTACAGTGGGGAACTTGCATTGAAAACAGACACTATTTACTTACAGTGGGAACCTGCATTGAATACAGACACCATTTACTTACAGTGGGAACCTGCATTGAATACAGACACCATTTACTTACAGAGAGAACTTGCATTAAATACAGGTTCCATTTACCCACAGAGGGGAATCTGCATTGAATACAGACACCATCTACTTACAGAGAGAACCTGCATTAAATACAGGTTCCATTTACCCACAGAGGGGAATCTGCATTGAATACAGACACCATCTACTTACAGAGAGAACCTGCATTAAATACAGGTACCATTTACACACAGTGGGAATCTGCATTGAATACAGACACCGTTTACATACAGCGAAACCTGCATGAAACACCACCACCATTTATTAACAGGTAAATATGCTTTGTTTCAACGTTTCGTTTTCGTCCTGCAGGGTTTTTTTACTGGGGGATGCGGGGATGGGATGGGTGGGGAATGGAGAGAACGGAGGGAGCA
>JADBJO010000445.1:390466-397966 GCA_016801955.1 Conus betulinus
TTTCCACCTTTGTGATTCAGATCTTTTTTCCTTGTCAGTTGATGTTTTGGTCACTCCTGTCGTGTGATTTTCTCTCTTAATCCTGAATGTAATTCCTTTACTCCACCCAGTCTCATTCTTTTCTAATCTACACTTCTGTCTGTCATCTTTTAAAATCACTTCTGTTTTCGTGTTGTTTTTGTCACTCCTGTGCATGCATTTTTGTTTTTTTCTCGGTCCTGTCTCTGTGATTTTTCACTCAGCCCTGTCTGTGTGATCTCTTTCACAGTCTGTCCCTGTTTATTTTGTTGTTGGTCTTCTCTGGGTTTTTTTTTTTTCTAATTCCTGTCTGTGCATTTTTTTCATTCTCATTTGGTTTTTATCTACACTATGTTTTTCTTTTGATACTGTCTAGAAAAGAAGGAGAATCCCAATAGAAATAAGGTGAATTGTATAAAAGGTTGTTCATATTTTGTCACTGTTTTTCATCGCTCCTTAGTTTGAATAATATGTTGTGTGTAGGTTTATGCAATGCTCCAACTTCTTTTTATTTCATTGCAAATAATGCTGAGCGACAGTGGCGCTTTTTTGTTTATTGGTTATACGCTTCGCCAAAGTTCGCCGTCATCATCATACTGAATATAAGGGATCTAACTCTGTCCCACATCTTCCTGGAAAAGTTGGAGGTAAACGTCTTTCTGTATATGAAGTCTCTACCTAAACCACAAACCATGAGACAGAATTGCATGGTTATCGAAAGTAAATAAAGACAGGAATAAATCATTGTTGAAATGAATAGAATGATAGAGGAACTGAAACCGAGTGGGAAGGGCCCTCGTACATGAAACTTAGCACATGATTGGTTCCGATCAATAAACTAACCCAGAATGCCTGTCAGATCTTGAATTCGTATCCAGCTTGGTTCTGCAATACTAGTATACTGTCAATATGACAGTACCCATATTCAAAACAAGGAAGAAAACTTTATAGAATTAGTCCATGGACAGCTTATCATAGGACCAAACAACAAGCAATCATCATACTGTAAAAGAAGAGTAGGTGTCCCACACGTAACCAGTAGAAAGAGAAGGAGAGAAGGGGAGAGGGGGTAGGGAAAAGAAATCAAACACCGTCTTCAATGTTCTGGACGCTCAGCGGAACTGATAAGCTGTTGTGTAAATAAATCGTGGAAACTGTTCATCATCAATCTCCAACACCATTTGAACTGGGACACGTGTTCTCTTTGCCCTTTTTGGCTGAGTACTGACTGTGAACTTCAAAATGATTTGGAAGAAAAGAAGAAGAAGAGAGAGACAGACAGACAGGCTGTGCTTGTTTAGCTAATTCACACCATCTACTCACAGTAGGACCCTAGGTATGATGCAGATGTATTGTTTTTTTTTACAGTGGGGCGTTGTACTGGATTCAGACCCCATTATCTTACAGTTGAATCCGTATGGAACACAGACACTATTTACTCATGGTGTGAACCTGCGGGGACGTTTATTCATAGTGTGGCACTGCATAGGGAAATGGGTTTTGTTTGAACATGTTTGGTTTTCCTTTGGCAGTTTTATTGCTAATTTTTTTTTTGGGGGGGGGGGTGGGGTGGGGGGGGGGGGGGGGGGGGAGTATGGAGAGAGGAACTGCGCTTTAGTGGTCTCTATATGGGGGTTGTGAGACAGGGAGTGGTAGGACATCGGAATGAAGTGTGTGGAGAGGGTTTTTTTTTTTTTCTCTGCACCTAGAATGGCGATGTAGCTTTGTGCTCTCTGTAAGAGCTAGTGAGAGGAGTGGCAGAATGGGTGAGTCACTTCGGGGAAGATAAAAAGTGCCCGCCTGCAGGTCAGTATTCCTGACCAATGTTTCTCTTCTGTCCATTTTCTCCTGTTGGTTGAAGGAAAGAAGGAGAGGCTTCAGAAAGTCAGCAGATGCCAAAAAAGACTACACCTAGCAGAGCAACGACAACAACCAAAATAAAAATCCGGACATGTGTAAACACTCGCTGCTTGTCAAAACGTAGATACAATAGGAACGCAAAGCCAAGACACCGGTGAAGAACCGGTCAATTTGTCCTGTCACAAAAGATCAGAAATACTGGGTAGACAAGCTGTAGTTTCAATTCGGTAACTGAATCATGGAAAAGGGGGGGAAGGGGTGGTGGAGAGGGAGAAGAAAGAAAGGGGGGATCTTCAATTTGGTTTTTGTTTGTTTTGCTTTGGAAATGAAAAAAGATAGTGCGATGCACACAAAAAGACGATGGGGGGGGGGGGGGGGGGGGGTCCCTGGTCAAACGCAATTCGGACAAAAAAAGTCACACTCACTGTGTGTTTCTGTCGCTCTGTTTGTGGTGGTGATGGCAGTAACCAAATGAGGAGGTGGATAGGGGTTGCCTGGGTTTTAAACTGTGACACGTTTATGGTTGATGAGGCTGTCATTTTAAACATTCCATTCGTGAGAGAGAGAGAGAGAGAGAGAGAGAGAGAGAGAGAGAGAGAGAGAGAGAGAGAGGGAGAGAGAAAGAGACAGACAGATGGTAAAATGAGACACACAGACACACAGACACGCAGACACACAGACAGAACACTAAATTTTGTAATTCGGTGATAAGAAAGTCTTTCTCAGTTCTGCAAGAACATGAATTTAACAAATGTTCATCTTTTACTGGGTTTCACTCACAGCCAGCTATGCATAACCCGCACCTACAACCCTCTGGCCACACCCACCCACATTACAGCCAGCTATGCATAACCCGCACCTACAGCCCTCTGGCCACACACCCACCCACATTACAGCCAGCTATGCATAACCCACACCTACAGCCCTCTGGCCACACCACCCACATTACAGCCAGCTATGCATAACCCACACCTACAGCCCTCTGGCCACACCCCACCCACATTACAGCCAGCTATGCATAACCCCCACCTACAGCCCTCTGGCCTCCCTCACCATATATTTAACCACCCTTGAAGGTCTGTGGACCCATCCTCCCTCACTATATATTTAACACCCTTGAAGGTCTGTGGTCCCATCCTCCCTCACCATATATTTAACCACCCTTGAAGGTCTGTGGACCCATCCTCCCTCACCATATATTTAACCACTCTTGAAGGTCTGTGGACCCCATCCTACCTCATCATACAGTCAACCACTCTTAAAGGTCTATGGACCCCCCCCCCCCCCCCCCCCCCCCCCCCCCCATACCCTCATACAGTCAACCACTCTTGAAGACATATGGACCCCCCCTCCCTCATCATACAGTCAACCACTCTTGAAGGCCTATATATGGACCCCCCCCCTCCCTCATCATACAGTCAACCACTCTTGAAGGTCTATGACCCCCCCCCCCCCTCCCCCCATCATCATACAGTCAACCGCTCTTGAAGGTCTATGGACCCCCCTCCCTCCCTCATCATACAGTCAACCGCTCTTGAAGGTCTATGGACCCCCCTCCCTCATCATACAGTCAACCACTCTTGAAGGTTTATATATGGACCCCCCCCTTCCCTCACCATACAGTCAACCACTCTTGAAAGTCTATGGACCCCCCCCCCCTCCCTCATCATACAGTCAACCGCTCTTGAAGGTCTATGGACCCCCTCCCTCATCATACAGTCAACCACTCTTGAAGGCCTACGGACGCACTCTTCCTCACCATACAGGGAGTCAAATTTGTGGCCGTACATGCCTGAGGTATAACATCTTGTCCTCTAATTCTTCCTAGTCCTGAAAGATCGCTGGGTCCGCATGTCTCTAAGTCATCACCCGCTTGCTGTAAACAAAGTTATCATGGTTTGAATTTTTTACCTTATAGCTGAACCAGATTGCACCGACAGACATTGTGTAATTTCGCAGATGACCTGAAAAGTTCGGTATAGGATTTTTGACTGACTGTCGAGAGAAGAGATTAGTGAGGGCGGTTTTGCTGACCACCTGCTTGTCCAGTGTGTTGAATTGGGACGCATGTGTATTTGTGAAAATATTATCATTATAATGAATACTTATATAGCGCCTATTCTCGGCTAGAGACCAAGCTCTAAGCGCTTTGCAATCACACACTTGTTTACACAACGGGCTGCCTGCCTGGGCAGTGCCGACTGAAGAGCTGCCAGCTGACGCTTCATTCAGTCGTTTTTTCCCGTGTCATCCAGTCCACATCATTCAATATTGTTCACTCAATTCCTTACTTCCTTCGTTCTTTCCACTTCTTACGCCGATGCATGTTATGTGTAACGTGCCATCCATACCAACGGCCAAACCCCCTTCTCTTCCGAAAGTTGGTAATGGGATTTTACGTCTGTGCAAGATGTTATGCGTGCGTTCGCACATGGAACCTCGGTTTATAGTCTCATTCGAAGGACTTTGGGAAATGGAGTCAGAATCAATGTTAACTCCGAGGGAAAAATCCCCCTGTACTGAAACGGCCCGGCGGAGATTCGAACCCGCAAACCCCGGATGACCAAGATTACGAGTCCGGCGCTCTACCAGCTGAGTTATTCCAGCCCCTAAGTATTTCGAAATGAGTGGATTACTTGGGAGTGAACGTGTTTTATACGTTACAAATGGGTTTTGTACTCTGTCGTCTTTTTGTTACCAATACATCGCACTCAAGAATTGTCGGAGCTTACATCTAACAAGTTATTTCCGTGTGTCCATTCATATAATGTCAACAGGCAAAAACACGTGCATGTGTCTGGGTGTTGCTTTTTTTTTTTCTGACTACGAGGGAGACATACTCTCAAGCTTACTTCATTACAAACGATCTCCAGACGAGCTTACTGGGTCATTTTCTCACAAAGCAGGGCTCCAGTCAGTGTTGTTTATGACCACTTGCCCTGGGGATTATTGATCGTGAATGATTTGGACAGATACTGACAGTTTACTCATTGATTTGATGCTGCTGCTTCCTTTTCGCTTTATATTCTCTCTTTTGTTCCTTCCTTCCGTCCTTCTTTCCTTCCTTTGTGTTTCCTTCCTTTCTATTTTTTCTTCCTCTTTCTTTCTTCTTCCCTCTGTGTCTGTCTATCCGTCTGTGTTGCCCCCCCCCCCTCTCTCTCTGTCTCTGTGTCTCTCTCTGTCTGTGTGTGTGTGTGTGTGTGTGTGTGTGTGTGTGTGTGAGAGAGAGAGAGAGAGAGAGAGAGAGAGAGTGAGGCGGGGGAGGGGGAAGCAAATAGGAAAGAGGAGGCGGCAGAGGAGCGGCAGGATGTTGGGGTAAAGGGTGGGAGGGAGGGATGTTTCCGCTGTCAGAATAGTGAGTGGTTTTGTGCTGTTTATAAGAGCCAGCGAGAGGGGTGGTACAATGGACAAATTATTTCAGGGGACTGACAACACCCCACGTACAGTGTCAGTTTCCATCGGCAGTGCTCCTTTTCTTTCCGTGGTCTTCCCCGTTGGTTGAACAGAGGCAGGAAGTAAGCGTTTCACAGTGTCAACAAAAGCGAACGACTACATTTAGCAGAGCAACAACGACGGCAACCCACCCACCCCTACCCCCGACGTTTTGTAACCGTTCGCTATTCATTTTAGGGTAGATACCATGGCAACGAATAGCACAAGACGCCGGTGAGCAATTAGTGAAATTCGACCAGACACGAAGTATTGCCAGGTTTGGATGAACAGGCTTTGATAGTTCGGTAAACAAACCCCAGGGGCAAAAGGGAGGCGACTCGGGGCGAGAACCAGGGGGGGGGGGGGAGGGGGGGGGGGGGGGTGGAAGAGAGAAAGAGGACAGAATGGTAAAAATAAAAGAAAGAAAACAGGAGGAATAACAAAAAGCGAAAACAGATGTTAGGTTCCATTTCTTAGTCTTCATTTCTTTTTTATTTGTTTTGACCACCGAAGGAGTATGACCCATTGCGGAAAGTAAGAAAGAAAGAAAGGAATGCTGAACAAGAAAGAAAGGAAGAAAGGAAGAAAGAAAGAAAGAAAGAAATATAAAAAGAAAGAAAAAGAAAGAAAGAAATTGGCTCCGTGGACCGCACAAAACTTCACCGAATAAAAAGAAAATCTTAGATGAGGCAGGGAACAGTAAATAGCAATTGCCGAGCAGGTAGGGCAACTATTGATCCCACAATGATATAAACAGACGTCTTTCGCTCCAAAAGAATCCTGTTTACGTCACCGAATCACCTAGCACACATGACGGCATAGAGCACTCAGAACAAACAAGGAGACATTCTCGAATGTCTCTTTCTTTGGTCTGTGTGCTCTGTGCTGTCATTTCTGCGATGTCTCCTTCTTTGGTCTGTGTGCTCAGTGTTGTCATTTTTGTGGCGTGTCCTTCTTTGGTCTGTGTGCTCTGTGCTGTCATTTCATTTCTGCGATGTCTTTGGTCTGGTCTGTGTGCTATGTGCTGTCATTTCTACGATGTCTTTGGTCTGTGTGCTCTGTGCTGTCATTTCTGCGATGTCTTGGGTCTGTGTGCTCTGTGCTGTCATTTCTGCGATGTCTTGGGTCTGTGTGCTCTGTGCTGTCATTTCTGCGATGTCTTGGGTCTGTGTGCTCTGTGCTGTCATTTCTGCCGGACGATTCTTTGGTGTCGTAGGCAGCATTCGTTTGGAGTTATGGTAATGTTGCTTATAGCCCAGCCGATCGCAAAGGGCCATATCAGGGCTGTCGACGCTTTGAATTTTAACTCACAAGTCATTTACAAAAAAAAAAAAAAAAGAAAAGAGCATTCACACAACGCGCAAAGGGCCATATCAGGGCTGTGTCGACGCTTTGAAGTTAACTCGCAAGTCATTAAAAAAAAAAAAACTTCCAAAAATCCACTAGAAATTTTGTTAAAGATCCTTCCTCCGTAAAATCTTAGATCGCATGAAAAAAATGGTAATCTCTCCTCAGAAACTCAAAGATCACGTCAGGTGGGACATCTCTGAACAGGGTTTTCATGGAGTCTGCTGTAAGGTGTTTATGTCTCACATCATGCAAGTCCCAACATTCTAAAACGATTTGTTTCACTGTGAGTGGTACTTGACATGGAATGCACCACGAATCTTCTTCTCCTTTTGAAATATAAGAATGGGTGTAAAAGCAGTGGTCTGTATGCAAATGGCACAAGACTGTTTCTTTTCTACGGCCGCCTGGGGAACACGGCAAAAACTCTTTCAGGTTAAGACGGATTTTAGATAGTTTGTTATCCGTCTGTGAGTCCCATTCCTCTTGCCAGGGGTCTTTGGCATAGGCCTGGGTTAGGGGTTTCAGATCAGTGTGAGGGATAGACAATCTGATTTTCTTTTTTCTTTGTGGCACTCCTGGTCAGTTCATCAACCATTTGGTTGCTTCGAATGCCTACATGGCTGGGAACCCAAGCAAAAACTGTGTTATATCTATCTGATTCAGAGAGGTGTACAGTTCAAAACTTTCAGCAGTTGAGGGTTCTTGAGGTTACGGCCGGCAATGCCCTCCAATGCAGAAATGGAGTCCGACAAAATGAGGAAATCTTCATGTTTGGATTTTTAGAAACCATTTCAAGAGCCAGGACCAAGGCTGTCAACTCAGCAGTGTAGCTGGAGCTGT
>JADBJO010000445.1:407966-417966 GCA_016801955.1 Conus betulinus
GAAAACTAAATAAGCAACTACCACCAAGATGGGGAAAATAACATAGACGTTAAAGTAAATGTCCAATTGGGCTCTTAATCAGTCCTTGAACAACTTCCAAAATGTTTGATTCGTTGGAGATGACGTCTTCAAAGGCTGATATCGACGGTTCAGTGTTCAACAACCAAGCAGGTAAGTAGGGTTTCATTCTATCGCACAAAAAAAGTAGATGGAACGGAGTGATTTGCTGGCCACAAATACAAGTCACGTGTTTACAGATGGTATGTGTGTGTGTGTGTGTGTGTGTGTGTGTGTGTGTGTGTGTTCTTTTGTGTGTGTACCATCTTTTATACATAGTGAGCGGGTATCCTATCGTTTTATATCATTTGAATCATGTTGATGGGTTGTCCTGTGGTTTTTTAAAATAGTTTCCTTTCAGTGATAAATGTCCTAGGTTTATGAATCATTGTTTTTGCCATAGTGAAAGCTGGCGCACAATTATAGGTTTTAAATTGATGATATGTGTCCTACGGTTACACGTCTTTTTCTGCACACTGTGATGCCTATCCTATTATTTTACTTCTTTTTTCTTAACATGGTGCTAGCTGTCTACAGTTATATGTCATTTCCTGTACGTGTTGAAATATGTCATAATGTTAAAAATCCTGTTTTTCAAATAGCGATAGGTGTCCTATACCTGTAGATCATTTTCTACATATAGTGATAGGTTTCCTATACTTATAGCTCATTTTCTTTACGTGGTGATAAATGTCCTACAGTTATAAATTACTTTTTCACATGATGATAAGTGTCTTATGGCTATTTTTTCTATGTAATGATAGGGTTTGTATGGTTGTGGGCATGTTTTTCACATCATGATATGTTTACTATGCTAATAGGCCATGTTTTGCCATCATGATAGGTTTACTATGCTTATAAGGCATGTTTCTCACATTATGACTGATTTCTATGGTTACAGGGCATGTTTTTCACATCATGATAGGTTTTCAACGATTGTAGGGCATGTTTCTCACATTATGATTGGTTTGTATGGTTATGTGTCTAGAACTGTTCAATACTCAATGAACTTGCTCAGACATTTTCCTGTGGACCTTTTCCCACAGTTACGACCTGTGAAGAAACATTTGAGCCAGAAAATTCCAAAGACAAAAACTTCTCCTAGAGAGAACTGGGACCTCGTTCGTTGCCGGACTGGGCCTTGAACATTTTTAACCAGCAGCTAAACAAAGTACCTTACCCTGGATTCGAACCTCGCCGCAACGAGAACTGCAGGAGAGATGTGGCGAACCTGGGATGAAAATGCATGCCATGAAGCCTAAGTCACGTTGAACTTTAACTTTTACAAATTTCAGGAAGAACTCGCATAGGATGTGACGTACACTAACTAGACTTGATAGTGGAGTGGCCCCACTCAGTAGCTGTAAAATATACGAAAATCATAGGATTGTCTTCCGTGAAGATAATGGTGAGTACACGATAGTTATAGATCATTTTCTTCACATAGTGTTGATGTCATACTTATAGATAATATTCGTTCCTGGATATGGGTTATTTAAGGTCTTAGGCCATTTCTCTCTGCCTGGATATGGATAGTTGATGGTTAAAGTCATGTTTCCATAGTAATGAATGCCCTATGATCATAGATCACTTTATGTACACCTTTATCTGCGTCGTATGATTATAGGTCCTTTTTCTCCACACGGCAATATGTGTACTGTGGTTTGGGCTTATTTTCCATACACGCACATAGATATGTTAAGTTACAGATGATTTTCTTCATAAGGAGATAGCTGTACAATGCACAGAGATCATTTTTTTCTCTCACATGGCTGTGGATGTTCTACGGTTATAGGCAATTTTCTTATCATAATGATCGGTGACGTATGGTTAGCTCATTCTGTGCCTTCTAACACAGCTCTAGAGCATTGTCTTTACTCTGGAAAGGGACATGAGTATCAATAACAGCAATCGTACGCAGCCTGTTTCCACAGGTGGCCTTACCCCCCCCTCGCCTGCAGATAAGCCGTTTAGAATTGCTCAAGAGCTGAAGAGATTACCCGTATCCTATTGTCTGAGTCCTTCACACTGCCTGCCTCTAACTTGGTTTCTCAGAACACTCTGTCTCACCATAGCTTCTGATTATAATCAACTCTACATGTCTACGTGTGAACTGTCCCAGCGTTCATTATCAATGGGAGTACACATTCAGTCATGGATTTCCAATATTAAAGCTTGGACAGTACACAGTAGCTCCAGATGAATACTGACAAGACACAGACGATCTTGGTTGCAAGAAAAGGGTTCTTTTCCCCCCGTGGTTGTCCACACATAAACCACCCTTGCCAGCGGCCTCATTCGTCCATCTAAGTTTGGTCGTCATCTTGATGTTACATTTTGATGATAAATTTTTAAAGTTTTTACAGGTACATTTTGATGTCCTACTTCTGCCGCGTATCTAATCTGGAATCTGGATACAATTACACCTTATCGCTTTCAGGCAATTTTGGTGTCAGAGGATGCGACAATTAAAACCTTAGCCATGGTCTTCTGCTCTATCACCGTCAGCAATACTCTGCCTATAATCTGGAATCTGGCTTGCTGGCTGTCCGAAGCTTCTCATTCACGAGTCCGTCAGAAACTGTGATTCTCTTCTTGCTGGCTGTCCGAAGCTTCTCATTCACAGAAAGACAGAGTATGCAGCCCGAGTGATTTTCGGGTGTTCTTACTCCACTAACGCTGCTTTTCTCTGTCATTCTCTTGGCTGCTTTCCTGTTCAAAAATGTGAAGAAAACGAACGGTCTTTTGCTCAGTTTCATGTATAAGAATCATCTCCATCATGGGTCAGTCTCCATCATGGGTCAGTCTCCGTCATGGGTCAGTCTCCATCATGGGTCAGTCTCCATCATGGGCCAGTCTCCATCATCCAGTCTCCATCTACCGTAGCTGATCTTCCCAGCTGCACAGTCCCGCCCTTGCTCCCTCTTCTTTCCAGCATCTCTCAAGACTACACTTCCCAGTGACTCAGAGACTAGTTCCTTTCTGCCTTATATCATTGTGTATTCTCTCTCTCTCTCTCTCTCTCTCTCTCTCTCTCTCTCTCTCTCTCTCTCTCTCTCTCTCTCTGTGTGTGTGTGTGTGTCTCTCTCTCTGTGTGATGTGTACACGAGCGTACACGTATGCGGTCGTGTGTGTTGGGAAGGAGAGGGGTGGGGTCGCGAAGGGGATGCGCCGGCAGACAATCCTTTGTGTGTATTGTGTACATTTCTGTACATGGTGATAGCGCGCGCGCTCACGTGCGTGCGTTGGTGTGTATGTGAGAGAGAGAGAGAGAGAGAGAGAGAGAGAGAGAGAGAGAGAGAGAACTTTAAAAGCGCTTAACACTATTTATAGACTAAGCGCCATGACAATTCATTATTGTTGACATTATTATCATTAGAATTATACAGCTTTTTTTTTTCCTTTTTACCATGTGATCGGATATGGTTACATGAACGATTTTTTTTTTCTCACGCACTAGGTAAGATTAGCGGTACTTTCGTGTAACAATAGCATGCATACACGATTAAGAACTAGTGCTAAGTGCTGGAGTTTAAGATCACGCGCAGATTGAAAGCAGAATGTATGAAGAACTCCATATTCAGGATTGTGAACAAACAGTGTCATCATGACAGTTGAAAAGCAGGATGGGGGGAGGAAACACAAATATTATCAACATACAGTGACAATGTTCACAAACATTATGACGTACGATATGAACTTCATTATTACCTAAGTCAATTTCTGTTCGAGTGTGTTTTTGTTTTTTGTTTTATATGGTTTTTTTTTTTTGTTGTTGTTTTTTTTCAGAGGGAGACAGACAGACAGACAGACAGACAGACAGATCTCCCACCCCTCTAGATCTGATCACATATAACCAATTCTGTCATCCATACACTGGCTCCCAATTCAGTCTCGCATTGACTTTAAAGTTCTCCTCCTGGTTTTCAAATCACTGAATAATCTGGCTCCCTCCTACCTCTCTGACTTCCTCCATCTCTATGTTCCGTCTCGCAACTTACGCTCATCCACCGATTCTCGTCTGCTTCGGCTTCCCTCCGCTCGCCTGAAAACTTCAGGCCAACGATCTTTCTCTTACCTGGCACCTGCTCTGTGGAATGGTCTGCCTTCTCTGCGTAACATGGACTCTTTAGACACTTTTAAAACCCCACTTAAGACAATATTTTCTCTCGGACTGATTAACGATATCCACTTATCTCTGTGCGCGTGTGTTTGCTGATGTTGACGCGCTCGTGTGTGTGTGTGTGTGTGTGTGTGTGTGTGTGTGTGTGTGTGTGTGTGTGTGTGTGTGTGTGCGCGTGTGTTTGTGTTAGAATTAGTATTTTATCATGTTTTCTGTAACATGCGCTTCGGGCTCTTTCGAGGTAAAGCGCTCTATAAATATCCTTTTACATTACATTACAGCCAGACAGCCAGATAGACTGATAGATAGATAGACAGAGAGACAGACAGACAGGCACAGAGCAACAGTCAAACAGATAAAAAACACAGAGGCATGAATGCACCCAGACTAGTGGGCTATTTCAGCTCCACCTTTCTGCGAGCCGAGCAGAGGGTCTGAAAGCCGGCAGTATAGGGCGTAATGGAAGCGGACTCTTACTCTGAAACAATCCATATCGAAAAGAGCAGATTAAGTCGTCTCTGACCAAACTCACAATTTAGGGACACTGTGATGACAGTCGTCTCTATGAAAACGTATCCGATTCCTTCGATCCAGAAACCGATGAGAAGGAAGAGGATTCCATTACCCTAAACCTCTTCTCGCAAAACCGCCAAGAGTCGCAGTCTCTGTAGAAGTATCTATGGACAAAACGCTCTCTGAAAATGTCCAGAGAGGATTCACGGAATCGACATTGATCTTTTGGGGGAAAATAGCTTTCGTGAGCGGCGAGGGGTGTGGGAATCGGGGACAGCTGGTGGAGATAAAGAGGGGTACGGCTGGAAATCTCGCTGCAGAGAAAATGTCACACAAGCGGTGATAATTTGCATCAAACACAAGACGTTTAAAAGTTGAGTTTGAAAAAAAGAAAAAAAAACACACAAAAAAACCCTGTCTGCGGGTTTTCGTAGGAATAATTCCATTGCGTACAAATCGCTCTCTCTCTCTCTCTCTCTCTCTCTCTCTCTCTCTCTCTCTCTCTCTCTCTCTCTCTCTCTCTCTCTCTCGCTCTCTCTCTCTCGCTCGCTCGCTCGCTCGTTCATTAAGGATGAATGTGCACTATTTGTTTGCAGGAAGGGAAGAGTGGGAAACGTTGTGTTGTGTGCGCGCGCGCCCCCGTCCGCCCTTGTCAAAAGACCTCTTTGGTAATGACAATAAAATATCAAGTGTCAAAGTCTCTCTCTCTCTCTCTCTCTCTCTCTCTCCTCTCTCTCCTCTCTCTCTCTCTCTGTGTGTGTGTGTGTGTGTGTGTGTAGTGTGTGTGTGTGTGTGCATGAGTGCGGGCATGTGTGTGTGCGTGTGTGTGTGTTGTGTGTGTGTGTGTGTGTGTGTGTGTGTGTGTGTGTGTGTGCGTGTGTGTGTGTGTGTGTGTGCGCGGGGGGGGGGGGGGGGCGCTTAGGGTCAGTAGATTCAAAGATTCAAAATGTGTATTTCTTTAGCGCCATTTGAGTAGATACGAAAGCAAGAACAAAGATACAGGCAGGATCACCGCTCCACTGTGATCATACGAAACATTAACTCATACAACATCTCTAAAAATGAATAATCAAATTATAACATTAACTCATGAAACATCTCTAAAAATGAATAATCAAATTATAACATTAACTCATGAAACATCTCTGAAAAATGAATAAATCAAATTATAACATTAACTCATGAAACATCTCTAAAAATGAATAAATCAAATTATAACATTAACTCATGAAACATCTCTAAAAAATTAATAAATCAAATTATAACATTAACTCATGAAACATCTCTAAAAATGAATAATCAAATTATAACATTAACTCATGAAACATCTCTAAAAATGAATAAATCAAATTATAACATTAACTCATGAAACATCTCTAAAAACGAATGAATAAAATAATGAACTTTTCACCCTAAAGATTTTTGTTTCGATAACAATGAAATAGCTTCTCCGAGTTCCATTAATTTACTGAAATTAAGTTATGTCTCCTCACGAGCACAAAACAACTTCCACCATTGAACGCTGATAAAACACGAACATATTTTCTCTACAGATTCTGTGTTTATCTTTGTTCCCTCTCACTGCGGCCTGTCACAGACTGTAATGTATCATTACTACAACAAAGCTTTATTTAGGGACATGTGTCTAGAAGATGTATAAAAAGGTTTTTCTCTACAAAATTAAGGTTCGACTTTTCTGTGAAATACACATTTTGTTCGCCGTTTCAAACGATTTTAACATAGCATGCAAGCCTTTAAAGCTTGTGAAGTATTTTTGGTTAGTCGGCTGGTTCATTGCAGGTGTTTGTCGCTTTGTTTGTTTTTTTTTTTTTTTTTTTTTTTGTCGTCGTTGCCGTTGTTATTGTTGTTGTTATTACTGTTGTTATTCTTTTTTTATACAAAATGATACCTTGTAAAATTCCTTGGAAGAACAAGCACACTCATAGCTACTGTTAGTTAAATTAAAAATATTTCGAATGCAACTCAACCGCTTGGCTGAAAACTCAAGATAAGACCATAACTGAAAGAAAGTGAAAGTGTTGCATATGAAATGTTATCAAAGTGTACTATCAATCCGCCCTCACCAGAAACGTCACTTTCTACATTTAACGAGAACTGACATGGAAAATACGGATTGTCTGGCCTACTGTTTCGATTCAGACGAAATATCATGTTCAAAAACTTAATTATCACACAGTAATCATGACATACGATGTAATATGTTTGAAAATTTAATTACACACACACACACACACACACACACACACACACACACACACACACATACACACTCACACACACAAACACACACACACACACACACGCACACACGCACACGCACACACGCACGCACGCATGCACGCACACACACACACACACACACACACACGCGCGCGCGCGCGCGCGCGCGCAAGACGCCAATGCAGATGCTTAGCACTCGCTGAAACTCTGACACGGTCTTCGTGGTCGGCGTGACTGAAAACATCAACGCCTGGACTCTGACTTGCCTCGGTTTAAGCTTACCCAGTAGCTGTGGTGCACTTAACTGATGCATAAATGCAAATTGTTCTCCCAAACTTGGGATGGCTGGTCTGTGCTTTCTCTCAGCTGTTTGATGGCGACAGAGCGGGCAGTGCTCACACGTGTTTTTTTAATGCAAACGAGCCACTTCCTTCTGAAAGATCGAGTTTTCTCTCTGTCTCTCTCTGTCTCTGTGTCTGTCTCTGTGTCTGTCTCTCTGTCTGTCTCTCTGTCTATGTCTCTGTCTCTCTGTCTCTCTGTCTCTCTCTCTCTCTCTCTCTCTCTCTCTCTCTCTCTCTCTCTCTCTCTCTCTCTCTCTCACTCTCACACACACACACACACACACACACACACACACACACATACACTTGCTTATCTATTACCCTTGGAAATAAAGATTATCATCATCATCATCATCATCTCTCTCTCTCTCTCTCTCTCTCTCTCTCTCTCTCTCTCTCTCTCTCTCACACACACACACACACACACACACACACACACACACACACACACACACACACACACACACACACACACACACACACACACACACACACACACACACACACACACACGTGCGCGCCCGTGCATTCACACCTACGCTTCAGTCAAACCCCGCCTTGTTTCTTGTTGTACCAATAAAACATTGTCCATGCCTAGCTAAAACTTTATTTGACGTGATGTGAACCACTCCGGTGAAAGCAAGACTAGAAATATGTATGTTTATCAGCGCATTGCTGACTGTACAAAGAGACAGACATGCAGCTGGAATGCATGATGCAGGATGTGCTTGGGTACACGTGAAACTCTGATTCAGTCTCTCACGTGGCTGGATATCTGTAACGTAATCCTGCTACTGCCTCCCCTAGTGAGGATAAATTAAATAATCTGTCCGTGAACGAGGAGGGCGTCATCATTTTAGGTGAACTTAATGTAGATCTGCTAAAACTGCGGCCTGAGATGCAATTACTGCTTTCTTTGGCGTGTTTCACTTTATCCGAAGTCTGTTTAATTTCACGAAGAATGTTTCTCATTGCTAGATCATATTCACACAAAGGACAAAGACAGAGAGAGCAACAGCGTGCAATGAAGGTAAAGATGATTACAGTTATGTGAACATTGTCTTGCAAGCTTTCAAAAGACAGAACAAGGACCAGCATCAAGTGAATGTCATCCCTTTAAAACGCTTTAAAAAAACCGAATTTCTTTTAAATCTAAACTTTGCTTCTTTTCCTAACGTACTTAATTACACAGATCCTCATGAGGCGCAAACTAACTGACACGATATCGTTCTTGTTGTCTTCGATCAACATATTCTGCTTCGATTGAAAGACAGTTAAAAACGTAATACCTCCTAATTAGCTAGCGCAGAATGTCATTATTGCAGTAACGTATATTGACTTAAACCTGAAAAAGACAGAGTATGAAACAGAGCATCCGATTTAGTTTACAAGTCATAATCAGAATTTGTCATGTGAACCTCTGACAGAAGCATGGCATCATTATGAATAAGTCGGAAAGAAAAAAAGATGCTGTCGTTCCGCTTCTACATTCAAAATCACTTTCTAAACTCGGTGGACTCATTGCAGAAAGCAGCCAGTTTCCCATCATTAGAGCGTTACCAAACCCGAGCCGCATTCCAACGGGATGATTGGAGGCTTCAGATTTATTTCCTAGCTCGTTGCTTGTTGTTGTTGAAGTATGATCCTGAATTTCACAACTAAAACCTAAGAAAGCTATGGGCTTTAAACATTTTAAAACACAGCTAGACTTACCATACCTTTACCGCTTACGTAACGAAAAGTGTTGTCCATTCTTTTCCAAAATCAGCATAAGCGATCAAGAGGTATCATTGGTTCAGGACAATTCTGGACCGATATCTCTGCTATCAAATGTTTCCAAACCTCTCAAAAACCATGTTCACAAACAGCGAGCTAAACACATGGGAAAACGCGAGCTCTTCCATAGATGAAGTCTGGCTTTCTCCGGTATCACTCCTGTCATACTGCCCAAATTCGATTTTGTGACAACGCAAGATTACCCGAATAGTATTCCTCGATTTAAAGAAAGCATTCGATTCGTGGACCATGACATATTTTAAAAAAAAAAAAAAAGTGAACGTGTACGCTCAAAATCCAACAGTAGTGACATTTCTTTCGTCATATCTTTAGAATACAACACAAAGTATTCAATGTATTTCCGATATAGGAATCTTGACTGTGGTGTGCCACAAAGCTGTTCTCGGACCTATTCTCTTTTAATTTTTATACATGATTTATCAGAAAACCCCAGCCCATCATATGCCATGTTTCAATATGGTGTGATCAAAATCACACAGTTAATCTTAATGATAATAATATATATAAATATAAACATAATAATCTTAACGTCGAGACCAAAATTACAACGAATGCCTCACAACTAAAGCCTCAAAGTACATAAAAAAGTGATTTGGCAAATCACGAAATACCGAGTTTGGGGTGTAATATTTTGCCACTGATTCTCATCGATTTATTCAAATCTAGCTTTGCATTTGGGGACTATCTGTTTAAAACTGTTTTCCTGCGTCCCTCAAGGCATGTCAGTCACTGCTGCCGTTCAAATGAAACTGTGACTGTGACTGTGATAGTAGATATGCCCCCCCCCCCCTCTCTCTCTCTCTCTCTCTCTCTCTCTCTCTCTCTCTCTCTCTCTCTCTCTCTCTCTGTCTCTCCAGTTTATTATTATTATTATGAATACTTATATAGCGCCTGTCCTCGGCTAGATACCAAGTTCTCTAGCACTTTA
>JADBJO010000445.1:422966-427966 GCA_016801955.1 Conus betulinus
GTCAGACGGACTGTGGGACAGGACAGAGAGACAGTCAGACGGACTGTGGGACAGGACAGAAAGACAGTCAGGCGGACTGTGGGGCAGGACATAAAGACAGTCAGGCGGACTGTGGGACAGGACAGAAAGACAGTCAGGCGAACTGTGGGATAGGGACAGAAAGACAGTCAGGTGGACTTGTGGGATAGGACAGATAGTCAGGTGGACTTGTGGGGCAGCACAGAGAGACAGTCAGACGGACTGTGGGACAGGACAGAGAGACAGTCAGACGGACTGTGGGGCAGGACAGAAAGACAGTCAGGCGGACTGTGGGACAAGACAGGAAGACAGTCAGGCGGACTGTGGGGCAGGACAGGGTCAGCAGTCGACACTCTGCTCCCCTGCTGTTCAATCAATGTGCAGGACGACATGACATACATAATGGACAATAACGTGCTTTGCGGACCCATATCGTCGTCGTCGTCGGCTTCTTCTTCTTCTTCTTCTTCTTCTTCTTCTTCTCTTCTTCTTCTTCTTCTTCTTCTTCTTTTTCTGCTACTACTACTACTTCTACTACTACTGCTGCTGCTGCTGCTGCTACTATTACTACTACTGCTACTACTACTACTGCTGCTGCTGCTGCTGCTGCTGCTGCTTCTGCTGCTGCTGCTACGTCGTCTTGTTGTTGTTCTTCTTCTCTTCTTCTTCTTCTTCTTCTTCTTCGTCTTCTTCGTCTTCTTCTTCTTCTGGAATACAAGACGAGTCATCGAGGTGCCACTTTGAGGAACAGTTCACCAAGTTCTATTTCTGGCAGCCGCATGCCGAGGTCTGGCTCTTTACAAACAAATCCCCGTGACCAGCCGCCGTGGCGAAGTGGTCAGCGTCGCGGACTCCCATTTGAGAGATTGTTGGTTCGATTCTCTTCAGAGCCATATGGGGAGATTCTGTTCCGACCGGCTACAATCGAGGGCTGAGTTTGCTACTGGCTCATTTGGGAAGACTGGGTCCACACAGTCTCTGAGTGTGTTACTCTGATTGTCAGACTAACACTGCAGGTGTCTTTATCTCTCGTACCTGGTTGACGCCGGAATATGATATGAAAGTAAACGTTGAGTACAACCCTGTCATGCAGTCTCAGACCAGAATGGAAACAAGTTCAAGGGAGGTGTCGCTGGATGGAGATGGAGGCGCCCTTCGGAGGGAGTGCAGACGTCCGCGGCTAAGCAATGATTGTCGTCAGTAGGGGGCGTAGTAGGTGGTGTCCTGCATATGTAGCATCAGAACAGGCGCCACTGACCACCACTGAAGTGACTCGGCGCCAGTGCAGTGTCTCCTCCGGTGGGTTGCCCCTTGACGACTTGAACGCACTGCTCCCTGTGCATTGCCGGTGCCGGGGCAGCAGCGGTGGGATGGGCCGGGGTGTGGCTGTGGACGGGGAATGTCTCGGAATGAGCGGCGAGGGTGCAATGCCACCGAGGTGGCACAGAGGATGGGACAGCAACAACAACAACCAGTTCCCTGTCCGTTCTGCAGTGTTGTCGGTCCCACGTTCTGCTCTGTCTGTACACATTCGTGTCATCCCACCCAGTGAAGGATTGGCTTCCTGCAAGTTCGATTTGCCCCAGACACGCCACAGGGAGGAGAGATCAAAATCAGTCAATACGGCACACACCCAACTCACTCCTACCTGTCAGTCGCAACCCTCGGCTCTACTACAACCACACCTGGTAACCCACCCACCCACACACCACACCCCCCACCCACACACACACACACACACACACACACACACACACACACACACACACACACACACACGCCCATCTTCCTTTATTGCCCTCCTCCAACTTCTCCGCTCCCTCCCTCTTGTCACTGTCCTTTGTGTTCAGCACAGCTTGTCTTCACCATCTCCTCCCCGCCTCCCAGACCTTCCTACAGGTGCTCTGTTTATACTTGTGACGGAGGATACCTCCGTCCGTCCACACTGTGAGAAGAAGAAGAAGAAGAGAAGAAGAAGAAGAAGAAGAAAAGAAATCAATGAATCAGTGAAACAAACAAGTTATTAAAAGACACGACCAGCATCAATCAGTCAATCAATCAACCTATCAATCAGTGAAACAAACGCATTTAAAAAGAAAGTAAGTAAGAAGAAAAAAAAAAAAGAAAGGCACGAGAAATCCAACCCGCACCCCCCCTCCACCCCCCCCCCCCCCCCCCCCCCCCCCACACACACACACACACACACACACACACCACCACCACCACCACCACCATCACCCACCCCACCCTACTACACACCACCAGCTTCCCACCTTCATCTTCCTTATACTCTTACAATCCAACAACCCTCCTCCTTCCCCCCCCCCCCCCCCCCCCCCGCACCCCACCCTTCCTTCTCCTGACCACGCTTCGACTGTCACGTCACCAACCCGCCAACCAGTCAGCCAGACGACTGTCCACGCCGTCCCTCTTACGCACTCTAACCAGCTCAGTCTAGCCCAGCCTAGCCCAGACTGGCCCAAGCGAAACCGTACGGCCGGCTAGCCTAGCGACCCACCAATCCACCCACCCTACCTTGTAGTTTGCATGGCACCCCGCTACGACTTCACAGTGACGGCGCTGCCCGCACGTGACTTCGGCACCAGTCTCTAGCTCCTCCTGTTCCTCCTCCCTCCCTCCCTCCCTCCCTCTCTCTCTCTCTCTCTCTCTCTCTCTCTCTCTCTCTCTCTCGCCTTTCCCTCTTTCTCCCCTCTCTATGACCCTCCCCCTCCTTCCTCCTCCTCCTCCTCCTCCTACCTGACTGGAAGGGGATATATAACGGCCTCGGACCTCCTAAGTTGACCAGAAGTCGGTGGGATTGGCCGGGTTTCTTGCGGCTAGTTTGTTTAGGAGTCGACGACAGGTTTGGTTCGTTGGTTGGCTGGTTGGTTAGTCGTTCTGTTTTATTTCTTTTTATTTATTTCCAGGACTAGGCAAGGTACAGTTTGGGGTTGGGATCAGCTGCACCTAAACGAGAAGGAAAGAAGACATACAAACAGATCGCTGGAAAAAAAAAAGAAGAAAGACAGGTGTGGAAGTTTGAACAGAATCGCGTTTTTCTTGTCTTTGGATCAAGCAGAAGAACTTTATTGAAAAGTTTACGACTTCCAAAATATATTACAATTCTTCGTTTTCGGAAAGAACAAAAAAAAAACCATTTATGGACAAAACATTATTACCTTCGCCTTTGTCGTCGTTGTGTTTGTTGTTGCTGTTGCTAATGTATTGCGGGTAAAATACTAAGAAACAAAAAATAGTATTAGGATTTGCAGATCCAGTAAACAAAACAAAAAAGCATATCCCTGATTTGGCGACCTTTTCTGTGAGTTTTTTTTTTCAAATGCAAGAAATAATTCTCTGTAAATTCCAAATTTCAAAGAGTGTGCGTACAAGCTGAGATCTATAGCGGAATCTAATCCCCAAAGTTTGAAAACAAAATAAATCTTTTCAATGCTGCTGAACAAAGACAAGAAAAATGAAAATCATCTCATGCCTCTCTGTGTTTAGGTCAGCAGGTCTCCAAGGCACACAAAAAACAAAGAAAGAACAAAGCCACCCTTCTCGACGATTCTAACATCCTCACATCGATTCTGATCATTTGACACTCGGCTGTAGAAGACAACAGAAACACTGAACTGAAAACCCAATTTGTACAAAGAGACAGAAACAATTAACGATAAGATTTCAAAGCTTCGTTCATTTCCATTCTCCCAACATCTTCACCCTCGCTGTGATTTCAACTCCCCGTGTAACGAATAGAAAAAAAAAATTCTGAGAGAAACACAACGCCTCTGACGCAAAAGACCCTAAGTGACGTCACCGATAAGTGCTTAAATTGACGTTTCTGCTGAGCCTGGAAGAGACATCGGTTAGTATTACCATGGCAACGTGCCTGAAACAGACTCTGACGATGTTGCTGCTTTGGGTGTCTGTCGTCTCCATCATCCCAATATCTGAGGCCCGGGCAACGACTGGCCTCGATGACACTGGAGACGAGAGAGACGTGGACTTCCTTTTCCGGGACCTGAGATCTCAGCAGGTGAGTTTTTGACGTCACCCTCTTTATGACGACATGTCCCTGTGTGGGCGTATGACGTGAAGGATGTGTGGGTAATACTGAGTTTGTCCTGGCCTGTCTGTCAGGCTCTAAATCTATCATTAGCAGCTAGCTAACAGCGAAGGCAGCGACAATCAAGGCTCTCTCTCTCTCTCTCTCTCTCTCTCTCTCGTTTTTAGCAACAGAATTTTTTAAACAAACTTCATCACACAGATATTTAAAAAGTTCTTGGTGTATTTGCACACAGAAAAGTAAAATCTATACAGCTCAATGTGAAGCAGTCTTGGCTGTGCACACACACACACACACACACACACACACACACACACACACACACACACACACACACACACACAACACACAAACACACACACAACACACACACACACACACACACACACACACACACACACACACACACACACACACACACACACGAAAATCAAAACTACTCAAACTTTATTTCAAACAAACCGAGATATTTTTGTAGTAGTAACACAAACCAAAGGTATACATCACAGTTTATTACGAAGATATCATATTGCACAGAAATCTCAAAACATAAATCAATGATTATTTTTTAAAAGTTTGATTAACTTGGTACTTAGAATAAAACGTCTCATGCGCGATTCAAATAGTATGGTTTAGCAGTTCGTGTTCATTATTATTTCTCTTCATCTACAAAAACTATGCATGTATTACTACTATTCATCCATTCATAATAACAGGCTGAATAACATTGGATGACAATGTTGTGTGTTATCATTCAATGTATGAACATAATGCCTCGTGATGAGTTGGCCTAGAAACTTCTCTGGGCTACATCGTTTCTTCACTCGTTGTACTCTCAAAGTGGAGAACCTCCACCCCAACCTCCCACCCCCCCCTCCCCTCTCTCTCTCACTCTCTCTCTCTCTCTCTCTCT
>JADBJO010000445.1:432966-487966 GCA_016801955.1 Conus betulinus
TCTAACTTCCCCACCCCCATCTTTGTGATTTTCAGTAACATAAAGGGAAAGAAAAAAAAGGCAAACGGAATCTTTCGCAGGAACTCTTTTTTCCGGTGGATTTGATCACAAAATTCGACGTGACCTTTACCAAAAAGCGATTCAACTTCATGCCTGAGGAACAAACGTAAGCTCTAAAGGGACTGTTTGTGTGAATGAGTAACTCCCAGCTTTGCGCGAGCATGAACGCTACAACGGTAACTCAGATTAGTGCATAGATCACAGTTTAATCTGTTCATGTATGCGCAAAGATGTTGAGTTATGCAGAGAATCACAACATGACCAGCTGAGTTATGCAGGGAAATCACAACATGACCAGTTGAGTTATGCAGGGAAAGCACAAATGACCAGTTGAGTTATGTAGAGAAATCACAACATGACCAGTTGAGTTATGCCGAGAAATCACAACATGACCAGTTGAGTTATGTAGAGAAATCACAACATGACCAGTTGAGTTATGTAGAGAAATCACACATGTAGAAAGATCATGACAATAGTGGAGTTATGTAGAGAGATCATGACAATAGTGGAGTTATATCGTGAGATCATGACAATCCGTTGGGTTTTGTGCGGACATCACAATTCAATCAGTCATGTTCAGAGATCAAAGAGGACGAGTTGAGTTACGAACATAGATAATCAGTTAGTTAGTTACTCCGCCGACGTAAGTAGAAGTGATCACAATTCAGTCATCGACTTACATCCACTATGGAGAGCTCACAATTCGATAAGTTGAGTTATGTATAGTAGTTATGATGTAACCTACGTGGAGAGATCATAATTAAATCAGTTGAATGGTGCACGGAAAACACTACTCAGTCAGCTAAGTTGTGCTTATATGTTACAATTCAATCGGTGTGGTTAATACGTGCAGAGATCACTTTTGATCAGGGGTAACGCTCACAGAGGTCACACTTTCACCAGTTAAATTATGTATGCAGATCACAATTTAATCGGTGAGTTTTACACAGAGATTACGGTTCAATCGGTTGATGTCATACACCGATCACATCTGGTCACAAATCAGTTGATTAATGTACAGCAGAAACAAATTCAACCAGTTACAGAAACTCTTTAGAAACTGATTTCTCCGTTTCATGCGTTTGTGTAGGTATATGCACGTGATTGTGTACATGTGTGTGTGTGTGTGTGTGTGTGTGTGTGTGTGTGTGTGTGTGTGTGTGTGTGTGTGTGTGTGTGTGTGTGTGTGTGTGTGTGTGTGTGTGTGTGTGTGTGTGGTGCGAGCACGTTCCATTTGTGCATGTACGTGTCGGTGTACGTGGGCTTGCGTATGTGTGTGTGTGTGTGTGTGTGTGTGTGTGTGTGTGTGTGTGTGTGTGTGTGTGTGTGTGTGGTAAGGTTGTGTGTGTGTGTGTGTGTGTGTGTGTGTGTGTGTGTGTGTGTGTGTGTGTGTGTGTGTGTGTGTGTGTGTTTGAGCGTTTATGCGCGCGTGTGCTTACATATGGGTATGTGTACATATCAATGTATAAACATGACAATGAGACTTTATATATACATCTGTAGGAGTGCTTATGTTTGAGTATTTGTGTACAGGTGTATGTGAATGTGTCTGTATGATTGGGTATAGATGTGTGTATTTTCCATATGAGGTGATGTCTCTCTCTCTCTCTCTCTCTCTCTCTCTCTCTCTCTCTCTCTCTCTGTGTGTGTGTGTGTGTGTGTGTGTGTGTGTGTGTGTGTGTGTGTGTGTGTGTGTGTGTGTGTGTGTGTGTGTGTGTGTGGTGTGTGTGTGTGTGTGTGTGTGTGTGTGTGTGTGTGTGTGTGTGTGTGTGTGTGTGTGTGGCTAAGTTTCTTCTATGGTATGATTTTTTTTGAACGACATTTTCCCCTTTCTTCTACGTGTTCTTTTCCTCTCTTTGTTTCTTCCTTTTCTGTTCATTTATGTTCCTTTCTTTCTTTCTTTCTTTCGTTCGTTCGTTCGTTTTAATTCTTTTCTCTTTCTTTCTTTTTGTGTCTTATCTTTGAATCTTTCTGGTTTTTTTTTCTAATTCCTTCTTTTTTTCCCTACAGTTCTTTTTCACTTCTTGTCTAAACTTGCTTTTTCTTTTCTGTCTTTTTGTGGCTCTTTTTGTTATCTTTCTTTATCTTACTTTTTTTTCCCCATTTTTTTCTTTTCATGCTTTTTCTCCTTCTAATTTCCTTTTCTTTATTTTCTAATGCCCTCTGCACTTCTCTCTGTCCCATTTCTTCTTCTTTTGCTTCTTCTTCTTCTTCTTCTTCTTCTTCTTCTTCTTCTTCTTCTTCTTCTTCTTCTCTTCTTCTTCTTCTTCTCTCTTCTTCTCCTCCTCCTCCTCCTCCTCCTCCTCCTCCTCCTCCTCCTCCATCTTCTTCTTCTTCTTCTTCTTCTTCTTCTTCTTCTGAAAAAGTGAAAAAAAAGAAAAAAGGAAAGAAAGAAAGAAAGAAAGAAAGACAGAAAAAAGAAACGGCTACTGCAACAACATCAGCATAATTCTTGATAAGCAGGGTACAAAGATCTGTTGACAACAGTCCATATCAAAATAGAGGACTGGTCA
Source organism: Conus betulinus (assembly GCA_016801955.1). NCBI lineage: Eukaryota > Metazoa > Mollusca > Gastropoda > Neogastropoda > Conidae > Conus > Conus betulinus. The sequence goes on from JADBJO010000445.1 coordinate 435,540, forward strand.
TAAACTAAAACGCAAAAAATTGACAAACTGGCCTAGGGATGTACATGTGACAGGAGAGTCAACGATATGAGAGCAGGCATAGAGACACTCCCTGTGGCTTGCAGTTCATGATAAGACATGCACCATCCAGTTCCTAATCCGGTCTGAAGAAACTCTACGGTGAACTTGGTAGCAGAAGGCCTTCAAAGAAGTGGATTATTCTGTTGCATCGATTAGTTTATTTTCATTCATCAGTGTTCATATTCTTCGAGTAATATAGATCATTTGCTCGACAGTACTTGGACAGTAGTAAACAAATTTTTTTTAAATGGTCGGGATAGTTCTGAAACAAAACAAAGCCAAAATTCGAACGGCGAGAAAATCGTTTGGAAATAAGGGTACGACATTTAATTTTCGAGTTATGCGAGAGCTGAGGTATCCTAAACGAAATCCTGACGGACTCAAAGAATTTTGATATGGATGTGGCCCGGATGGCCGTAGGGAAATTTTTTGTACAATGTTAACAAGATTTTTGTAATTGCATGCTAAAACAGATGTGTCCTGACAAGAAGAAAAGATCAGAATATTTCGATCATGAATGTAGTACACACACACACACACACACACACACACACACACACACACACACACACACACACACACACACACACACAAGATTGTACTGCTTCCGAGCAGTGGCTGAAAGAAACCACAACTCCGAAGCTAAAACTCAATCATAAGAAGCTGGGATTAATGCATTTTGATGTATTAAAAGAGATGCATATGCTTATCAAAATTTAAAAGAGAAACGTTTAGAAAATACATTCAAAATAATCGCAAAAATAAAACAGTATTATTATAAAACGTTAATAGAATTGAAAAAAAAAAAAATGTCGCAAATTTGGGTTGTAAACGTAAAGACAGATCTACTAATAAAATAATGATCGTTTTATACAAATTCTGAAGTTTTCTTAAATAAATGAAAAGACTTACCTCAAGGTCTGTAAACCTGAAGCTGATTTGTCACAGGAAAAAAAACGCCATGTTCTTTTGCAAATTATTTCAGAGAAACATTTTGTCTACGTTTTAGAAAAAACAACAATGACAGATGAGATAAATTTATCATAAATCAGCTGCTGAAGCTTGGTGAAATAGCATTCAGTTGTTTAAGACAAAATTATCCACTACAACTTTTGACAAAGGTGTTGACCCTGGGAAATGGTCTAAAGTTATCATTCTTATCATTGTCCCAGTTTAAAAAAAATGTGTCAGAATACGCAATTATCAGAGGGGGACTATGGCCCATTCACGTCATATATCCAAATGTTATACTGTAATACCAAGTATAATAGTATTGTTTTTAAATTGTCACTGATTTTAGAAAGTCATGGAAGATTTTGTGTTCAAAATTTCGGTCGATCTAATATTCATTTTATGTGCTGTCATTCAAAATTAAATGAGCGTGGGGAAAAGATCAGAGAAAAAAAAACTACTTTGTAAATTTGAGAAGGGCCTTTGAATCCAACATGAAAACTGTTCTCTATCAACACATGAACAAAATATGTTGTACTTATCTAGACACATCACAAACTCACTGAAAATGTTTGGAAGCTCCATTGTTGCGGGACAGTTATGCGTTCTCCCGCGTTTGTTTTCTTTTTTTAATTTTGTGTTAGCCGACTAGTGAAATGGGCACACATGGGGCTCGGTTACTTCTAGATGTCATGGAACTGTTTTGTTACTTCTAGATGTCATGGCACTGTTTTGTTACTTCTAGATGTCATGGAACTGTTTTGTTAATTCTAGATGTCATGGAACTGTTTTGTTAATTCTAGATGTCATGGAACTGTTTTGTTAATTCTAGATGTCATGGAGCTGTTTTGTTAATTCCAGATGTCATGGCACTGTTTTGTTAATTCTAGATGTCATGGAACTGTTTTGTTACTTCTAGATGTCATGGAACTGTTTTGTTAATTCTAGATGTCATGGAAATGTTTAGTCTACTAGTTAATGGTAATGTATGAGTTTTATCGACCGTCCTCCAATGGTTTCCAAAATCAACAGAGTGTGTCAGCAACTTATTTCAGTAACATGCTGTAAGTATAAGCATGAAGAAAACTTAAGCAATAGCATGAAGTAAAGGGAAAATGCAAATGGAACATGAGAAATGGTTTTACGATGGTACCGGGCTAGAGACTCTGAATCAGCAATGTTATTTTTTCCCGTATATTTAACTCTGACCGGTACGATTTCCTGTATTTTGCATTCACCAATACAACGGGAAGATAATGACTTTGCATGGCTTAACAGAGCATACTTCCGCATAAAAAAGCAACATTTCAAAGTTAGAACTTTCTCAGAATGTTTTGACATCACTATTCAAACAACAGTATTCTATTCATTAATGAAGCTGCAGATACTAAAACTAAAAATTCAACGCCCATCTTGCACTGAAGTGAATGAAGATAAGTGATTGCTCGTTCATTTTCGTTGTCCTAAGTGTTATGTATCTTGATTGAAGAGGACCTAAGAGGTCGAAACGCGTCGTGTTTTGATGAGATTCGTTTGTCTACGTTTTCTTGGCGGTTCGCTATTAATTACATTTCAACTTTGTTTAGATTTTCGCCTGCAGTCGCCTCACTTTTCACCTAGATCTAAAAATAAGAGCTCTTAGTATTAGGCAAAAGACTTACAGGCATCCTGGCCAAGAGTCCAAATAAACATACAGAGATTTGGGCAGCAATCCATAAAACTTGCGTGTCCTCTATGTACTAGTCTCATTTACGCATTTACAAATGAATGTTGAAAGGTTGCTACATAAAGCCTGTTTGATCTTGTTTGAATGAGATCCGATCGAAAAAAAAAGTTTGGTATAAAAAAGAAAGAGAACTTTAGTGTTGCATTGATCTTAGCACTGTTTGGCTGCAACATAAAAATAATGTACATAAATATAGGTCTGTTGGTAATTTTATCTAGGAATTGAATGGTGCCATCAGGCACTTAATGTAGATGAATTCTAGGTCTATTATTATTGCCCAAGTAAATGCACAAGGCCTTTGCAAGGCTGTCATAGTCGGGGTAAAAACATTTTCCCTGAAAAAAAAACAAACAACAAAAGTTAATTATTCGATATTTACATTTAAGACATAACTTGTTTGGTAAGTTATTGATATTGAAATGGAAACCAAAACAAGGCTGAACCGGAGGTGCTGGTAAATGAGAGTTGATCTGTCACCCTAGATTGCAGAAGAAGAGTAATGAAAACTATTTAAATGCAACCCAAACATATTAAGAGCCATAGGGACAAACAGACACTTCAGAGAGGACAGAAAGTTTCCACTCTGAATTGCGTGCAGTGTCACTGTCACCAGATAAAAAAAAAAAAGGCTGACATGGTGTAAAGTATGACCACAGATAAAACGGTGTTAAAGAGCCTTTAAAAATCAGGATTTCAGAATGACGACAAAGGAGAAAAAACAACTTAGCCGGTAAAAGAAATCTGTTTTTAATGCAAAATAAAGATGTGAGAGAAAAGAGGAACTTACCAGCACGAACGTCCAGATAAAGTGATGCAAATAACAGTAGAACAAACTCCAGGGAGACCATGAAAGCCGGTTTTCAGGAGGAAATGCCCTCAGACAAGTGTCTGGACGTTGAACTCCTTTCACTGTGCGGTGGTCTGGTGCTGGGGTGGCTGTGGCTGCATCCAGGTCATGACTCCTACATGCCGTTTCTCCTGCCAGATTTTGTTTCTTCATTTCCTGGAAAAATGTGTGATAGCTTTAATGCTAAACATTATGCATTTTTCAGATTTGTTTTTGAAAAATGGTATATTCTGGAAAATAAACGAGTACAATTTATGTAGTGTCTTTGCACAAATATTATTCAGTGTCCCCCCAGTGATTCAGTATAGACTGATATAGTAAAAGAGAAGGGAAAGAACATTTCCAGAGATCAGGCTAACAGTAAACAGCATCACTCACGTGTGTGCTCTGTCAACGTAGATTTCAGGGGCAAACTGCTTGAAATTCCACAAGAGTTCCAAATCGTGCCTTTCTTAAAACGTGACATATCTCTCATACATATGGTATATCCATACATCTTAACAAGCAATTATCAAAACGGACAGGACACTTTCAGATGCTGATCTGCATTTCCGATATAGATCCATAGCAAATACCTGTCAGCGCCAGTCCTTCCTAATATATGATGCATTGTTACTTTTTGACGTTCTCATTCATCATGGGTTTGGTACAACAATTGATATGCATTTTTCTTCTCATGTGGCAGTAGATGGTTCCCTCTTGCCTCGCACCAACGTTTCGCCAACTTTTCTATTGTGGCCCAGGACCCATTTAGAACTTTGCTGATCTCTCTCTCTCTCTCTCTCTCTCTCTCTCTCTCTCTCTCTCTCTCTCTCTCTCTCTCTCTCTCTCATGTGCACGCGTACGCGCGCGCGCGCGCGTGTGTGTGTGTGTGTGTGTGTGTGTGTGTGTGTGTGTGTGTGTGTGTGTTAAGTTAAAGAGAAAGAGAGAGTTGGGAGATAAGATGGGGGGCGTCAAAGACATAAGGAGAGAGCCACTCCTTAACACACATAGTCGGAGACAATGACAGAGGAGCCAAGCATGACAAACTTGTGATCGTTGCCCGCAGTCTTTCCGAGATGGTAGCGATGGCCTGGGGGGAAGAGGAAAACTCAATTTAAAACCCATCCCGTATAAAGGATTGCCCAGAAAAAGAACATTTGAAAACAGAGCATGAGCTGTTCTTGATGTGTGGGTCACACACACGCACACACACACACACACACACACACACACACACACACACACACACACACACATTCTCATGCAAGTGGGTGTACTTAAAAAAGCACACACACACAGATATACAAACATATGCACACACTCACGCCCATAAAGGCACATGCAGAACCACACATGCACCTACACACACACACACACACACACACACACACACACACACACACACACACACACACACACACACACGCACACACACGCGCACACACACACACAGGGTTTCTCTCTCTCTCTCTCTCTCTCTCTCTCTCTCTCTCTCTCTCTCTCTCTCTCTCTCTCTCTCTCCGCCATCCCCATCCCCACTCACACCTACCATGACAAAGTCATTCTTGGAGAACTCTTCATGAATATCACACTGTGAAGTCACAGAAGATGGTTAGCAAACAAGCCTAGTTTTCATCTATCGTCTTCTTTGTCGATCATCAGATGACCAAGCCAGTTGCTTTCAGGTATGGATTACTCCTTCTCAGAACCATCAAGACGCCATAAAGCCACCTTGTTCATTGATAATACGTACAGTTCAGCGTTGTATGGTCTGATCAGGTAACTCTCTGAAGATGGTAGTGGTAGTCCTGAAGACCAGGTCGAATAGGGGCCAACGCGTTTTTCAGTGGTGGAATCGGACCTCATTGTGTTCATGGTTATATCATTGAAAAGATTGGGACCAGACAGCGATGAATGCCCTTTACATTTCTCAATGGGAATGAAGGTGATTTCTTTTCTCGTTGTCTTTTTTTTTTTCCCTTCATTCTTTGATAAAACGTCGTTATGAAGAACAAAACCTAGACAAAATGATGGTAATGATCATACCATGAGAACATGCAAGAGGAAAAGGAGGGACAGAGAGGGAAATGTGTAGGAAATGAGACGAAAAATGTTAAAAGAATGCCAACAACGACATCACAACACATAACAGCAACAACAGCAGCAGCAATAACAACAGCAACAGCAACACCAACAACAAGGTGAATCAGAATATCATCAGCAATGATTCCAGAACAGGGTGTGAAGAAAATGAAAAATCATCAGTAGCAACGATTGAATAATAACAACATCAACAACAACAACAACAACAATTGGAAGATGAAGAATAGACGCAACGACAACATTAATAAAAGCCAGCAAAAAAAAAAAAAATAGAACAAGAATAAAACGAACGTAAAGATCAAGACAAAAACATAAAAAGGACAGACAATTTTGAGATAATATATACTTTTGGAACTTTTTCGCCGTTTCCCCTACCTCTTTCAAACCCAGAGGGCCAGTTCCATTACCCTCCCCCTTCTTCCCCAATTGGTGCCTTCCCCACACTGCTCATTCCACCGTGAATAGTCAGCCACAGTCTACAGAAAGTCATCAGTGTCAGGTGACCCTGAAGCGATGACCAGAGAAGATGCCGTGATGCTGCTGAGTGACCACATCAATGTTCAGTGGCGCCTGTTCTGATCCAACATTCACAGGACTCCTGTTTGAATCCTCTAACTGACAGCAATAATCATCTATTTGCAGAGCTAAAGTCAGTGAGTGTTGTCCTCTGTAGAGAGCGCTACAATTGTCTATCCAATGACAGTCCTCCTAAACATGTGATTACTGAGGATCTTTTAGTGTGCTTTACCCCAACCCAGATGGGCCGATCAGGGATCCATCATCTTTTTGCTCACTCATCAAGTCAGAGATAACAGTCTGCCTCATTTATTCGTTTGTTTGCTTTGCATTCTTAGATCGTTTCTGTCTTATGGATAAATTGTCTGGACAAGAAATTAAAGGTCTAAAGGATGTCAAACAATGATTGTTCTTTACGGTGTTTACTGGAAACGTTGTGTCTAGGTTGTTTGACCTTGAAACTGTTCTCTTTGAAGTCTACGCTTTGATCTCACCGACTGTTCAGAAAGGGCAATATAATTCAGCTGGGGATTGTATTGTTTCTCCACACGTCTTTCCTCCTGTGCTTTTGATTTGATATTGTTTGGCTCTGGTTTGTTTTGGTTTGTTCTGTTTCGTTCGTTCTCCTGCCTACATCTCATTCATCTGTTTTTCTATTTCATTGTTTTGACTCTTTATTCCTTTTATCCCTCTATTAATCAGCTTTCGCTTCTCCTTTTTCTTCTCTCCTCTCTCATCTTCCCCATCTTTTCCCCTTTTCTCTTCCTTGGATTTCTTTATCTCCTTCTTTGTTGTCATCGTCTTCCTTATCCTCCACGCCGCCTTTTTTTTTGTCTTCTCAAGATATTCAAGATTCATGATGACTAAATGGAATAACACAGAAAAAGCAAACTAAAATAAACCATAGAAAATCGTAAGCAATCATATAAAGATCACACAATAACTAGCATAAGCAGTAATTATTTCGTGCATCATCACAAAATGATAGTTAAATAAGTTTACGAAATACTGTGTTTGCTAGAACTACAAGAAATGAACACAATTTCAGCAACTTTTCTTACTGATCTTCCCCAAAATCTGTCAAACTTCATCAGAGTTAAAGGCAACACAAAGAAAACCAAGGGACGTTGACCTTATGGGATGAAGAATGGCGACGTTTCAAACCACAGGTTCTTCAAAGGCACGACGAATAATTATCATAACACATATGTCATGCATTTCATTCAAAAAAAAATTAATAAAACAAAGTAACTTCTGAGGAAAAGAATATCTGAGATATGGGGGTGGAGGCTCTAGTTTGCTTGAACAATTACATGCGTGAAAAAGAGGGAAGGGGGGGGGGGGGGGCGATTGAAAAGGCAGTTCCAGGGAAAAAGATTGTCTGGAGGGGCAAAAAGAATACATGTGCTATTTATTCCTTTGTCTGTCTGTCTTACATGAAAAACGTAAACATATGAAAGCACATGCATGAGCACATTTCTGTCCAAACATGACAAAAAAGTGTGTGAGAGAGAGAGAGAGGAGAGAATGAGAGAGGAGAGAGAGAGAGAGAGGAGAGAGAGAGAGAGAGAGAGAGAGAGAGAGAGGAGAGACAGAGAGACAGACAGACAGAGAGAGAGACAGAGAGAGAGAGTTAGAGAGAGAGAGACCTCCAGAGTAGAGAGAGAGAACCTCCACACACACACACACACACACACACACACACACACACACACACACCATTGAGTTTCCACAGGCATAGTCCATATATATACACATGCATGCACCCACTCACACATGCATGTGTACACACACTAACACACACACACACACACACACACACACACACACACACACACACACACACACACGCACGCGCACCACACACACACACACACACACACACACACACACACACACGCACGCACGCACGCACGCACGCACGCACACACGCACGCACGCACACACACACACACACACACACACACACACACACACACACACACACACACATACATACACACACACGCGCGCGCGCGCGCGCGCACGCATACATACACACACATAAGTACACACACCATGGAACGGGACTAGAGGCTATAGATCATTATTGCTATTTATCCTTTATGTTTACCACCATGATTGTTACGATTCCATGCATTTTGCAGTCTTCAACAAAGATACAGAAAGGGAGTTGTACATTTTAATAGAAGGTATTTATGCATGAAGAAAAATTTTGAAGTTGGTACTTTTGACAAAACCTTTTAAAAATCATCAATAGGACTTTGCATCTGAGAAATGGAGTTTGAAATGAAAAACACATTGTTAACAAACGTACCCTTGCTACTGTACAAAAGGTTTTGTGTATCCCAGCCAAGACTCGAAATCAATCAACTGAGATTTGGTTAGCTATTAATAGCATATGAATTTCTTAATAAAGTTTATGCTACAGTTCTTATGTATACACGTACAAATGAACATTGAATTGCTGCCACGCAAACCCTACTTGATGCTGAGGAACTAGATCTGATTTGAAAGACATTGGGTACCAAAGGAGAGAGAAATTTTACTTTTGGCTGGTTTTGATATTGTTTGGCTGCACCAGCATACTGGTAACATAACAATATTATATATAAACATTGGTCTGTTGATATATCTTTCCAGAAATGAACAGGGCGCCATCAGACTCTTTGATATAAACTTAGTTCTAGTTCAGTTTTTATTGCCCAGCTGAATATGCATAGTCTTTTCAGAGCTGTGGGGGGGGGGGGGGGGGGGGGGGGGTTTAAAAAATCTACCTTCAAAGAAAGCTAAAAAGGTAATTTATTTTTATTTTTATTTAACCAATGTCTTGCTTGGTGAATTATTGATATTGTAAATGATAACAAAACTAGACTGTATTGTAGGCACCAGTCGTACCACAGATGGTAGAAGTCATGAAGAATAATTAAATGTAAGTAATCATACCTAAGAACACCATGGGCAAACAGACACTTTAGAGTGGACACATAGTTTTTCACTATTAAATGCAATCAATCATACCTGAGAACCCTATTGGCAGACAGATACTTTAGAGTGGACACATAGTTTTTACTGTAGGCTGTGTGCAGTATCAGTACCCTATCAACAAATCAAAAAAAAAAATCTTGCATGTTGCAAATCATGACCACAGATGAAAAGGATATTAAGACTTTATGCAGGTAAGATTTCAGAATGGCACCAAAGGAGGAAAAACAGTTGAAGACAGTGAAAAAATATCTATGAAAAGCAAAGTAGAAAAATAAGGTGAGAGTAAAGAGGAAGCCAACAACACAGAACTTCTGGAAGAAGGGGTTGCAGAGATAGTGGGAAGAAACACTAGGGAGACCTTAATAGCAGGTGTTCAGAGAAGAAACATTCTTAGGCACGTGTTTCAACCCTGAACTCCTTACACTCTAAGAGTGGCTGCATCCATGTCATGATTCCTGGATGCCATTCTTCTGCCAGATTTTCTTTTCTTTCCGTGGCAATTGTGTACTAAAGCTTTTATGTTAAACATCATATTCTTTGAAGATTTTGGGTGGAAAAGGTATATTTTGGAAATGAAGGAGTACTCTTTCACTTTTGCCTTTATGCACATGAGATTCAATGTTCAGGTGATTCAAATATGCATTGACATATCAAAAGATAAGGAAAAGACCCTTCCCCCCGAGATTGAGTTGTAAAAAATTCGACAGCATTTCTCACCTATGTGCTCTATAAACGTAGATTTGAAAGATCTGTAAACGTACATTTGAAAGATCTATAAACGTAGATTTGAAAGATCTGTAAACGTAGATTTGAAAGATCTGTAAACGTACATTTGAAAGATCTATAAACGTAGATTTGAAAGATCTGTAAACGTAGATTTGAAAGATCTGTAAACGTAGATTTAAAGATAAACTGCTTACAAATTCCACGAGATTTCAAATCATGTATTTCTAACAGTGTTGCGTATTTCTCATACATGTAATGTATCCATCCATCTTATCAAACAATTAACAGAAATGAAAGGATATTTTATATTTTCAGATGCTGATTTGCATTTCTAATACAACCGGTCCTTGCTAACACACGATGCATTATGACTTTTTGACAGTCTGATTTTTAATGAGTCATCATTTAGTATGCACTTTTCTTCTCATGTGGCAATAAATGCATTCCTCTTGCCTTCATGAATTTTTCTTCTTTTTTTTTTTTTTTTTTTTTGCTTTTAGTATGATTGATGGAGAGAGAGAGACACACAGAGAGAGAGAGAGAGAGAGAGAGAGAGAGAGGAGAGAGAGAGAGAAGTGGGAGATAAGAGGATGGGGGCGTCAAGACATAAGGATAAGAGAGCCACTCCTTGACCACAAGTCGGAGACAATGACAGAGGAGCCAAGCATGACAAACTTGTGATCGTTTGCCCGCAGTCAGTCTTTCCGAGATGGTAGCGATGGCCTGGGGGGAAGAGGAAAACTCAATTTAAAACCCATCCCGTATAAAGGATTGCCCAGAAAAAGAACATTTGAAAAACAGAGCATGAGCAGCTCTCTTGATGTGTGGATCACACACACACACACACACACACACACACACACACACACACACACACACGTGTGTGTGTGTGTGTGTACTTATTGCATGCACACACACACACACACACACACACACACACACACACACACACACATTCTCTCTCTCTCTCTCTCTCTCTCTCTCTCTCTCTCTCTCTCTCTCTTTCTGTCTCTCCCCAAACCCCTACCCACCCACCCACCCAGGTATGTATGTCTCCAGGAAAAGTCATTCTTTGAGAAAACCCAAATGATTATCACACTGAGAAGCCTCGGGATATGGTTGGCAAACAAGGCTAGTTTTCGTCTGCCCCCTCTTCTTTGTGATCGTTAAATGACCAAACCAGCTGCTTTCAGATATGGATTTCTCCTTCACAGAACCACAAAGTCGCGTGAAGCCGCCTTATTCAGTTATGATACGTACATTTCGGGGTCGTTGGTCTGACCAGCGACGGTATGAGGGTGACAGTGGCAGTCCCAAAGAACGTGTGCAATGGGGGCAAAGGTCCCTGTGGCCAACTTTTCTTTCAGTGGTAGAATCGGATCTCGTCACCGTCCACGGTGTTACATAGGTTGAAAGATTAGACTGGTATGATATGAATGCCCTTTACTCGTTTCAAAGGAAATGAGAGTCGTCATTTCGTGTCTTTTTTTTCATTCGTTCGAAAAAAAAAAAAAAAAAAAGAAAAAAAAAAAACATCCATGAGAAGAAGAACGAGACAGAGACAAAATAAAAGTAATGATCATGTGATTGAGGACATGGGGGAGGAAGAGAAGGAGCGATACAGAAGGAAAATGGGGGGGGGGGGGGGGGGGGAGAGAAGAAAAAGTATAAAAAGAACGTCAGCAGCAGCAGCAGTAGCAACAGCAACAACAACAACAACATGATGAAGGAGGACGTCATCAGCAATGACCGCAACTATAAAAGAAATGGGAAGAAAAATTGAAAATTACTTGCAACAACCACAATATAACAATAACTCGACAACAACAACAATAACAACAACAACACGCATAAGAAGATGAGGAAACAGATGCAACAACAACAGTATTTTTTAAGCGAGAAAAAGCAAGTAGAAAAAGAAAACCCTGAAGGCAAAGATCAAGACAGAAACATAGAAACAAGACAGTTTTGAGACATACAATTTTCGAAACACACTCACTCCCCCCCCAACCCCCACCCCCACCACCACATCCTCCACCTCTTCCAGCCCCACCCAACCACCTACATTCTTCCTTATCTCCCACTGCTTCCCACGCTGTTTATTTCAGCTGCCATATACACAACCAGTCTGGAATAGACTATGGAGGGGCCCAGTATTGTGGTCTGCAGGCCTCCTATCAGTATCAAACTGCTCCAAGGCAATCAACCACACAAGACGCCACACTGCCACTGAGTAACCACGGTCATGTTCAGTGGTGTCTGTTCTGTTCCAACATTTGCAGGACACCGCTTCCTAATCCCTTCATTGACGACAATAATATCCAGTCGTGGAGCTTAAGTGAACGAGTGTTCACTTCAGAGAGCACTGCCAAGTTCACCCCATGGCAATCCTCAGGAACGCGTCCTTACCGAGGATCTCTAAAAGACTTTAACGCATTCCCAGGATGGGTCGATCTAGACCGATCGCCTTTCCACTCACTCATCAAGTCAGAGATAACAGTCTACCTCATCTATTCGTTTGTTCGTTTTTGCATTCTTAGACCATTTCTGTCCTATGCATCAATCGTTTGTCTGGACAAGAAATTACAGGTCTGAAGGATGTCAAGCAATGATTGGCGTTCACGGTGTTTACTGGAAACGTTGTGTCTAGGTTTGTTTGACCTTGGAACTGTCCTCTTTGAAGTCTATGCTTTGATCTCGCCCACTGTTCAGAGAGGGCAATATAATTCGGCTGGGGATAGTATTGTTTCTCCATTTCTTTCCTCCTGTGCTTTTAATTTGATATTGTTTGGCTCTGCTTTGTTTTGGTTTGTTCTGTTTCGATCCTTCTCCTGCCTACAGCTCGTTCATCTGTCTCCTCTTCCTTGCGTTGTCTCCTTATTCCCCTTTTTTTCCCCTTCCTAATCAGTTTGTTTTTTCTTCTTGTTCTTGTTCACGTTCTTCTTCTTTCTCTTCCTCGTCTTCTTCATTTTCTTTTTCTACTTTCTCTTCTTTTCCTCCTCCTCTTCCTCCTCCTCTGCCCCTTGTTCTTTCCTTTCTTCTTCTTTTCATTCTTCTTCTTCTTCTTCTCTAAGGTCTGCTGTTGCTTTCTTCTACCTCCTTCTCCTTCTCCATCTCCTTCTCCTTCTTTATCTCCGTCTACTTTTTCCTCTCCTTCTCTTTGTCCTTCTCTCCTCCCTCCTTCATCTTCTCCTTTTTCCGGTTCTTCCTCTCCTTTTTTATTCTTCCTTCTCCTCTTTTCCTTCTCCTTCTCTTCTTTCTCTTCCTCCTTCTCCTCCTCTTCCTTCTCTTCCTTCGATTTCTTTATCTCCTTCCTCTTCATTACCATCTTCGTAATCTTCCTCGTCTTCTTTAGGCCTTCTTACAAGTTTCAAGATCCAACATACATGTATTCAAAAATGACCCTATAGCATAAGATGAAAAAGCAAACCAAAATAAAAAAAGGGAAAATGACAAACAATCATAAAAAACCACACAGTACGGTAGCAGGAATAGTAATTTTCTCATAAATCATCATATAGTTGCAGTTTGATGATTTCACTTAAAAACCGTGTTCGCCGATTACTTCAGGGAAAAGCACATTCAGTATCTCTTCATAATGATCTTCACAACTCGGGCAAATAACAGTTGAAAACAACACCGAAGAGAACGAAGAGACGTTGGATGAAAAATATGGCGATGTTTCAAAACCACAGGTTCTTCAATCTCTCTCTCTCTCTCTCTCTCTCTCTCTCTCTCTCTCTCTCTCTCTCTCTCTCTCTCTCTCTCATGCATAAACACACATAACACACACACACACACACACACACACACACACACACACACACACACACACACGCACTAACGCACACACACACACACACACACACACACACACACACACACACACACACACACACACACACCACACACACACACACACACCACACACACACACACACACACACACACACACACACACACACACACACACACACACACACACACACACACACACACACATCGTAACACGTACGTCATAAATTTCATGAAAAAATAACAACTTAAAGATGGCTGTTCCAAAGAAGATGAACGAGAAATATTGGCGGGAGAGGGGAATGATTACAGGAGAAAGGGGTGGGGGTGGGGGGTGGTCCGGTTAACGGATGCAAATCACATACGTGAAAAGGAAAACAGGAACCCTTAAAAAGTCAGTTCGAGAGAAAGAGAAAGTGTTTGGAGATGAAAAATGCATATTGCGTGAGTAGCTATCTTATCTATCTACCATGAAAAAAAAAATTAAAAGAAATGTAAAAGTACAAAAGCGCATATAAGAGCATATTTCTACCTATCTATCCGTCTATCTAAATATGACCAAAGAGAACAGAATAAAAACGCCACACCACACACGCGCGCGCGCGCGCGCACGCTCACGTACGCACGCATGCACGCACGCGCGCGCACACGCGCACACACACACACACGTGCACATACACACGCACGCGCGCGCACACACACACACACACACACACACACACACACACACACACACACGCACGCACGCACGCACGCACGCACGCACGCACGCACACACTCACACACATATCATGAGCATATAGCCTATCATAGCGTGTAACTGTAAGAACATACTGAACAGCTGACTCACCTCTAATTTCTCTTGGGCAGCCTGCTGAGAACTGACTTCAAGTGTTTCTAGTCCATTTTTTTCTGTTATCAATAAATATATTCATGTCATTCACAAAAATTTGAAATGAAATACAAGTAAGATGTTCACCTTGTCTCACACCCGTTTTATGTTCGAAATACAAATAAAATTCTGTTCCACCAAATACAAAAAGAAATGACTTTCACGTATGTACCTTTCTTAAACGTGAAAAATCTACCTCAAATGCTACATTCTAAAATCTGTCATGAATTTGCATGGTCTACAGAATCACAAGCCTTTTTACAGTTTATAAAGACACAGTATAATCTCTAAATTTGTGATCCAGAAATAGTCAATGGTTGAATTTAAAGTGAAAATAGGGTCTGTTACAGAAAAAAATGTCTACTACAGAAGTAGGCTTACTTTTTGATAAGTATTTTTGTAAAGTTATTAAACAAAGCTGTTACACGCGCATTCAATCAACATGTAAGTTTCCAAAACATTTGAGAACGGAAATTCCCCTGTAGCTATCAGAATTAGGAGGGCTACCATTCTTTTTCACATGTGGGCTAAATAACACTCAGAGGCCAATCATCACGTATCTTTTCACATTTCAGTATTAAAGTGAAAAATTTTGTAGATTATCCTAGCATTTTAAAAAAGTACTTTTCAAGTACCCATCCATGATTTTATCAATATTACAAGCTTTCTTTGTTTTTCAAACTTAAATTTGCTTTGTTGACGAGTTTTTTTGTTTGTTTGTTTGTTTTTTGTTTTGAGACAAACTGTGAATTATGGGATTTTCAACACTGCACTCCTTAAGATCAGTAGGATTATTAGCTTCACATAGTTAAGTGTTGCCATTAAGACATTTTAAATGTTTGCAAAACGCCTCAATAGTTGTTTTTATAATTCATGTTTCTTTTGTCTTGAGTAGACCCTTTCAGCGATTTCAAGAAGAAAGAAGAATCACTGAGTTTTAGTTGTGTACCCTTTTCACCGGGTCTGATTGAAATTCCGTCAATAATTTAGGTCACTGGGTTCAACAAGGTGTTTGCTGTGAATTGCGCCTCTCTTGCAAACGTATTATTACTCGTGGTCTCTCGGCTTTGGCAGAAACTTTCGTTTTTCTTTTTTCGATCTTCCTCACAACTTGCACGATTCTCAGATTGTCTTCTTTCTGAAACCTGTCTTTTCTTTGTGATTCTTTTTTTTTTTCAGAAAGCCAGTCCTCAATGCAGCAATGCAGCAGAGTTCATTATGCTATATGTGCGATGATACACGTCATCAACAAACGTGTCTGGTACTTGGGTGCTACTTGTCATGCCGCAACTTAACATTGCATATCCACCAAAACCCCTTTTTATGACCATTTTAGTCGCAACCGACCATTATCATTTGAGTCATCATCAACGGTCACAGCGACAATTCCACCCTGTTTTGTTGTGACGCTAGACAAATGCAAAAGGGACAGACACGGGACCATGTACATTGGGAAGAAGTTCATTAAAAGTATGCACGGTGAAACGTCTAACTGAATGAAACGTGAGTTGGGAAACAGTCACATAGTCGTACAATACTGGAATACATGCGGAATTTTTCACATCTCGTATTTGCCACTGTCTTCTTCTTTTCTTATGCTGCTTCTCTTCTTCTTTCTTCTTCTTCTTCCTTTTTAATGTGATCCAGCCACCTACCACCCAAATCACTTGTCATGGAAGAGAGGGGAGGGGGGGGGGGAGGGGGTCCCAAGTGAGTTCTGACTCCCTTCTGATAACACAGTGGGGAGTGTGCGCGCGCGTATGTGTGGGTTGGGAGGGGGGGGGGGGGGGGGGTTTAATGTACACGCGCGCGCGCTCGCACGTGTGTGAAAGGGGAGATGGGCCATCAGGAAGACGGCGGTACACTATTACAGATCGACGAATTCACCAACACGCTATGCAACTAGAATCCTCAAGACAACGTCTCAGTGGAAGCAGTCGGTGAATTTTACGGCCGTAAAAAAACTTGAAAAAAAAAAATCTTTGTCTGTAAGCCTTAGTGCTGTAATTAGGTATCCTGAGAAGTCTAGCATCAGAAGAAGAGCAGAACTGGTGAGACAAAGTGTGGATTTGAAGGAGGTCAGACATGTATTCTGGTCCAGAGCCACTGACAGCAGGAGGAAGGTTGAAGAGGCTCCATGCTACAGACTGCGCCACAAACCTCTCACTAGGAAGAACATACGGTGAGCACCGGACAGCAAAGAGTTCAGAGTGGAACCAGAGTGCCAAGCCCTACCCTAAACTCCTTACAGAGGCCTGCACTGCTTCCATTCCATCACTCTTGGATACTCTGTTGAGCATTGTATATCCCGCTGTATATCCTGTTGAGCATTGTGGGGGGGGGGGGGTGGGGGGGGGGGGGGGGGGGGGGGGCTGGGGGGGGGGGGGGGGGGGGGGGGGTGGGAGACAACAAAGCAAAGCATGTGACGTCAGTCGTCAGCAGGGCTTAATCAAGCAAGACTTGATGCGCGAAGCTGACAAAGTACTAAGCAACAAAAAGCTTTTTAAAAAAAAAAAAAAAAAAAGACTACAACAAAACTAGACAGGGCTATTCTGGCTGACTCTGAGGATTTGTGATGGAGGAATTCTGTATATCCGAACAAATACTTGTTACCAGCTGTCAAATCCGATTCAGAACCCACGTCTTTCTTTCTATTTCACTGCATGGAATGCTTTGGTCTCCAGCAAGTTAGGTTTCTTAGTTCGTTCGTTTGTTCGTCTGATGTTATTTTGGGTAACTTTTGCTTGTTTGTTTTTGTATGTCGCGTGCAGTCAATACACCGTCTCTTATTTTTTGTGTTTTTTTTCGGGGGGGTGGGGGGGGTTGTTGTTGTTGTTGTTATTTTGGGGGGGGGGGGGGGGCGGAAAGATGGACAGGTTATGGGAGGGTGTTCTTTAGGTTTATTTGTTTATTTGTTTGTCTTTTTCGTTTTGTTCTATGATGTTTATTTCTTCATTCCTAACACCACCACCACCCTCTTCAAAACAGAAAGAGAAATAGCATTCCCTTACATGGTTTTTGTTTGTTTGTTTGTTTTCTTTTTGGCATTTCTTCTTTTTCTCTCTTTCCCTCGTTTTATCCTGTTTTTTCTTCTCTTTTTATTTTCAAGCACAGAAACCACATCAGATCGATCTTCAGTGAAAGAACGGAGAGACAAAATGTTTAACCTTAGGCCTACATGTCTGCCTTTTGGGGATTGACGGGGCGGTTGGGTTGGGTGAGAATGTGGGGGGAGGGGGAAGAGGGCACGGTCGTTCTAGCGTGTGTAGGTTTATCAGGGGGTCAGGCATTGGAGCTGCTTTGTCAGGAACAGATGCACATATTCATTGGTCAGTGCTTAGGCAGACAAACAAATGGAGAGAGAGAGAGAGAGAGAGAGAGAGAGAGAGAGAGAGAGAGAGAGAGAGAGAATAGAGAGAGAGAATGGATTAAGAGAATTGGATATACATGTATATATACTTTATTCCTCTCCACACGATTGCGATAGTTTTTCCTCATGCAGCTAGTGAAGGGTTTTCATATTTATGATATACATTTTTCCATTTACTACATCTTCATTTTTTTTCTCCTATTTCAAATCTTTGCCAAGTCATTACTATAATGATGGAAGAATGGTTAACCTGCACTTGTTTCATCCCCCCACTAATTAATTGTTCAGCATTATATATATTATATATATATATATATATATATATATATATATATATATAATATATATATTAGATATATATATATATATATAAAGCTTATGATTTTAAGAAGAAGAAGGTTAAAAGTAAGCTTAAAATCTGCAACGTTGTTTCTTGCATGCTCGTGCAATCATCAGGATGTGGGGGATCAGTGCTGCCAGTGTTTTACAGCTGCTTGCTGTTTGTCATCACGTGCTACCTGCTTTTTTTTTCATGTGTTGTTTTTTTTTTTTTTAATTTCTGCTCACTGCCAAGAATTTCCACTTGTGCCTGCAATTGTTAACCATTTCTATCCTAGTGTTTAGGGTTGCTAATTGTGCTTTGCATAGTATTATGTATTTTTCTGTTAAACATAAGTTGCATCTTTTTTAAATATTATTGTATGGTACTGCTCTTTTTATAATTTTCCAGGATATATGTAGTCTATTTTTTATCTTTAAGCTTCCGAATGTATTCACTCAATTCTGTTTTGGTTTTTGTTTCTTTCTTTGTTGAATGACTGTTTGTGGTTTGCATATCTAGTTTCAATTGGTTTTCAGTAATACCTATATATGTTTCTTCTGCGTTCTCTGATGTTACAGTGGCTTGATATACAATGTTGTTGTAGAGGCATTTTTTGTTTGGAGGGCACTGTTCTTTCTTGGTACAGTTGCAAGATTTCCTTTCATCGCCCTCGTTTTTCTCTGTACTGCTTTTCGTTTTGTTGGTTGAATCGATGATGTTTTTGAGATTCAACATACATGAGTATGATAATTTATTGTTACTTTTGTTGATATCATGAATAGTTTTGTGTTCTTTTGGGAAAGATGATGTCAGAATTTTAAAGAATTATTTCCCTACATTTGTCTTGACTCTTCCATCGTATGTAGGATTGTACCATATGATTTTCCTTTTCCTGTTCTTCTTGTGTCTAGTCGTGTCATTGCCTGGGTCGTATCGTAATTCATAGTTGTAGCCACGTTTTGTGTAACGCTTCTTGGTATTCAGCTGCAGCGTTGTTGAATACTGTTTCATTGCATGACAAATTAGATAGTCTCTTGTTTATGCCTCTAGGTATTGTTTCAGTATGGGAGGTGGATGGTTACTTTTGATATTTACATAAACAGGTGTATATTTTTTTTGTTTTGTTTTGTTTTTTTTTTTTTTTTTTGTTTTGGTATGGTTTATATGTGTGTTGGTTGAGGTCTAACCGTTATGTCTAAATAATTCACTATCTTTTTTATTTGCTTCTATGGGTGATTTTTAGGTTTTGGTTGTGGAAAATTTTGCACAATTCTTTTTTCTTATTTTCAATATTTCTAGGGTTGTCGTTCAGTGCAGCAAGGCCATCATCTCTGTATAGTCCAATTTGTTTTCCAAGTTTTTTGTTTGTTTGTTTGTTTGTTTGAATGTTAGATAACATCAATAGTCCGACAAGTTTCGCAAGTTTCGGCACCATCATATGATCCCATTGTAACATCAAAAGTTGAATTCTTATTTGTGCTCTTAATCCAAATTTCATTTTTGCTGTGCAGTAATGTTTTCTTTGTATGGAACATGATTTCCATTTCTGACCCTGATATTTCTGTGTATTTGGTGGCAAATTTTATAGTTTTGGTGAGTAGTTTTTCATCTATAGATGGATAAAAATCTACTATATCAAATGTTATTAAAAAAAAAAAAAAACTATTTTCTTGCTTGCTGAGTTTTTTAAACCATTGTATGACTTCATATGTGTTTTTCCAAAGGTTGAATTCAGTGTTCTCTCTTATGTTTTTTATGGCTTTCTCTAAGATATTTTTTACTGATTTTCCCTAATTCAGATTTAGATGGGTTTACAATCTACATGTTGGGCTATTCAAGAAGTTGGGTTTATGATCTTTGAGTGTTATAAAAGCTTCTCTTGCTGCTGTTGTCTCTACTCTATCACTTAAGTCCTTTTTTGGTGTATAAGCTCCTTTTTTTTTCAAGACAAATGTAGGGGCATGTATGCCGACTCTCAAAAATATCATCGATTCAGCCAACAACAAAACGAAAAGCAGTACAGAGAAAAACAAGGGCGATGAAAGGAAATCTTGCAACTGTACCAAGAAAGAACAGTGCCCTCTAAACAAAAAAAAATGCCTCTACAACAACATTGTATATCAAGCCACTGTACATCAGAGAACGCAGAAGAAACATATATAGGTATTACTGAAAACCAATTTAAAAATAGATATGCAAACCACAAACAGTCATTCAACAAAGAAACATACAAAACCAAACAGAATTGAGTGAATACATTTGGAAGCTTAAAGATAAAAAATAGACTACAATATATCCTGGAAAAAAAAAAGCGGTACCATATAATAATATTTCAAATAGATGCAACTTATGTTTAACAGAAAAATACATAATACTATGCAAAGCACAATTAGCAACCCTAAACACTAGGATAGAAATGGTTAACATTGCAGGCACAAGTGGAAATTCTTAGCAGTGAGCAGAAATTTAAAAAAACATGAAAAACGCAGGTAGCACGTGATGACAAACGGCAAGCAGCTATAAACACTGGCAGCACTGATCCCCCACATCCTGATGATTGCACGAGCATGCAAGAAACAACGTTGTAGATTTTAAGCTTACTTTTAAACCTCCTTTTCACAGAATATATATCTATATATATATATATAATATATATATATATATAATATATATATATATATATATATGCATCCTTGATGTGGGGGGGGTGGTGCGCGGGGGGGTGTGTGGGGGCGGGGGGGCGGTGGGTCCACGGGACTGGTGGTGCAGTGGTGTGGGTTGGGGGGGTGGGGGAGGGGTCTCGTAGTGTTGGGGGGACTTGGGAGGCCCGGTGGGGGTGGCGGTGGGGGGGGGGGGGGGCGTGTCGGGGTGTGGGGGATTGGGGGGTGCTGGGGCTGGAGGCTTTGGAACCTTGGTGTGAGAACACCCAGAGTTGGACTGTGTATTCTCTATTTTGCGCCGGGAGGGGGTGGGGGGCGGTGAGCGGTGGAGTCAAGCCGGGCGGGGTTTCGGGTTGTGGGGTGCGTGTGTTGTGTTTCTTGGTGGGGGGGGGTGTGTGTTTGTTGGCTCGGATGATCCGATCCACGGACGAAGGTGGGTCTGAGCAGGCGATACAAACAGGGTCCTGTCTTCAGAGAGAGTTTATAATGGGTCCCTCATGCACCTAGCGAGGGTTTTTCGTATTTATAAATATATTTTCTTAATTTATGGTTCCCTTTTTCTTCAAGCTTCAACCCAACCCCCCTTTTTAAAGTTTAATGTTTGCCTATGGGGGGGTCAGTTAACTAGAATGACGGGAGGAATTGTTAGCCTGCCTTGTTCCTGGTCCCCCCCCCCCCCCCCCCCCTACCCCATAAATAATTGGGTCAGCATTATACTTGTATATACAGAGGATAGGAACAGAGCAAGAGGAGGGAGGAGAGACAGAACGACAGACCGGCTGATAGATGCAAACATGCATACATATATACAGTGACAGAGATAGACGACAGGGTGGAAGCGAGACACAGTAAGAGGAGGTAGAGGCCAAAGGAGGTGAGCACAAATTCCAGAATAGATCCATTCATGAAGCCTCTCTCTCGCTCTCTCTCTCTCTCTCTCTCTACGCTCTCTCTCTCTCTCTCTCTACTTTTTTCTTTAATATTATCTGCTAATCGTTTGATCTTCAGTCGAGCTGATGTGGTTTGGTTTGCCGTGTCCCACGTCCACGGCTGTTCTATGCCCCTCTTTTCCTATGTCAAGGTTTTCTGTGACAACAGCATGAACGCTTCTCTCTCCTCTCTCTCTCTCTCTCTCTCTCATCTCTCTCTCTCTAGCTTGTGCATTATATATCTTCCTACAATTTACACTATTCTATCTATCTGCCTGTGCCTGTTTGCTATCTATCTATCATCTCATCTATCTATCCTGTCTGTCTGTCTGTCTTCTTGTCTCTATATCTCGTCTTTTCGTTTGTTAGTATGTATCGTATCTATGTATGTATTTTTTTGTGGGGAAAGAATGGTCATTTTGGGTATATGTATGTAAGAGTTCAGGGGAACTGAGGATGTCGAGTCATGTACCGAGCTCTCCCTCCTCTTTCCCCCCCTTATCTATCTATCTATCGGCTGTGTATGTTTTTCTTCGATCTCTATCTATCAGGCTATTGCTCTATTTCGTATATATATTCTGTCGTCTATCTGTCTATTCTAGATCACTCTCTCGCCTATCCGCTGGCTATCTATCTATCTCCGCTAGCTATCTATCTATCTATCTATCATCATCTATCATCTACTTCCATAATCTCTCTGTTCGGGCTTACTTGTGTATCCGGGTGTCTAAGCAACTGTGTGTGTGTGTGTGGTGTGTGTGTGTGTGTTGTTGTGTGTTGTGTGTGTGTGTGTGTGTGTGTGCGCGCGCGCGTCGGGCGTGCGTGCCGTATGAGAACAGAAAAAGAGAGTGCGTATTGGATTTGAGTTTGTACGTATGTACATCTAGTTGAGTGTGTGTGTGTGGTGTGTGTGGGTGGTGGTGGTGTGGTGGTGTCGTGTGCGTGCGTGGGTGTGGCGTGAGTGCGTGCTGTGTGTGTTGTGGTGTGAGTGTGTGGTGTGCGTGCGTGCGTGTGTGTGTGTGTGTGTGTGTGTGTGTGGTGTGTGGTGTTGTTGTGTTTGTGGCTTGTGTGTTTGCCGTGTTATGTGTCTAATGCCCGTGCTTGCGTGCTTTTATGCAAAGCACAGATGCGCACTTGTGTTGTGTGGTGTGTGTGTGTGTGTGTGGTGTGTGGTGTGTGTGTGGGTGTCGTGTGTGTAATTTCGTGGGTGTGAACGCACACTATCAAAGAACTTACTGGCATGGGGCGCGAGAAGGAAAGATAGGGGGAGGGAAAACAAGCGTTAGTTAGGTGAGAGTGAGTCAGATAATCTAGAATTGGAACAGAGGACAACGCGACACTCCTGAAAAAAAAAATACTACCACCATGAAAACGATAGATCGGGGAATCTTTCCTTTTTGTTAGACATTTGCCCTTTCCAATCCACAAGTTGCACGAAAAAATCTAGGTAAGACAAAAACTCTTCAAACGAAACGTTTAGTAAGTCAGACGTTAATTACAACGAAACTTGAACCAAGTCCCAGCAATGCAAATTCAAACCTGTTCCGTGGGCGTCTGGCTTTTGCTTAGAAAGGAAGTAACCGACACAAAACAAGACGACAAGAGCCGAAGAGTATACGAAAATAAAACAGCAATCATCCTACGGCAATCGATACCGGTCAGGTACTGTATCATTCGGTCGTGTATATATGGCCCCCTCAGACACGGAGGGAAACAGAAAGGCAGGATAAAACGGCAGAGAATCTATACACGAGCGACGACGTTATCGCTCTCGTTTCAGGTTGCTGTCTTGATGATGGTCAAAGGGGAGAAAGTTTGGATTTCTTTCTCCGTACGGAGAGAATTTCAAAGGGTACATTGTCGCTCTGTTTTTTGTTGTAGTTGTTGTTGTTTCATGTAATGCAGACTCGAAAAAACTGGTCGGTAAGTTGGGCTGTATCTTGTCAGCGTCTATGGCATGTGTCATTGGACAAGGTTTATCTAATGTCAGTTGACTCTCCATATTAATGAAAAAGTCGTTGAGCACTTGGGTTGACATGTCTCGTGGGGGATAGAAAAGAGTTAGTTTGTCAGGTTGACGAGGCTCTTAAGATCACTTGAGGGAAAGATTTGAGGTTGTGTTTCCGAGGAGAGAGGTGGGAATGGAGAAGAATGTGAGGGTAGGAGAGAGCGCGATGTAGAGGAGATCGGCACTTCAGAGCAAGAGGCGAGCGGGTGTTAGAGAGGAGAGAGGAGAAGAGGAGAGAGGAGCCGAGAGGGCGAGGTGAGGAAGGGAGCCAGGAAAAGGTGGAGAGAGGGAGTGGAGAGAGACGTCTGAGGAGGGGGATGATGGCGAGGGAGCGAGGAGAGAGGGGGAGATGAGAGAGTTAGGAGAGAGAGGGTTCGGATGTGGAGAGAAGGGGGAATGAGATTATAGAGAGTAGGGGGAGAGTTGGAGTGGAGGGGGAGTAGCCCGAGAGGGACGTGGAGGAGCCCCGAGAGAGAGAGAAAGAGAGAGAGTGAGAGAGAGCGAGAGAGTGTTAGTTTTCGGTCGGTGTGTGTGTTCTCAGTATCGCAGTAAAACATCAAATCCACACCCTGTGAGTGTGTGTGTGTGTGTGGTACATCTATCATCCGTGCATGTGTGTTTCAGACACATAAAAAATCAAACATCACAACCAATCAGTCAGTCACGGACATCACCATCACAATCATCTCATCATCATCATCATGCCTTCAATCAGGTCAGCATCATAATCATCATCTATCATCATCATCAGAGTCTATCATCATTAGTCATCATCAACATAACAGAGGCATCAATATTCATATCATTTTCGGCAGCAGCAGCGGTTATTATTCATCATCCTCCATCCTCAGCATCATATCATCATCATCATCATCATCATCATCATCATCAATCATCAGCATCATCATCACATCAACAACAAGCATCATCATCATCATCATCATCATCATCATCATCATCATAATCACCCACCACCACCACTCACCATCCACATCACCATTATCATCATCCATCAGCAATCATTGGTTCATTACTTATTCACCATCATCATCATCATCATCCATCATCATCATCATCATCATCAAGATCATCATCGTCATCGTCGGCATCATCATCATCATCATCATCAGCATATCATCATCTTCATCTATTCCTGCGGTGAACCCCCCGTGTGAAGGTTATTGACCAGCAGCGCTGTTGTGGGTGTCTGTGCCCTCTACCCTTCCTCGCCTCGCTCCGCCCTCCTCCGCATCATCATCTCATCATCATCCCCGCTCATCATCTCATCCTCCATCCAGTCATCATCCTCATCATATCATCAGCTCGCTTGCGTAGTAACGCCCGGGTAAGGGTATTGAAGCGCCATTGTTGTGGCTGTCTGTGCGTGCCCATCCGGTTCTCCTTCCTCCTCCTCCTCCTCCTCCTCATCCTCATCATCATCATCATCATCATCATAGCATCTATTCTTGTGAACCCGTGGTGAAGGTTATTGAAAGCAGCATTTGTTGGTTGTCGGGTGCCCCTGTGTGAGAGCCCGCAGTGAAGAGCGACGACCTTTATGCTGCTCTGATGTCGTCCTCTCATCCCCCTCTCCTGCCCGCCTCCCATTCATACGCCTGGCTCTGTGGCCCTGGGGGAGAGGGGCGGCCCACACCGGCTCTGTTTGGAGCGTGCCCGCATCATTTCATCTCTCTGCTCTCGATGAGGCGAGGTTGGGCGTCATATCATGTCTGTTTCTTGGTTCTAGCAAACGATGGGCACTCACTTCGGGTTCAGCGAGGGGAGAGAGCGTGACGAAGACTCTCGTCTACACTAGTCTGTCCGCTCTACATCTGTCTGCCTGTCTGTTTGTCTGTCTATCTGGTCTGTCGTGTCCCTGTCTTTGGGTCCGTTCTCCCTCTCTCTCTCTCTCTCTCTCATCTCTCCTCTCTCGCCTCTCTCTCTCTCTCTCCGCTCTCTCTCAAACACCTCGTTCCCTCACACACAAACAGACATTCTCTGCGTCACACTTACCTCTCTCATCACACTCCCTCATCGTCACTCTCTCGCACCGCTCTCTCTCCTCACGTCTCTCAAACACTCTGCACACCCACAAACACCACATACACACCAACTCGTACACACTACACTACAACACACACACATACACACACGCACGACGAGCGTACACACACACTTACACACACACACACACCACATGACATGCCTACACGGCGCGCACACGTTCGCACGCACCACGGACAGCACACACACACAACACACACACACACCACACCACACGCACACACACACACACAAACACATACATACAATAATATATATATATATGTTTGTGTGTGTGTGGTGTGTGTGTGTGTGTGGTGGGGGCGTGTGTGTGCGTGTGTGTGGTGTGTTGTGTGTGTGTGTGGTGTGTGTGTGTGTGTGTGTGTGTGTGTGTGTGTGTGCACGTAAAGTTACTTTTTTTATCTTCCATCGTGAACACTTACCGCCACATAGCCCCAAAGCACAAGTTTCAGCTATGGGAGCAAGAAAAAAAAGGGAATCCTCCTTGATTACCAATTCTTACATCGCAATCACAGTTGGTCTGAGACTTCCCCAACATCACATTCACAACCACCAGCCTTCTCGCTCAGTAAATATTGCACACAGATCGCTAAACTGGTTTTTCCCCGGGGCGCTAGACGATGCATCCAACACTGCACCCATACCACCAGAATGATGACTGACAGCGACAAAAAAAAACAGACAAAACAAAAACAACAAACTAGCCATTTTTGACAAGTCCCAGCGAGATTTGAACCTCGCAACATCTGGCTGCGGGACGGAAAAATCTGGACAACAAACTCGACCCACCGAACCCAATGCACTGGTGCTTTCCCACTGAGCTCCAAGCGGGCCCCGACTGTGGTTAAAAAACAAACAGCCGCCGGCTATTGAACAGATATCTGTTCAGCAGGGGGGTGTTTAGCGTGAAGCAGGAAGGAAGAGAGAGATCGAGAGAGCGGAGAGAGATGAGAGAAGAGAGGAGTGAGGAGAGAGGGTGAGTGGGTGAAGGAGAGGGGTCGTTTGGAGTGGCAGAGTTTTGAAGGTCCATTATTACCAGTGTCAATGCCGGTTGGGGCACACAATAACATGTGCAGGACAAACAGTCAAGCCGTGCTGCTTTTCCCATCCCTTTCCGGCTTTCCCCTCTACATTTTACTACGTTTACCTTTGCCGTCCCTGCCTTTCTCTGAACATGTCCTCTACTTTTTTTTTTTTACACCACACATTTTTCCTTTACAGTTCTTCTTTGTGTTCCCACCACTTCCCCCTATCTTCTTTTTTTTTTTTTTTTTTTTTTTTTTTTTTTTTCTTTTTTTCTTTTTTTTTACTATTTTTTCTCCGAATTTCCATATTTTTCCCTGAAATTGTCCTTTCTCCACACTATTTTCCAATTTTATCCATCATTTTCCTATCCCACGAAATGTTCTTGTTTTTCACCTGAATTTCCCTACTTTCCCTTTTCCTGCTTGTCCCACTACGCTTGTTTATCGTGCTCTTTGTCTTAGTTTTATTACTTCCATCCCCTTCTACATTTTCCTATGGTTTCATTTTTGCCTTTTTTTTTCATTTGCTTTTATTCCCACGTTTATCTCTGAAATCTTCCTTCATTCCCCTTGCCTTTCCTTTGATGTCTGCTCACATTTTCACCCTTCATGTAGCTCGGCTTCCCCTATCCTGTCCTAGTTTTTCATCTCCTACATTTTCTAACTTTTCTTTTCCTCTACTTCTTTTCTAGCTTTTCAAATGTTTTTCCCTAATTTTCTCTGTCATACATCTTACAATGATTCTCAGACTTTTTCCTTTCCCCTCTTTTTATTTCCTTACCTTCTTCCACAATGTTCTTATTCTGCCCCATCATGGCGCTTCTTCCCCCCCCTCTTTGATTTTCCTTTTTTTTTTTTCCGTTCAGTGTTTTTGTTCATCTTTTCCTCGCTTGCTCCACTTTCTTATGGCCTTCTCTGCCTTTTCTACTGTTCTCTGCATTTCATGTATTTCCTCTGTATTTTCACACTTTTCTCGCCATGATTTGCTGCTTTTTTTCCCACAACATTTTCTTTATTCGCCTCATATTTCCACTCACTGCTGCATTTTTTCCGTCATTTTCCTACTTTTTCGTACATTTTCCAATGTTTTTCTAACATTGTACTACAGTTACAACCACCATTCCTTTTACAACAATTTTTTTTTCAATTTTGTTTATCTAATATTTTCCTTCTTTACCCTTCATTTTCCCAATTCTTGCTATATTTTCCAACATTTGTACATGCTTTTCTTTTACGTACATTGTCTTGCCATCACTGCCGTCCACCACAGCCGTTTTGTTACGTTTTTCCCCCTTGTGCTTTCTTGCATTTATCGTACGTGTTCCAGCTTTTTCTGTCCATTTTTTCTGTTTTCTCCCCCCCTTCCCATTTTCTACATGTTTATGCTGTGTTCGTCTACATTTTCTGGCTTTTTCCACGACATTTTCCTTTTTTCTTTTTATTTATATTCTTCATACTTTATCCTCCGACAGTTTCCTTTTCCCTCCCTTGTATTTTTTTTTTTTACTTTCTGCACACGTTTTCCTCCTTGTTGGTACACCTCTCTCTCTCTCTCTCTCTCTCTCTCTCTCTCTCTCTCTCTCTCTCTCTCTCTCTCTCTCTCTCACACACCTCTCTCTCTCACACACACACACACACACACACACACACACACAGACACACACACACACACACACACACACACACACACACACACACTGTATATATATATATATATATATATATATATATATATATATATATATATATATATATATATATATATATATCCCTTTGATTTTCGCATCTTTTTCCATTATTTTCCTGCTTTGTCCAAAGATGTTCCAACTGGTTTCTTTTATTTTCCTTAGTTTTTCGTTTCTATGTTTCCCTATTTTCTTTATTAACTTTTCTCTATCTCTTTACGACTTCTCTACTAACTCTCTAATATCTTTTCATACCTTTCCATACCCGGTATTTTACTTTCTCGTTTCTTTTCGTTTTTTTTTTTTTTTCACTTTTCTATACTTTTTCCATTGCCCCCTTTTCCTCTTCTTAACCTACATTTCCTTCTTTCCTCTGTCTTTCTGGCCTGTTCCTACATGTTGTAACCTTTCCCATACTTTTCCTTCCTTCTCTTGTATTCCCTCTATTTTTTTTTTCCCCCTTTTTTCTTACCTGGTTGAATCTTTCTCATTATTTTCCTGTCTGCTCTTGTATTTCCTCTACCTCCTCCCCCCCCCCCCCCCCTCCCCCCCCCCCCCCCCCCCCCTTTTTTTTTTTTTTTTTGTTTTTTGTTTTTGTTTTTTGTTTTTGTTTACCTTGTTTAAAACCGTTCTCATAAATTTTCTATCTTCTCTTGTATTTCATCCAGCGTTTCCCCCCCTTTTTTTTCTTACCTTGTTTACTCTTTCTCATCGTTTTTTTTTCTATCTTCTCTTGTATTCCCTCTACCTTTTTAACCTTTTTTTTTTTTTTTACCTTGTTTAATCTTTCACATATTTCCTATCTTTACTCTTTCTCATAACTTTCGTATCTTCTCTTGTTTACTCTTTCGCATGATCTTCCTAGCTTCTCCTGTATTCCCTCTACCTTTTTCCCACTTTTTTTCCTTGCCTTGTTTCATCTTTCTCATAATTTTCATCTTTTCTTGTATTTCATCTACCTTCTTTCCCTTTTCTCTTACCTTGTTTAATCTTTCTCATAATTTTTATCTTCTCCTGTATTTCCTCTACCTTTTCCCTTTTTTTTTTTCTTACCTCGTTTAATCTTTCTCATAATTTTTATCTTCTCTTGTATTTCACCCACCTTTTCCCCCTTTTTCTTACCCTGTTTAATCTTTCTCATAATCTTCCTATCTTCTCTTGTATTCTCTCTACCCTTTCCCCCCTTTTTCTTACCCTCTTTTATCTTCTCATAATCTTCCTAGCTTCTCTTGTATTCCCTTTACCTTTTCATACTTTTCCGACCCTTTTCTCACTCTTTTTCTTCTTTCTCCAGGTGCTTACTTTATCGTTTCTATTCTTTCCTCCTTTTTCACCTTTCTCAATTTTCTTCTACCCTTTTTCTTTTTTTGACATTTTTTTCCCTGTTTTTGTACGGTTTTTTTTTTTTATCATCATTCTCGTTGTGTTTTCTACGTACTTTTT
Organism: Conus betulinus; assembly: GCA_016801955.1. Taxonomy (NCBI): domain Eukaryota; kingdom Metazoa; phylum Mollusca; class Gastropoda; order Neogastropoda; family Conidae; genus Conus; species Conus betulinus. The sequence continues at coordinate 465,632 of JADBJO010000445.1, forward strand.
TTTTATCCTTCTTACACCTTTTTCTTCTATTTTTTTCCTTCTTTTTCACCTTTCTCGGTCTCTTTCTACCTTTCTCGGCTTTTCCCTACCGACCATTTACGTGTTTTTCCCCACCCTTTTTCAACATTTCTAATTCCGTGGATACCATTTTATACTTTTTCTACCCTTTTCCTGCCTTTTTAAAAAACTTTCGCAGCCTTTTCCATTCCTCTGTCTGCTTCCTCTCATCTCTTCGGGGTTTTTTTTTCCAAATGTTGTGACCTGTCTAGATTTTTTGCTACCTTTTCTGGTATTTCCTTCCTTGTTCTTCTTTTTTTCCCCATCATTTACAACCTTTTGTAACTGTTCCTATTCTTTTTTCCTTCATCCTACCATCCGTCACTTTTTTTTTTTCTTGGCCCTTCCTATGTTTTGTGCTAGTTTCTCCTTTTTTTTCGAATTTTTCCCACTATATATGCTTTTATTCGTTAGTATCTGATTTGGGGGCTTTTTTTTTTTGTTTGATTTTTTTGTTTTTTTTTTGTTTTGTTTTGTTTTGTTTTGTTTTGTTTTGTTTTTTGTTTTGTTTTGTTTTGTTTTTGTTTTTGTTTTGTTTTTGTTTTTTTTTCGCTAAGAGAGAAACGAACGAACGCAGGGCAGATGTATATTTAGATTTCACGTCTAACTCTGTAATCTATATGTTCATCTTCCACTTCTTATTTTTTGTGATATTTGTTTGTATGACGACGTCGTAATACGATGCGTCTTTCATGTAATATACTCAAGCTTTACAAATTATGATAATAACGACGAAGTTATGAACAGCCCAATTTTTGTTGAATTTAGAGTAAACCACTTAATGTAGAGCCACACACACACACACACGCACGCACACGCACGCACGCTCACACGCTCACACGCACGCACGCACACACACACGCACGCACGCACGCACGCACGCTCGCTCCTCGCACGCACGCTCGCTCGCACGCACGCACGCACGCACGCACGCACGCACGCACACACGCTACGCACATACATACACACACACGCGCGCGCGCGCGCTGCGCACGCACACACGCACGCACGCACGCACGCACGCACACACACACACACACACACACACACACACACACACGCGCACGCGCGCGCACACACACACACACACGCACGCACGCACGCACGCACGCACGCACACACACACGCACGCACACACACACACACACACACACACACACGGGGTCAGTATTTCAGGTGGAATGCATCCTCTGACACCGGACCAGACTGTGTGACACTGACTTCCAGCGCCCAGAACCCAATTCCAGTCACGCAGCAAATGGACCATAAAAGGGAGGTAACGCGGAAAACAAACATGGCCGACCAGTACCAGCCAATCAACTAGCCCCGTAATAAACGGTCTGGGCTCGCCACAACGCGTTCCCATGGTGATCCTTATACAAGGCAGATGGGGAAAAGGGCGAGAGTAAACAGTTATCGAGATCGATTCGACGATGAGTGGTTAACAACAACAACCGTCCTGTGAATTCATCTCCGTGGGTGGTTATAATTACGGGACAATCGCCGTGGGCGGGAGGGCGGGAGTTACCACGCATGGAAGTCACGTGACCATCCTATATAACACGTCATATTATAGTGTCGGAACAGATTTTACGTAAGCGCTGTCATGGTCATGTCTCAAGAGTAATTTAAACTCACTACCCAACAACTGTGGCACCCTCATATGTACAGATGAGGGGAAGGAAAACGTCATCAGGTGAAGCACGTGGTTTTATGTAAGTGCAGTGACCATGAGAGGGACCACAGCATGTTATTTTCATTTGATTCCGCTGCTAGTGAAACCATGTATATAGAAGACAACCTCGTATCTCAAAAGAAGATAACCCATTAAAAAAAAAGTCTTTTCGGCATATCGTTCAAAGAGAACTGCTTACCAAACTATCTGGTATCGGATTAGAAGATACCACATTAAAAAGTATATACGGTGCGGTGCGCTTTGTAGCAAGAAAACTGCTTAACACAATGGCAGGGACGTTGTCTCTTCTTTAAACAACTCAAGCAACTCAATAGTCTGTGTGTATTATTGATACGATTCTTGTTTATCTAGGCGTACAATGTGAGATGTCAACTCGGCGGATGTATACAGAAGCAAGAGCCGGTTCATTACATGGGGAGAGGGAGGGGGGAGGTAGGAGGGTCCTGAAGGGGATCTGGGATCCTGCTTTAGCGGGGTACGGTACAAATGTGCCAGACGTGTCAAATAGGCAAAACTATGATTCATTTTTTTAACAAATGGTCATCGTCGCATAATAAAGAATGTCAGAAATCACCTTGATTCATGATATTTGCAGGATTTTATAAACACAGATTAAAACTTCACGGCGTTTCAGATGGCAGACTGACAACATGCCAGACAAGACAATTGCTTCTGTGATTTCACACTGAACACCATGCCAGACAACTGAATGCACATATAGCACCATGTCAGACAACTGAATCCACATTGAACAGCATGTCAGACAACTGATTCCACATTGAACACCATGTCAGACAACTGAATGCACATATAGCACCATGTCAGACAACTGAATGCACATATAGCACCATGTCAGATAACTGACCCCCCAACATTGAACACCATGTCAGACAACTGATTCCACATTGAACACCATGTCAGACAACTGATTCCACATTGAACACCAGACAAGACAGTTGTTTCTCTGATGCCACACTGAACACCATGCCAGACAACTGATGCCACATTGAACACCATGCCAGACAACTGACTCCACATTGAACACCATGTCAGACAACACATTGAACACCATGTCAGACAACTGACTCCAGATATAGCACCATGTCAGACAACTGATCCCACTTTGAACACCATGTCAGACAACTGACTCCACATTGAACACCATGTCAGACAACTGATCCCACATTGAACACCATGTCAGACAATTGACTCCACATTGAACACCATGTCAGACAACTGACTCCACATTGAACACCAGACAAGACAGTTGTTTCTCTGATGCCACATCGAACACCATGTCAGGCAAAACGGAGGAGCCTGTGATTTGGCGGCTCACTTCCGCCTGACAGCGGTTCACGTGCTCAGTCTGGCACCCTCAATGACTCTATCGCCTGACAGCGGTTCACGTGCTCAGTCTGGCACCCTCAATGACTCTTCCGCCTGACAGCGGTTCACTTGCTCAGTCTGGCACCCTCAATGACTCTTCCGCCTGACAGCGGTTCACTTGCTCAGTCTGGCACCCTCAATGACTCTTCCGCCTGACAGCGGTTCACTTGCTCAGTCTGGCACCCTCAATGACTCTTCCGCCTGACAGCGGTTCACTTGCTCAGTCTGGCACCTCAATGACTCTTCCGCCTGACAGCGGTTCACTTGCTCAGTCTGGCACCCTCAATGACTCTTCCGCCTGACAGCGGTTCACTTGCTCAGTCTGGCACCCTCAATGACTCTTCCGCCTGACAGCGGTTCATGTGCTCAGTCTGGCACCCTCAATGACTCCTCGCCTGACAGCGGTTCACGTGCTCAGCTGGCACCCTCAATGACTCTTCCGCCTGACAGCGGTTCACGTGCTCAGCCTGGCACCCTCAATGACTCCTCCGCCTGACAGCGGTTCACGTGCTCAGTCTGGCACCCTCAATGACTCTTCCGCCTGACAGCGGTTCACTTGCTCAGTCTGGCACCCTCAATGACTCTTCCGCCTGACAGCGGTTCATGTGCTCAGTCTGGCACCCTCAATGACTCCTCCGCCTGACAGCGGTTCACGTGCTCAGCCTGGCACCCTCAATGACTCTATCGCCTGACAGCGGTTCACGTGCTCAGCCTGGCACCCTCAATGACTATCGCCTGACAGCGGTTCACGTGCTCAGTCTGGCACCCTCAATGACTCTATCGCCTGATAGCGGTTCACGTACTCAGTCTGGCACCCTCAATGACTAATGGGTCAGTTGTTCTGTATAGTTGAAGTCGTCAAAGAAAAGACACTTTTCTACAAATACTGCTTCACAGCACAACGAACTCCAAACAAAAAAGTTAGAAAACAAAACTTCAACCCTTACCACTCATTATCTTGTTACGTCTGCGCGTCGTTCATATTTCTCCAAAAGGAACACACTCTGTTTAAGTAAGTAAGCCACATTCATTCTCTGTGTGTCCTTTGCACCAAGCCCAAGGTATTCCAAGGAAATCTGAGTGTTCCCGTTCAACTGAGTTCTTCCTGTTTTTGAAAGAAGACATTGTATATAATGATGTGTTTCAATGGGTCCTCCATCGCCCGGTGACTGTGGCGTATGTCTCTCTCACGCGATGTAGGCAACAGGTCTCCACCATCACTTCACGTTTTCAGTGTTCCATTCAATGAGAAGTGGGTAACATCGCCTGAGGGTCAAGCCCTGCTAGAAAATTCATCATCATCAAACAAACAAAAAGAGGCAAACGTTAAATTGAATCAATTGATTCAGTGAATAACAAGAAACAACACCTATGATGCCGTGCCTTAGTCTCAAAAAAAAAAACAAGAAGGCAAAACCGGTGAAATATAGTGAATTACTGATGACTGGTGAATAAGTTCAAAGAAATGAAGATAGAGGGTGAACATTTTGCACTTGCGTTATCCCAGCAACGTCATTTCAAGACAGCTCAACCTGTAGTGCGCTCACCTGTTCTCTGGAACAACTCTGCAGTTTTTTCTACAGCTCACCAGAACATGTTGCACGACTTCTGCAGCTGGCTCAACAACATCAGTAGAGAGCGAAAGCCTACGTGACTGCGTACATAACGCACAGAAACGTATTTTGAAAAGAGGAAAGACATAAAACAAAAACATGAAAGTTGCTTTTATGATCAGGACACACATACACACACGCACGAGCGCGCGCGCGCGCGCGCGCACGCATGCACGCATGCACGCATGCACGCACGCATGCACGCACGCACGCACACACACACACACACACACACACACACACACACACACACACACACACACACACACACACACACACACACACGCACACACACACACACACACACACACACACACACACACACACACACACACACACACACACACACGTGTGTGTGTGTGTGTGTGTGTGTGTGTGTGAGGATCTTGGCACTGAGTTGTTACTGCGTCAATCCATCAAAGGAATGGGTCAGGCAGGAAAGTGGGGATGTGGTAGAGGGAGGGGGCGGATAGATAGAGAGAGAGAAAAAAAGGGGGTTGGGGTGGGTTCATTTTGGTCTTTCACACGCGCGATACTCAGGTATCCACCACACGTGATCGACCGGCTACAAAACCGGAAGGTGAGGCAGGGTGGGAAGGGGAGGCTGGGAAGAGGACGGGAGCGAAAAAAAAAAAAAAACAAACAAACGAACAAATCAAGGACCGAAGCAATGACCAACCCCTACAAATGGTTCGTCCGTGCACGTACTGTAAGCAACGCTATCGATCATCACAGCTGGGACCTAAACAGGCTGCTCAGAGTAGTTTCTGGACCGCCGCACAAGTCTCGGGAACTCGTAAGAAATATATTTGTCCGTCAAATTTCATGAAGGTATTAAAGAGACTCCAATCTGTTGTTTTATTCCTCTTTGTTTGTTTGTCTGTCTGTTAAATTTCTCTCATCATAGTCATTAATTCATGTATCCATCCGCTTTAAAATTACGTGCAGTGTGATGTCAAAACTTGGTGGATGGGGTGTAGCGTATATGGACAAGTCCGCATGCAGTGACAGCTCCTGGATGAAACTAAAACTGAAGCCGTCTGTTTGTTGTTAGAGAAAAACGTCACCGTGTGACAATAAAGAATCAAACGACCTTTCTCTGACGACACTTCAGTGAAAATAGAACGCTAATTGAGGGGGTTGACGAGAGCTCGTTTTGATCTCTGGTTAAATCACATCCACACAGGCACTGGTCGACCCTGGTGACAAGCGAAAAGGCTATTTTCGGTGGAACATTCTCAATCCAGTCTTCATATAACCGTTACAGCGTGTCAAAAATGGATACTTGTCCTACGGTACCACAACGGATACCTGTCCTACGGTCCCAAAACGGATGCCGGTCCCAAAATGGATACCTGTCCTACGGTCCCCAAAACGGATACCTGTCCTACGGTCCCAAAACGGATACCTGTCCTACGGTTCCAAAACCAAAGTCATGTCCTTTTACACCAAATACTTTTTAAAGATATTCTATCCCTCAAACTTTTTTTTTAAGCGGAAGTTTCAGATTCAAGATCTAGCACAGCCAATTAAAGGGCACAGAAAATTCCAGAGGTGTAGTACAGCCAGTCAAAATGTAAGCAACACTATACAAACAGCTTCTGTTACACTGTGGACGCTTCTTGTGCTTTCCAAAGGTTCTGGGACTCTCAAGAACGTTCCGTGTTACCATTTCTGATGTCTGGGAATAGATTGGTATATCAATGTCATGTGGAAGCATTTTTAAACATCCTACGTAAAACTGAAATGTATCATCATGAGCCAATTGACGATCTTAGACAAAACCAATCTGTTTGTAACACGCAGTGTAGTCTTTTCTGTAAAAACACTTGTTTGTGGTCTCCAACCTACAAGAGCCAGCTTGAGGCCGTCGTTTTTCGTTGTTTTCAATTTCTTGTTTCTTTGTGTTTTTCTTTTATTTGAAACATCTCCTTCTCGAAAGCTCCAAGTGAGTGCTATTCAAGCTGAGTGACCTGTTTAAATCCGGTAGTGGTTATCTCCTTCAATTATTTCTATCTGCTGTTACTGGTCAGACCTGTCTGCTGTCCGCGTTACCTCCCTTTTATGGTCCATTTGCTGCGTGACAGACACACTGGGTTCATTGGGTGTTCAAAGTCAGTGTCATGCATGCCATGCATGTCGTGTGTTAGAGGCTGACAGACACTGGGTTCTTGGTGTTCAAAGTCAGTGTCATGCATGTCGTGTGTTAGAGGCTGAGTTCATCTGGAAATACTGACCTCCTCTGTGTGTGTGTGTGTGTTGTGTGTGTGTGTGTGTGTGTGTGTGTGTGTGTGTGTGTGTGCGTGCGTGTGCGTGTGTGTGTGCGTGCGTGCGTGCGTGTGTGTGCGTGCGTGTGTGTGTGTGTGTGTGTGTGTGTGTGTGTGTGTATACATACGCGGGTGTGCACAAAGATGGTGAGAGTGAAGTGATGAAGTTTATCATGGTATCTGGTAAATGCAGACATATATTATCGGTCCACATTGAATGTGTCTCGCAGGTCGCCTATCCGCTCTTTGAATGCAGAAATTGAACATCCAAAAAGAAAAAACATCGATCTTCATTATCATCGGCATTATCATCACCACCGTTCATCAGCCACCAAAATAAAAGCGATCAGTTTTTTTAAGTCTTCATATTTGTTTTCTTTGTTGTCATCTGTACAATGTCATCATCATCATCTCCATTATCAATACCGTTACCCTACCACCGACGTTACCATGACGACCATTAGCATTATCTTCTCACTTGTGTCATCGTCGTTATCTTCTTTGTCTTTACACATACAAACTGCGTGTTTCATATTGTTTATATATTGAAAATAAAACTATCAACCAAAAGAAAAGGTTTTGTTCAAAAATAAAACTTGTATCATCAGCCACATTATAAATTCACACGAACGCACGCACGCGCCCGCGCGCAAGCGCACACACACACACACACACACACACACACACACACACACACACACACACACCACCACCACCACCACCACCACCACCACCACCACAACAACAACAACAACAACTACTACTACAGAGAGAGAGACAGACAGACAGACAGACAGACAGACAGACAGACAGACAGACAGACAGACACAGAGAGACAGAGAGACAGAGATCAGGGAGGGAGAGAAGAGGAGAGAGAGAGAGACAGAGAGAGAGACAGAGAGAGAGAGAGAGAGAGAGAGGAGAGAGAGAGAGAGAGAGAGAGAGAGAGAGAGAGAGAGAGAGAGAGAGAGAGAGAGAGAGAGAGGCTAAACATCAAGTAACGGCCATTAATTTCTTCCTCTCCAAACTGGCATTGACAGAGGTAGTCATGATGCAAAAAAATTACACAGTGCATTAGTAGTGGAGTGTAGTGGAGTGGAGTGGAGTGTAGTGTAGTGTAGTGGAGTGGAGTGGAGTGGAGTGGAGTGGAGTGGAGTGGAGTGGAGTGGAGTGCTGTGCTGTGCTGTGCTGTGTGTGTGCTGTGAAGTGCTGTTCTTTGCTATTTAGTGTGGTGCAGTGCAACGCAGTGGAATGTAAATGGAGTGTGTTGTGTCGCGTCGGATGGCATCGTAGCGCATCATATCGCAGTGCAGTGTAGCACCCAGACCGTCATTGAAATTCTGATGGGAAAAAAAATACCCCGTTAGAGACTTGAACCATCGCCGGATAGCCTCTCACTCCCCAGGACAGTGCGTTGTTCCTGTAGTCCACAATTTCCCGGGCAGTCTCACATTCTCAGACATTCCTACGTGAGAGATGGGTGACAGTGCCAGAGAAGTCATAATATACCATTTCAAAACTCTGCAAGGAACTGTAAACCCAGACACGAAGGGCGTCAACTCTGTATGAGTTAAAATCAGGCTGCCCACACAGGTGCAAATCCGGAGGACAGCAGTCCCAGAGACGGCAAATTATTTGTTTTCAAATTCCCCATACGAACCTAAATTAAAAAAGATTTCACTTTCGTCAGACACGTTGTTGGCTACTGAAGGTAATGATACAGAATCTGAGCAAAGTTGGGAGTGCTATAATAGTAAGGCAAACTTCAGATGTTCACATACATCCACGTCGCAAATTCTGAGTGGAAGTAGTACATGAAGACGGCTTTTAACTGATCAAAGATGTCCTTGTTAATTAGCCACAGAGACAGCGAGAGAACTACATGTTCACGCATATCAAATTAATTAGGGCAAATGGTTGGACAAAACACGAGGACTCTCAGAACAGTAGAAATGAAATAAGGCAAACGAAATGAGAGAGAGAGAGAGAGAGAGAGAGAGAGAGAGAGAGAGAGAGAGAGAGAGAGACAGACAGACAGACAGACAGACAGACAGACAGACAGAGGATTATTCATTTGAGAGAGAGAGAGAGAGAGAGAGAGAGAGAGAGAGAGAGAGAGAGAGAACAGACAGACAGAGGATTATTCATTGAGAGAGAGAGAGAGAGAGAGAGAGAGAGAGAGAGAGAGAGAGAGAAAGGGACAGAGAGTCATTCATTTTTAACAACACACATACGTCAAAGCGATATCTTTCACCCAGAATAATCTTTGTCCTTTGTTCTCTTCACACTCATCATGCATGACTTGTTAGCAATCATCCGGCGCTTTCACACATCATCGGCGACCTCTCAGAAATATTTCATCTGGAATGGCCCGTTAGTCTTAAGCAGCCTCGGGGACAATGTGTGCGTGTCACAGAAACCGATCGTCCCCTGAATCTCCAAGATAAGAAGGGAATCTCTGGATATCACGACAAAGACCCAGGACGTGGATGACTGTTGAATTATCAATAGACAGGCTAACGATAGGCGTTGCTGCTGCTACCACCAGTTCAGGTTCAACTTGTGACGCAATTTCTTAGAAGTGAGTCTGTTGCTGATACTTATGTTCCTACTTGTACAGCTGCTGCTGCTGCTGCTGCTGCTGTTACAAGTCGAAATTCTTATGTTACCTGTATTGTTAATACTTCCTATGTCACTGTTTCTGCTGCTGTTGCTTCTAGTTTCGTTAAAATGAAAGATTTCAGAGTCAAAATGACGATGTAGAAATTGTATCCTTTCCGTAGATTTTAACCGTCCTGTTGAAAAGGTTGTGAATGTAAATAGTGCGTGCGTGAGTGCGAGCATGCATGCGCGCACACGCACGCGCGCGCGCGCGCGCGCGTGTTTGTGTGTTTGTGTGTTGTGTGTTGTGTTGTGTGTGTGTGTGTGTGTGTGTGTGTGTGTGTGTGTGTGTGTGTGTGTGTGTGTGTGTGTGTGTGTGTGTGTGTGTGTGTGTGTGTGTGTGTGTGTGTGTTGACAGAGACAAAGAGAGAGGGGGAAAAAAGAAAAAGCATTCGCCACCACATACAAATATAGTGTGGAGTTTGGCGGAGAGGGGGTGGGGCAGTCTGAGAATGAGGTGAAGATGGGGAGGGATTGAGACACGGGGCATGAGTGGTGGGGAAGAAGCGAGTGGTTGGTTAGGGGGGGTCCAGGTAGGGGGGGGGGGGGGGGGGTCCAGGTAGCCTTCGATCACAATCTGATCTCTGAAGAGCAGTGCCAGAATCTGACTCCTATATGGACGAGCCCTCTGTCTATGATTTATCACTATCATGATTGATGCGCATTCAGAAATATTTCATAAGCGGAGAATGGTGGTCTAATACACCCCTCGGAGTAACACCACCAGACACTCATGTTTAATGCATGACAGACACACCTACCAGATCAAAGATGGGAACTGATGGGGATTTCATTAGCGCAGGATGATTAGTTCCTATCAAGGTCGCGGCTACCTTCTGCCACATATCATGACAATAAAACTGCTATGCTGGCCATGCGCCAAGGGGATATCGGAAGACGTATTTGACGGATGAATTATTGATGTACTGTTCTTCCTACTTCTTCTCCTGCTGCTTCGGCCGCTGTTGCTGCTGCTGTATCTGTTGCCGATGCTCATGTTTGCATATTTGTGTCGTCTTTTGACGTGTCAAGGACTAATTACTCTTCATGATTGTGATTTGCACGTCTATGAGTGTCATATTCTGTGTGAATGGGGGTTATCTGAATGCTGTGTGAATGGGTTCATCGTTGGTGTAAGTGATCAAGTCCCTGTATGTTGAAGTGGTCTAGATGTAAACGTGTCGGAGCTAGTGGTAAACCACAGAAGTAAACTGAAGAAGTTCATGTTGCCAGCAAAATTGGGCTTAAATTCTTAGAGTCAACAGGGGAAAGAGTTCACTTTAAGTAACTGCCGAGAAATGTTATAATCCAAATAAAAAAAAAAAATTTTCAAGAACTGATTTCTTCTACATTTAATGGACACGATCTACCTGAAAATCTGTTAAAACTGTCCAAGGGAAGGGTGGGGTGTGAATCTGCAATTGATGTTCCTTCTGAAACCGATTCATCATCCAAAAATCAGAATAAACGCGTTTCAACGATATAGAATATAATTATACTTAAGGTTGACCATATCAAAACAATGATTTGTCATTGTGGACATCATATTGTGAGTCACAAAATGTACAATCAAATCTAAAATTCCGGTATCTAGGTGTTTACAAAATGGATACATGGACTTGTGCTTACTGAAAAATTGATTAGTGTGGTCTGTACAATACCAACGACGAACTCCTGAAAATATCCGCACTGTGATACTTAAGCATTTCAAGTATATTTACTATATCTACACAATATGATCAATGTTGCTATCTACAAGCCCTTAAGGAAACCATAGTACTGCCTGTCTTTAATTCTTGTGATCCTAGTGACCCTTCAAACAATAGAACAGTGTGATTATGTCTACACCACCCACACCATTTGTAAAAGCATCTTAAATAGATTTTGCAGTCTTATTTCATTAAAGATTATTCCATTCAAAATAAAGTGGGTTTGAAGACAATCATTCCGGTTGTATCACACTATCAAGTGTGGTCGAACAATGGCATTCAATTGTAAATTGTGATTTTTCTCACAAGAGTAGGTTTTTTCTTTTTTTTTTTTTTCCAATTTGCTGATTTTTCCAAAGCCTTTGAGAATACTGATTACACTCTTCAAATATGTCTATTGTTGTATGGATTATCCAGAGAAATGTTTTTCGCCTCTTTAATAGCAAAAGACAATCAATTATAAAAGCTTTAAAACATCATCTTTCATTGCTACTAAAATACAGACTACGTCAAGGATTAGTTCTAGGTTCATGGTTTATACCAATGATCTATCTCTAATTTTTGTCCTATTGTGATTATTTTGCCAATAATGTTATAATAAAGGTCAGAACACAAATACGGTGTTTATCACCTGCAAACAGATATTGGTCGACTTTTTAAATGGTTAGAATTTTATCGTTATTGCCTGCTGCATTCGAATCTATTTGGTTTCAAAGAGACAGGAATGTCAAAAAGAATTAATGGTATATTTCCTGGGTTTGAATTTAACGACCAAGCATTTGCAGATACTGATTCTCTTCAATTTCCTAGTCTTAGTATTGATTATAATCAATTGAAGTCTGCTCGTGTTCCTGCTTTATGTCACAAGAATTAATAATAAAAAAAAAAAAAAAACTGCTGTGTCTTCCGCACCATTGCAACGGCATTGCCATCAGTCCACAGCCACACACTGGACAGAACTGAACATTCATTTTGGTCAGCATACTCGGAATCCTGATTTCCATCCATCTGTACAGAACTGAACATTCATTTGGTCAGCATATTTACAGAACTGAACATTCATTTGGCCAGCATACTCAAAATCCTGATTTCCATCCATCTATACAGAACTGAACATTCATTTGGTCAGCATACTCGGAATCCTGATTTCCATCCATCTATACAGAACTGAACATTCATTTGGTCAGCATACTCTGAATCCTGATTTCCATCCATCTATGGTTATGTCTCACGTTGCTGAGATTAGAGTCAGGGTTGCTTAAAACCATGTAAATGCTTGTGCATATGCTTTCGTAACTTTTAAATTGAACAATCATTTTCTCTTCATATGACTGATTATAAACAATTTAATATTATCCTATTCAATCTGAAATGGTGTTGTTTCAACAAGGATGAGAGTATGTATGAAATCATGGAGAACCTCGCTGCTGCTTATCTAAGTGCCTGATTCCCAGTGAATGGTTTTCGTAATCAACACACATTATTCACTAGCTGTCCCCATAATTTTTAATGTTTTCTTTTATGAGTTGGGAGGAAAAATCTTTAAACCAAATCTTTCTTCTCTTCATATGACTGATTATAAACATTTAATAATATCCTGTTCAATCTTTTTTTTCAACAAGGATGTCTTTATGTATGAAATCATGGAGAACCTCGCTGCTGCTTATCTAAGTGCCTTCTTCCCAGTGAAATTTGGTATCAACACCCTGTCATCACTAGCTCTCCCATCTTTTTAATGTTTTCTTTATCTGTTTGGAGGAAAAATCTTAAATCAGTACCCAGAATATCTCTCTCTAGCGTGTCTTCTTTTCTCGTACGACAAACATTTCAGGTAGAAGCAGTGACTCTTTTGAAATGTGGTACTCTGACCCATGTCATGGTTACTCTCTCTCTCTCTCCTCCTCTCTCTCTCTCTCTCTCTCTCTCTCTCTCTCTCTCTCTCTCTCTCTCTCTCTCTCTCTCTCATAGTGTGAATCTGCGCACCTGTTCGCATTGAAAAGGTTTTTGGGTGTGGAGAACACATAATGATCTCATTTATGATGAGACGAATAGATTACCCATCTGTACACACACACACACACACACACACACACACACACACACACACACACACACACACACACACACACACACATATATATATATATATATATATATATATATATATATATATATATATATATATAAGAGAGAGAGAGAGAGAATCTCAGCAGTTAAATGCATCCGCTATTGGCTGAATTTACTTCATATGGAAGAGCATATATTACCACGGAAAGCTTATAACATATTGTATGGTCTCATTACTAGCGGGGAAAACAATCGGGCTAGTAACATATTTATTTGTCTTTTTGAATGTGGTTTCAGTTTTGTATAGTTTGATCAAGGTGTTAGAAATGTTAAGCAGTTTTTACATTGTTTTCGTCAACGACTGGTTGACTGCATTTGGTAAAATGGTCAGACTAGGTGCAACATGATGAGAGTTGAGAGGTTGATTTCTATAGAGATATTTGCAGTCTTCATGATTTAAAACCTTATTCAACTTAAGATATGGACGGATACTTGAAGTATACATCATGATCAAAGTCAGGTTTGGAATATCTTGAATGAAAACGCCCATCTTGTGCCGAATTCGACAAAGATAAGTGATTGCTCGTTCTTCATTTTCGTCGTCCTGAGTGTTGTTTGTATTGCCTGAGGAAGACCTAAGCGGTCGAAACGCGTCCTGTTTTGTCTTGTGATTTGTTTGTCCACGTTGTTTGGTGGAGTCATTATAAATAGTTTTAAAATTTTGTTTATATTTCCGCCAGCAGTTTGCCTCACTTTGCAACAAACTTGTCTGTTTGTTTTTTTGTTTTTTGTTTTGTTTTGTTTTTTTTTGCGTGACAGAGATCAGACTAAAGACACTTTGTTGTTGTTTTTATTTTTCTTCCCTGCATGAAGTCCCTAACGAGCGAAATTAAGAAATCAACGTCCCCTTCCTGGTACAAAACCACAGATTGGAGACAGCACGAAATGTTCACAGGGAAAACTTACGATCCATAAGTCATTTCGTATCTTTTAGAAACGTCAGCATGAAACAGAATGCCTGCTGATGACACAGTCGCAGGAACAGCAGGTGGCCATCGCCTAGGGAGAATCTGCTGCTCATTGATTGTCGTCCGACTCGTGAAACCCATCGATCATCTTGTCTGAGTGGACACAAAGTGACTTGGAGGACCTCCGACCGCGACAGCCTATGATTTGTTTCAATTGAGGTGTTTTGTTCCAAATGTCGCATCGATAGTGAGATAAGGGCTGGATATTAGAGGACTAGCGTGGTAGCATTGTTTGGGAGGGGCGGACACGCATGGTACCTTTGCATGGAAGGGGACAATGTCAACCATTTTGAAGTGGTCATTTTCTTGTCGCGTGCAGACGGTTAAAAGTGGAAATGGGCGTAAACAGGAGAGATGGGTGGACAGAGGGGGTATAATGTTTTATAGGATAAGGAAGGAGGGTAGCATATGTTTAACGTTGGGTGAAGAATAAGCAGTTAGCTGTTTTTCACAAGAACTCCAATTAGTTCGATTAGAACAAGAGCAGAACTCCATAGTTCAGTTAAAACAAGAGCAGGTTCGGACGAAAACATTTTTGAGTGATTTCATTTATAATGTTTGTTTGACGGCGCTCCAGTGAAGTCTTCTGGGGGGTCAAGGAGACACACAAATGTTAAGGTCGTTGTTTAGGCATTGACTGCCTAATGTCATGAAATCTGTTGAAGCTGGCAGCGTCAGCCATTTGGGAGTGACCATGTTCATGTTATAGGCACACATCAAAACGAAAGGGGGGGGGGGGGGCAATAAGGAGAGTTGGGGTAGGTAGGGGTAAGCTACAAATATATCTTTTTCATCACTGAATTACTGACAACTTCGCTGTCCAATGGCATGCCATTTTTCACCCATTTTGTTCACGTGACAAAATGGATGGAATGCATCGTAAACATTTCACTGATGTAGGTGTAAAATATAAGCCATTAATAATCTTTTGCTTCTTCTTTTTCCTCCTCGTTCGCCATCCCATTAGATGAGCAGCCCGGTGTCCTCGATGAAGGCTGTCGTCCGTCGCAGTTCCTCCAGGGTGCCGTGCAGCTTGGCTTCCACTGCTGTCGGTGTTGGCCATACTTTCTCCTGGATGCTGCATACGTTGTGCAGTCTTGAAGGATGTGGTCGGTTGTCATTGGTCCCTCACCACAAGGGCACTCTCCACTCTGTCCTATGCCAAATTTTGTGTGCATGTAGTGGAGCAGGCGATTGTGTCCAGTCCTCAGGCGGAAGATCTTGACCTGTTCCCGTCGTCCCAGCAAATGGTATGTGTCTTCTGGGTTGTATTTGGATGCAGGAGGCGCCATTTTCTTCCTTGCTGTGCCTTGATGATTGTCCTAATTTCATCGTACGACACCAGGTTGTTGGCCTGCTCCTTCTGTGCACCGTCTTTGCCAGAATGTCCGCTTTTTCGTTGCCTCTGATGCCACAGTGTGCTGGTACCCATTGTATACCACCACTTTCTCCACTCTGGCACTCAGGGCAACAAAGGGCTGAAGTGAGATGGTTCTGTTCTTTGCAGCGGGAGTTCTTGAGGGCTTGGAGCACGGAGAGAGCGTCAGAGAACACCACCACCTGCCCTGTTGTTCTTGTGGAGTTCTGCGAGACTGTTGTGGCTGCCTCACAGAGGGCTTCTCGCTCAGCTCGGAAGTTGGTGGAGTATTTTCCTGTTGGGATTGCAATTTCTTCATCTCCGTCTTTGTATCAGAGGAATTTTCCAGCTCCACCATCCCTCGTTGCTTCTGTGGCGGAGCCATCTGTAAAGACATGGGTCCAGTCTTCCTGGGGGTACTGGTTGCAGATGTACTCCATGGCCAGGGCCTTCCTTTGGGTGTCTGACTGTGTTCCTCTCTTCTCCACTCCAGGAATGCTGGTGACGACTGTTGGGAACACCTGCCTCTTCCAAGATGGGTGGGTGACATTTGCCGGGATAGGCTTTGCTTCGTGTTCCATCAAGACTGGGGTTTGTCTTTCAAGGCGTCTTGACTGGGTGGATGAAGCTGCCTCTTTTCAGCCGGCTCTTGGTGGGTCTGCTCATTCCATTGTTCATTGGATGGTTTTCAAGGCAGCCATTAATAATGAAACGCATCTGTCTGGTTTTCGTCAATTGATTATGTTCTTACGCCAACCGAGAGGGCGCCGATTTTTGTTTGTTTGTTTGTTTGTTCTTGTTGGGTTTATTTTAACAAAGACCTAACTACGAAGGACAAGATCAGATGCAAAGCTCGTGACGATGCGAGATATGCCCAGGGCATAGAGCACAGTACTTCGGTTTATGGTCAAACTGTGGGTCAATGTTTCATCTGTTGCGACGACATAAAATCTGAATGACAACCAAATGGGTTTCGCCTCTTTCTTTTCAGCCACTGTTCAAGTAACAACATCGAATTCATTGTCAAACGTATTTCCCAGTGTACATCGAACTCGTAAGCATGCGTATTTCAAATTCCGCCTATAAATAATTTTCCCATGTTTGCTTTGTAAAAGCAAAATCTTTTCAACTCGTCCCAGTGTGCTGGAGCTGCAGTTCTGTTCTTTTAGTGCTTGTCTAAGAAACTCAAAATCCTGTGTTAGAGCGCAACAGGCAAGGCATAAGTAGAGGCATTTTGTGTAGAGCCCAACAGGCAAGGGCTAAGTAGAGGCCATTTTGTTAGAGCCCAACAGGCAAGGACAGCGCTAAGTAGAGGCCATTTTGTTAGAGCCCAACAGGCAAGGACGCCTAAGTAGAGGCCATTTTGTTAGAGCCCAAACAGGCAAGGACAGCGCTAAATTTTGTTAGAGCCCAACAGGCAAGGACAAAAAGTAGACGCCAGTCAAACTCTCAGTCCTCCGCCATCAATTCCTGTGACGTCACGTCTCAATGGGAACAAGGTGAGCGGTCAGACTGACAACAGCTGTGATTGGCTTGAATTACAGTTCTTGCCTGACAGAGAGCCAATGACGTTCACAGTCAATGGAGCGCCCCGAGGGGAGTCTGGAAAGAAGTCTGTTAAACGAGCGCCAGAGGTTGTCTGGCTGATAGAGTACAAATCTACAGGAGATGACACCGTCAGCCACGATGGGGGCATCATTTTCTTGTGCCGTGCAGGCGATAGGGAGGGAGAAGGTGGAAGCAGGGGAGGGTGAGAAGGGCCTTCGCCAGTCTTCCACTAACTCCGAGCTACCCTTCTGCGGTGTAGCACTCCAGAATAACCCCCCCCCCCCCCCCCCCCCCTCCTTTTCTCCTATCCTCCCCTCCTCCTCCTCTACCTCCTTCCTTTTTCTTACGGTGTTAAGAGATGAACATGTCAGAAGTGACGACTTCAGTATTTAGATCCGACCACAAGGGTTTTTTCCAACGTCAAAGTGGGATATGAAAAATGTGAGTCTGCTCAGTTCTCGTATCTTACACTGGTCCAGTGGTTATAGCATCAAGAAGAAAGCAACATATCCCAGGTTCAAACACACAATTTGAATGGGAATTTACTAACTCCCCCTTTAAAAAAGCATACTAGCTACATACGTCTTTACTAACTGTTCTCCCTATTTTGCTAAGAAAATAGTCGCTATCCTTTGAAAAAAGAAATGGTAATACTACCTGTTTTTTTTCCTGGGAAAAGCTTGTCGAGAGATATTCTGTCAGATGTCATTTTTAGGTCTTGAAGGAGATAAACATTTTCCATCAGACCTACAAAATTGTAAACACTTTTTGCAGGTTTTAAATATCCTCTGCGTATGCCTTTTTTTTCAACAATTGTGTTAAGAATTGACTTTGACAAGGTAAGAAGCCTGATATAGCCCCTCGTGGTCAGTTGGGCTTTAAACAACACCAACTGATTTGAACTGGTTTCTACTGTTTTCTTGAAGGGTGATAAGTGGTTTACTCAAGTTTACTCGGTAAGTTAGCTATCCTGTTTGAACTGGTTGTGCATGCATACGCGTTTTGTGTCTATTGACGTTTCTTCTTCATTCAGAACACGTTTTTATTCAGCCCTGGCGACTGTAGAGGGCCCTGCATGGTCGTTTGAGCTACGACATAACTACAACTTAACCCGACTCCACTCCTTCACAGTCAACTTTTTTATATCCAGGGTAACAAAGTAAAAAGCTGAGGCCCACAGCGCATCTACGACACCGATCCCAGAATGTCCATTCCCCCATCCTCCGTACGCTCTTCCTCCTTTGACACCCCCCCCCCCCCCCCCCCCAACAACTCACAAACTCCCCTCCCCCAGTCCCATCCCTTCCTAGCCCCCAATCCACCACCACCCCTTCACCAGTACAACCACCACAACCACCACCTCAGCCACCTTGCCCTTGTCTGTTGTTGCCGTAAATGAGCAATGAATGGTCATTATCCTCCTCTTCTGATGGCTGGTTACTGTCTGCCTGGGCCACTTAAGCCACTACATTGAGACGCTGCCTCGCCCAGACGGAACCCGGAATAAGGTACAGGGTGTCCGCCACACTCCCCAAGCCTCAAGGCAACACAGCAGTAAATGCCAGTTAGCGGCTTTGTCTGCTTCGGTGTGATTGCTCGATGATGTACGAGTAGCCCACTCATCCCCAACCTCCACCCTACCCTCGCTCCCCCCTTGCTTCCCCCCCCCCCCCACCCCCCCCCTCCCCCCTCCCCCCCTCCCCTCCCCTACCCTACCCCCCCCCCCTCCCCCTACCCCCCCCCCCCCCCCCCCCCCCCCCCCCTCCCGAACTCTCCTTTGGGTTGTCAAAGGGAGCAAGTCAACTCTCGCGCACGCGCTCATGTTGAAAAGCTGTTGCTGGGTCTGTGGTAATCGTGTTTTGGAACTGAGTAACTGATGGTGTTCTGAGAGAAAAGAAAGGGAGGGAAGGGAAAGAGAGGGGGGTAGTAAAGGGGGAGTCGGTGGGGGGAGGATGAAAGGTAAATCACCCGTGTTGACACGTGCGTTGGAGGCGATCGCACAGATGGATGGACTGGCTTAAAGACAGACATGGCGTGTGCTCGCACGTGTGAGATGGCAGAAGTTATACGTGTACTCTCTCTCTCTCTCTCTCTCTCTCTCTCTCTGTCTCACACACACACACACACACACACACACACACACACATGCACGGTACGAAATTTCCGAACAGAAAGCAAAGAAAAGATGGACGAGATCCCGTTATCCCCAGCAATGCTTTGGTGTTTGTCATTGATGTCGATGTGTCCCTCTGGCCAGTTGATCTTGCATGTCAATGATGTTGATGTGTCCCTCTGGCCAGTTGATCAATGATGTTGATGTGTCCCTCTGGCCAGTTGATCTTGCATGTCATTGATGTTGATGTGTCCCTCTGGCCAGTTGATCAATGATGTCCCTCTGGCCAGTTCATCTTGATGTCATTGATGTTGATGTGTCCCTCTGGCCAGTTGATCTTGCATATCATTGATGATGTTGAGTTGTGCCCTCTGGCCAGTTGATCAATGATGCTGATGTGTTCCTCTGGCCAGTTGATCAATGATGCTGATGTGTTTCCTCTGGCTAGTTGATCAATGATGCTGATGTGTTCCTCTGGCTAGTTGATCAATGATGTTGATGTGTCCCTCTGGCCAGTTGATCAATGATGTTGATGCTCTGGCCAGTTGATCAATGATGTTGATGTGTTCCTCTGGCCAGTTGATCAATGATGCTGATGTGTTCCTCTGGCCAGTTGATCAATGATGCTGATGTGTTCCTCTGGCTAGTTGATCAATGATGCTGATGTGTTCCTCCTCTGGCCAGTTGATCAATGATCAATGATGCTGATGTGTTCCTCTGGCTAGTTGATCATGATGCTTGATGTGTCCTCTGGCCAGTTGATCAATGATGCTGATGTGGTTCCTCTGGCCAGTTGATCAATGATGTGTGATGTGTCCCTCTGGCCAGTTGATCTTGCATGTCATTGAGTTGATGTGTCCCTCTGGCCAGTTTCAATGATGTCATTGATGTTGATGTGTCCCTCTGGCCAGTTGATCTTGCATGTCATTGATGTTGATGTGACCTCTGGCCAGTTGATCTTGCGTGTCTTTGATGTTGATGTGTCCCTCTGGCCAGTTGATCAATGATGTTGATGTGTCCCTCTGGCCAGTTCATCTTGCATGTCATTGATGTTGATGTGTCCCTCTGGCCAGTTGATCAATGATGCATGTCCTCTGGCCAGTTGATCAATGATGCTGATGTGTCCCTCTGGCCAGTTGATCAATGATGTTGATGTGTCCTCTGGCCAGTTCATCTTGCATGTCAATGATGATGATGTGTCCCTCTGGCCAGTTGATCAATGATGTTGATGTGTCCCTCTGGCCAGTTGATCTTGCATGTCAATGATGTTGATGTGTCCCTCTGGCCAGTTGATCAATGATGTTGATGTGTCCCTCTGGCCAGTTGATCTTGCATGTCAATGATGTTGATGTGTCCCTCTGGCCAGTTGATCAATGATGTTGATGTGTCCCTCTGGCCAGTTCATCTTGCATGTCAATGATGATGTGTCCCTCTGGCCAGTTGATCAATGATGTTGATGTGTCCCTCTGGCCAGTTGATCTTGCATGTCAATGATGATGTGTCCCTCTGGCCAGTTGATCTTGCATGTCAATGATGATGTGTCCCTCTGGCCAGTTGATCAATGATGTTGATGCGTCCCTCTGGCCAGTTGATCTTGCATGTCAATGATGATGTGTCCCTCTGGCCAGTTGATCAATGATGTTGATGTGTCCCTCTGGCCAGTTGATCTTGCATGTCATCTTGCATGTCAATGATGATGTGTGTCCCTCTGGCCAGTTGATCAATGATGTTGATGTGTCCCTCTGGCCAGTTGATCTTGCATGTCAATGATGATGTGTCCCTCTGGCCAGTTGATCTAGCATGTCAATGATGATGTGTCCCTCTGGCCAGTTGATCAATGATGTTGATGTGTCTCTCTGGCCAGTTGATCTTGCATGTCAATGATGATGTGTCCCTCTGACCAGTTGATCAATGATGTTGATGTGTCCCTCTGGCCAGTTGATCTAGCATGTCAATGATGATGTGTCCCTCTGGCCAGCTGATCTAGCATGTTCGGTTGATTTCTGACCAGAGGCTTCGAACCGAGGCCCCATCTGAGAACTCATGAATGCCAAAGCAAGCACAACTTTTAAAAACCAATTCCATCTTTCCTTAAAGAGTTGCTACGGGTTGCATAACACAAATACACAAACTTAGCACACAAAGAAACATGTGTGTATTCTGTTGCCGAGTTTAGATATTATTCCAGGAGTCAGATGTAATACTGGGATTGAAGACAGTCATATATCCTAAAACTTCAAAGTGATGAACCTAGAAGATCCAACCAAGAGATGAAGAGAGGAAGAAGGAGAAGAAGAAGATGATGATGATGATGATGATGATGATGATGATGATGGTGATGGTGATGATGGTGATGAAGGTGATCGTGGTGATAATCATGACGATGTGATGATGATCATGATCATGATGTAAAGTGCACACAGAGTATTTACCGATCGCAAGAAAGCTTATTGTGTTCGACCGGTCCCGGACACATATTCAAAAATAAATCACTCGGTCAAGTCATACAGGAACAAAAATCAATCAATTAAGTCTATAGTGAGAGAAAAGACATGAAAGATATAGGACATAGTCCAGCAACTCCTTCAACCCTGTTTCTCCTCCCCTCCCCTCCCCTCCCCTCCATTAATATATCACCTGAACGTTGAATTCAAAAAGCAGCAGGTGTTTTCTTTAAGGCCAAAGGCAAGAATTTTCATTTTTAGAATTGCATACTGCTCTTGAGGGTTAGACTTGTGCGGGTTCTACTGCCAGTTAGGTGATTTACTATTCTGGTGCATGGGAACAAAACTAATGGCTGAAAATATTTGGAAGAGATCTCTTTTTCGACCGG
>JADBJO010000445.1:497966-502966 GCA_016801955.1 Conus betulinus
CCACCTTTCCCTGGCTGACAAGTGACCCCCTTTCCTAAAAACTATTACATCACTTTTATCCATGTTTACCTTCAATTGCAGCTGGTCAGCTGAAGTCATCAAACTATTTAGTTGTGTTTGCAAAACAATAACCGTTTCAGATAGTAAAACTATATCGTCAGCAAACAATAAGATAAACAGTTCCATATAATCTACAGTAAACCTAGCACCATGTCTTCCGTTATTTATTACTTCTAGTGCTAACTCGTTTATAAATAAAGAGAACAAAATAGGGCTGCAGACGTCACCTTGTTTTACACCTCTAGTACAATTTATATAATCTGTAAGTTTTGCACCACATCGAATTCTTGTTTTGACAACATTATACATGCTTCTAACACATTTAAAGAGTCTTCCCGTAATCCCTTTTTTGAATAGGACAGGCCACAATAAATCTCTGTTGATTGAATCAACCTTTTCAAAGTCAATAAATGCTACATACAATTTGCGAAAGAGAGAGAGAGAGAGAGAGAGAGAGAGAGAGAGAGAGAGAGAGAGAGAGGTGAACATTAGCATCATCTTGACATTTATATACCGAAGAATGGCAGCGAAAAAGAAAAAAAAAAAAAAAAAAAACGAAACAAAGGGATTCCGCGAGAAATACATGAACAGAGTGGGTAGAAGGTAACCAAAGATAAGGGCAAACAGCAGCCCAAAGAGTCGTAGATAAAAATCACCATCATGACATACTGAAAACGTGCATAAATAAAGAGGAAAAAATAACAGAAAGAAGAACGCGTGCCTCCTCCTGCTGAACCGCCATTCATCAATAAAAGATGGAAAGAAGGTTGAAAGGAAAGGAACGAAGGACGGAAGATCTGAAAAAAAAAAGGAAAATAAAATAAAGGTAGAAAAATAAAACGTTCCTTGTTTGAATAGCACCAGTGATTTTTTTCAGTTCATGAAAAGGGAGATAACCTACTCTGGTTTTCTTCGAAATACTGTATTATCCAATGGTCATACAGAAGACTTGTAAATATACATGAAAAAAGCGGGAAAGACAATCAACTCAAGGAAAGACCGAAAGAAAGTGGACAGAAGGAAAGAAAAAAGTACACACACCGAAAGAAGACAGAAAAAGGAAAATACGAAACTGAAATGAAGAAACCAAGAAAGGGGATAAACTGGTAAACAAACAAACAAACAAACAAAAACCCAACAAACAGAAGAAAAAGAAAAGAAAATGAGGTAAGAAAACAAAGAAAGTGAACATAAGAAAGGGAACCAAAAAGAAAGGAAAGAAAGACAGAGAGAAAGAGTATTAAAGAAAAGATGAGAAAGAAATCCAACTGGTGACGCAGAAAGCAGAAAAAATCGTAAACCGATAGACAGAAACTAACCGAACATGTTGAAAGAAGGAAGAAAAGAATGTAGTCAGAAACAAAGAAGGAATGTAAAGCAAACTGAAAGAAAGAAAGAGAGTGAATATAGAAAAATAATTTTAAATGGAAGACAGAAAGAAAACGAGCTGTTGCAACAGAAAGAAGAAAGACAGTGAACCCAAAGGAAGAAAGAGTAAAAACGAACTGAAAATGAAACAGAATGTAAGGAAAGAAAAAAGAAAAACAAAAAGACTACATGAAAAACAACAGGAAGAAAAGAGAGAAGAAAAAAAAGCTAAAAACACTAAGAAGGAAAAAGAAAGAAGTGTCAGCAGGCCCGACAAGAAAAACGAAAGTGAACACAAAGAAAGGAAAACAAAGCAACCAAAAAATACTCTGTCGCCGCTTCCTGAAATCTCATCTACGACCATTTTTCTGTTCTGGAACCGGGTTTCATCAGATGACTCCTAATTGGCTCCCTCTTCCGCTTTCCAAACATGATGTTCGGGCGCCGCCATTAGGTATGATTTACCGGGGACCTCCCATTGGCCGAGACGGATCAGGTGACCTTAGGGGAGGTAACTGGCGTACGTAAAAAACACAAACGCGCGTGCGTGTGTGTATGTTTGGAGGCGGGGGAAGAGGTCTTTCTTCGTTGTTTGTTCATTTGTTCTACTGTGACAAGATCGCTGGTGGTCAGACACCATAATTGCAAAGAAGCGCCAACACTCTGCATAATCCGCCTCCAAGCCTTTCTTAAACACTGAAAGGTTTTTTTCTTTTTCTTTTTCAGTGCGTTACAATTCCTCCTGTAATTCCATCCTCGCAGAAGAATCCATGAGCTTTTTTCCTAACTTTTTCCCCCCTTCAATAACTCCTAAATGACATCATTCACGGTCTACGGCTTCACGATACAACCTCCCCTTTGAGCTCCTGTGCTCCCCCCACACCTCTCTCCCCCTCCCTCCCTCCCCTTCCCTCTTCGCCTCTGTCTTCCCACTCTTTTCCGCCTTCGGTTCTTTCCCTTCATCGCTGTCGGTCTGACGAGTGGTCGCCCCTGTCTACCAGTGACGAAGAATGGGGAGAGTGCGGTCCACTCCTCACTCATCTGGTTTTCTCTCTCTCCTATCCAATAAACAATATTTTCCCTGGCCCCTCCCAAACAAAGGTCTCTATCCTACATGATAAACAAAAATCATGACTATGAATAAAAAAAAAAACCTAATAATTTGAAACAACTACTATCTTAACCTCGTCTCAGTCTCTTTTGTTGTTTTTTTTCTCTTTTTTATTTATTTATTTTTCTTTGTTTGTTTATTGTTGTTGTTGTTGTGTTGCTGTTGTTGTTGTTGTTGTGGTGGTGGTGGTGGTGGTGGTGGTGGTTATTGTTGTTGTTGTGGCTGTTGTTCATCACGATGATGTTGAAAGATGAATTCAAAAAGATTTCTGGTAAATTTCTCTTCTCTTCTTTTTCTTCTCTCTTCTTTCTTTCTCTCCTTTCGTATATTCATTATTTGTGTTTCTGTTCCCTTTCTTTTCAGAGGTTTGAGGGACAAGGGGGGGGGGGGGGGGAGGGTGTCAGACAGGGAGCAGAGGGGGAGGGGAAGAGGGGTCATCAGACGGTCTGGTCGAAATTGCCTCATTCTGTCGATTGTTCTAGGGCCCAGCTAGCGTATATTTCAATCTCCAAGCCATACAAGCGGAAAGGGACGTCAAGTTTCAGATGCCAGACAAAACCTGAGAACACCAATATTGTGTGCCTGTTTAGGAATTGTGTGCTTCTCATTGGGCGTCCTGAATTTCGGACGTGTGGCCAGGTGGGTGGCCATCACTATTACTGCGTGAGTTATGGTTCTTTGTTACTGCCCCCGTTGGGTGTGATCTCCCCCGTCACGTGATCCAGAGAAGTAAAATGGCGGATGTAAAGCTGACACTGTTGTTCTGGAGGCGATGTGGTTATGTTTGGGTCTTGCTGAACATGTTGCCCAACTGACTGGGGGATCGGCCGCAGGGTAGATTCCTAACATCTGTCTGTCTATTGTCTAGCTGTCTGGTTCTCTCTCTCTCTCTCTCTCTCTCTCTCTCTCTCTCTCTCTCTCTCACACACACACACACACACACACACACACACACACACACACACACACACACACACACACATACACACACACACACAAGCGCGCGCATGCACGCACACACACACGCACACACACACACACACACACACACACACACACACACACACACACACACACACACACACACACACACACACACACACAGAGTCTCTCTCTCTCCTTCTCTCCCTCTCCCTCACACACAGACACTCGCGCTCTCTCTTCTCTCTCCTCTCGTCATCTCTCCTCTCTCTCTCTCTCGTCTCTCTCTATCTCTCTCTCTCTCTCACACACACACACCACCACACACCATCACGCAACGCACGTGTGCACGCCAAGCCTCATCTCTCTCCCTCTTGTCTCTCTCTCTCTCTCTCCTCTTTCTCTCTCTCACACACACACACACACCACACACACACACACACACACACCACACCACACACACCTCACTTCACACCCCACACACCCACTCACACAATCTCTCTTCTCACACACTCTCTCGCTCTTTCTCTTCTCTCTCTCTTTTCCTCGTCCAGAACTTCAATCTTTCTTTCTCTCACTTCTCCCCTTCGTTCCCGCTCTCCATCTTTCCTACTCGGTCTCTTATCTCCTCTCTCTTTTCCCTCTCCTCTCTTTCTGTCTCTCTCCCCCTTCTCTTTTCTCATCCTCTCTTTCGCTCGTCTCCTCTCTTCTCACACATCCACACACTCTCTCTCTCACACACACACACTACACACACACACACATCACAAAAACACACACACATACCACAACTACACCCACCCACACAAAAATATATATATATATATATAATACATATATATATATATAATATTAATATACTTTCCCTCTCTCGTCTTTCTGTCTCTCTCTCTGTCTCTCCAATCTCCATTCCTCTCTCGTCAGGTGTCGTTCTGTCTGTCTGTCTGGCATGTCGCTCCTCCTCTCTCTCTCGCATCCTCTCTCTCTTCTCGTCATCTTATCTCCTCTATCTCTCTCCTCCGCTATCTCCCTCCCTCTTCTCATCCTCTCGTGTGTGTCATACAAACATCATTGTGGTCGAAGCCTTGCCCTAATAATGGCATAGATAATATTATTTTTATTAAACGTTTCGCATTAGTCAGTCTCCTTCTCTATCTCTCTCGTCTCTCATCCTCTCTCGGTTCTCTATCCTGCTCCTCCCCCTCCTTATGTAAGTGTGTCACACAACACACCACAACACAACACACTCTGCCTCTCTCCTCAATCTCTTCCTCTCTCCCCTCCTCGCCTCCGCCGCCTCTCTCTATCTCCCGGTCCTCTCCTCTCTCTCTCTCTCTCATCTCTTCTCTCCTCATCTCTCTCCCATCCTTTTCTCTCTTCTCGCTCTCTCTCTCTCTCTCGTTCTGTCTCCTCTCTCTCTCATCTCTGTTTCTCTTTCTCGTCCAACCTCTTCCCATCCCTCCCATCCTCCCTCCCCCTCTCTCGCCGCCGCCTCGGCTTGCCCAAACCAGCATCACTACTGCAACCGACAACACAGCAA
>JADBJO010000445.1:507966-512966 GCA_016801955.1 Conus betulinus
ACTGTAAAATGGACGGGGAGAAAGGGTGTGAAAAGGGGGGAGGAGGGAGGGGGGGGGGGTAAGGGGACCGGAGAAGGGGAGGTGGCAGGGAGTGGTGGTAAGGGGTGGGGTGTTTGGAGATTCGTGCATGCGTGCTGGCGTGAGTGCGTGCGTGTCTGATGTCTGATTAGTAAAAAAAAAAAGTGATTGCTTCTGTTGGAAGTTGGGACGTGTAGGCGGGGGTGATGGTGGTGACGGTGGTGGTGAGGATGGTGGTGGTGACGGTGGTGGTAAGGGTGTTGGTGGTGACGGTGGTGGTGAGGATGGTGGTGGTGACGGTGGTGGTAAGGGTGGTAGTGGTGGTGGCGGTGGTGGTCAGGGTGGTGGTGGTGAAGGTGGTGGTGGATGACGATAGGGGGTGGGGGTGGGCAGTCTGGTGCTTGGGGAGCGTTGTGACACGTGAAGTCGAGGTAGGATTGACCATGTCACAGTCTGTGTGGCCACAGTCATGGCTTGTCAAACGCTCAGACTTCTCTACAAGGTAGCAGACGCAGTGTAAGTGTAAACTAGTAGTAGTGGGAGGAGGAGGAGGAGGAGGAGCAATACTATTAGTAGTAGCGTTAGTGGCAGCAGCAGCACTTTTATTATTATTATTACTACTATAATTATCATGATTAATATTATCATCATCATCATCATCATCATCATCATCATCATTAGTAGTATTAGTATTATCGTTATCATTATTTCTCTTGTTGTTGTTGTTCTTCTTGCTGCTGCTGCTGTTATTGTTCTTGTTATTGTTCGTCTTGTTCTTATTCTTGTTCTTGTCATCAATATCAGTATCATTTTTATTATTATCATTATCACTATATGGTCATTAAAATTGTAATTGAATCCATCAGCAGTTGCGCACGTAAGAATACCTTTACAAAACAAATCTGCATCTCTCATTTTTTCCTTCCCCCCCCCCCCCCCCCCCCTTCCCTTTTTCCATTTTCCGCCCTATCTGTCTGTTCCACGCTGTTCTTGGAACAGGCGCTCTGGATTCTTCTTGTAACGTAGCACACAACTGTCGGCACATCCACATCGGTTTTCTTAATGAGCATGAGAAGAGAGAAGACGACGACGAGAATTCAGTTCAGTTGGATTATTATCATGCAGCCGATCACATGGAGTTGTTCACAGCTGTCTCCGCTGGGAAGAAAGCGTCGTCCTGCAAAAAGCGACAATGATACATGGCCACATAAAGTTCATCACTTGAACACTTATCCAGTTGTTTTTGTTGTCTTACCCTGGCTAAAAGACTCCAGGGATCATCCAAACAGCCGAAGTATTTGAACACTATGGTACAAATGCATCAGCTGGGGATGAGAACATTACGTGTGTGACCGTTTTTGATTACCCCGCCACATGGGCAGCCACACTCAGATCACAATTTGGGTTTGTGCCGAGAGCGCGTCAGAAGACAAAGGGAGGTTACTATTATTTAGACTGCCGTTATAGTTACCGCCCTTTTTGGTTGCAACCGTTGCTCAGAGACGAGATGGTTGCTGCTCTAGCAGCTGTTTTATATTGTTTCCGGGAGGATGGTGATGGAAGGGGGGGGGGGGCGGGGGGGGGGGGGGGGGGGGGCAGGGACGACAACAGTTGTTGTTGTTGCTGTCGAGGCAAAACTGTTGCTGCTGCTGACGATATTGTTGAAAGATGTGACTTTAATGCTAATACGTGCTTCTTGATTGTTGCAGACGCAAGAGCCCTTGTCCAATGACGTCAATGAAGCCATGACGTTACTGTCCCTGCTCATCAGCATGCATCGACACAGGAAACAGACCGATGACGTCATGCAAAGAATCCGACCCGGCCTGCAGAATGACGTCAGAGTAAGGAAACGTCAGCGTCAATGCTTCTGGTCTGTGGTCACCTGTTACTGATCAGGACACCGCAAGGGGAAGGAAGGGGGGGGGGGGGGGGGGGGAACCAAAGCGTCGGCGACGTCTCTTTATGATTAAAAAAAAAAAAACCGGTCACCTCATGTTGCTGATGAAGAGACAGGCGCTGGACTTCAAGCAGTAGTTACGTTCGTGACTGACGGAATTCATGATGAACATCAAGGGCAAAAAATGGACACTTTTTCTTTGACATTAGAACGATGCGCATGTAGATGTAGAGCAAAACAAGAACATAGGACAGGTTCGTTTGGGGGGGGGGGGGGGGGGGGGGGGGGTATGTGTGTGTGTGTGTTTTAATGAATGATCTTAAGAAAAATTAGAGACTTGTGGAGATGCGTGTACCATGGAGAACTCATTTAGCGACCAGAGCTACTCAACAAAGAATGACGTTGTAAGGTTAAGGGGCCAAGGGGTCAGTGGATGTCTCCAGTTGTGGAATGCAACCTTGGAACATGAAACAGACCTAGCTCACCCAAACGGGGATTCTTACCTGACTGCTCTGCCTCCTTTGTTTTTGTCTGTTTTTTCTTTGTTGTTCTTGTACACCCTGTCCTCTTTACTGTTCATCGTCTTCTCTTCCTTCCAATCATCATCATTATTTCATCATCATCATTCTGTTTTTCCGTCCCTCTTTCTTCTGTGTCTCCTGCTTCTCGTTTCCTCCCCCTCTTCTTCCCTCTGTCCTCCCCGTTTTCATCATCATTATAATTATCATAATGATCATCATTGCCATCCTAATCCTTTCGTTCTTTCTCCTCCTCTTCTTCTTCTTCTTCTTCTTCTTCTTCTTCTTCTTTCCTCTTCTTCTGTTTGGTCTCTTCCTCCTTATTGTTATCAGCATCATCCATACCTTCCACTTCTTATTTCACCGCCTCCTCTTCCTGTTCATGATTATTTTCCCTCCTTTTCTTCCTCTCCCTCCTCCTTCACCTCTTCATCCTGCTCCATTCATTATGGTATTGCTTTTTTTTCTGATTTTATTCCTTCTTCTTCTTCTAATCTCAACTAGTTCGCTGATTTTTAAACTTCAGTACAATTATAGTGCTATACATTTTTTTTCAGTTCAGAGGTTTCTGTTGTGACCTTGGTCAAAGGTCAGGCCGCCGCTACAAGACTAACACGTCTGACAGCTCGTGTGGATTTCTTGCAGATGCTAGGGTCAATTTTTGAACTGGCACTTGACCGACAAATACAGAATGCCAAATGTGTTAAAAATAATAGATCACCGGTTTGACCTTGACCTTGCATCAAGGTGGTTAATGCAGCTGTACGAGTGTAGTGTAGTGTGTGTGTGTGTGTGTGTGTGTGTGTGTGTGTGTGTGTGTGTGTGTGTGTGTGTGAGAGAGAGAGAGAGAGAGGAGAGAGAGAGAGAGAGAGAGAGATTGCATTTCTTTTATCGGTCCCTGTTCGAACGTATTTGTATTACACGAATTACAGAAGAAAAGAGCAATAACAAAAAAAAACAGGATTAGTCATTGATTTGTCAAAAAAAATAAGGTTAATCATTGCAGTCAAAATCTGAAAGCGATTCCTCTTTCATTTGATTCACATTAGCATGAAGGTTATTCACGTTCATTTGAAGTATCTATGTAGTTTGTCCAAGAATTTGTGTTCATCCCCACTAACGCCTTCACTCTCTCTCTCTCTCTCTCTCTCTCTCTCTCTCTCTCTCTCTCTCTCTCTCTCTTATTAGACTTTTTTTTTTCTTATTGGTCGATCTGACCTGTAGAGACAGAAGGACATGCAAGCAAAAGGCAGTGTGGCACGAATACACTGTGATCACAGTTTAAACAAATTTTTCCTTGAAACGTATGGACCAGAAATTGGACATATTGATCAGCAATATCAGAAGTACGATGATCGGTTTCCTTAAGAAAAGAACATATCCACAGCTTAAATTTCAGCAAATCTGCACTCAACCGGATTCGGTTGTGTCACTCGAGATGATGAGTATAGTAACAGGATTATAGTGATCTGCCCGTGGAGTGACTTCTACAAACTGTACGTGTCTGACGTGACAGCTACAAAGAACAAGTATTTGAGAGGGCAGAGGGGATACAGGGGAGATAATTGGAACTGTATACAAATAGGGAAGAAATAAGTTTGTGCTATACATTGGTGTCAGTTCCAGGTCTGACTGTGTTGTATGTCTGATTGTGTTGTTCTTATAATGAAGCACAGTCAGCTGCGTACGATATCATTGCGCCCCCCCCCCCTCTCTCTCTCTCTCTCTCTCTCTCTCTCTCTCTCTCTCTCTCTCTCTCTCTCTCTCTCTCTGTCTCTATCTGTGTCTGTCTGTCTGTCTGTCTGTATCTTCCTCCATCCACGTCTCCACCAACCCCCTCTCCCTTTTTCTCTGACTTTTATTTTTTCCCGAATGTTCCTGATTTGGTAATCCATCGTCTCTCCTATTTCCCCCTTTACCGCTTAATCACCCCCTTTTTTTCAGGTAGAATACTTCATTTGCTAACTGATGAGAAGTTCTGCAATCTACTGTAGATTGCTATAAGGAAATATACCCCCACCCATCCGTCTCCTTCCTGTGTCCTATCGTACACGAAGTGATCCACCCGTGCCCTGTGTCTAGGCAAGGCTCCATGCAAGCTGATACCGTACGGTGCCAGCCACCGCCAGCCACCGACAGAACTGAATAAGGCACAGTTGCAAAGTGAGACGACTGCAGGCGGAAATCTAAATAAATCTTAGATAAATGTTAGCGAACCGCCAAGAGAAACGTGGACAAACGAGTCACAAGACAAAACACGACGCGTTTCGACCTCTTAGGTCTTCTTCTTCAAGCAAGACACAAACAAATAGGACGATGAAAATGAACGAGTTTTTCACTTAGCTTAGATCTCTTCAGCGCAAGGTAGGCAGGCGTTCAATTTCAACGCCCGCCTACCTTGCGCTGAAGAGATCTAAGCTAGGTGAAAAATCTGTTCATTTTCATTGTCCTATTGAATTTTAATTTTGTTTGTGTCTTGCCTCAAGAAGACCTAAGTCGTCGAAACGCTTCGTGTTTTGTCTTGTGACTCGTTTGTCCACGTGTCTCTTGGCGAAAGGTTCGCT